>JAQSEB010000009.1:0-600000 GCA_030063045.1 Pratylenchus scribneri
TACCAAAAAATGGTTAAAAATGAGAATTCTCCATTTATGATAATGAGAAAAAAAGGATAAATTATGCGATGTAATACAATAGATTAACTGCCTTTACATTATTTCCATTAATTAATTAATTATTTTGTTGCCGCCCGCTTTCACAACAATCACTTCATTACTAGATATTGCCACTGGCATTGAAATTGGCACAACATCATTATTCTTATTTTGCAAGCACTTGAATAGAACGGTAAAAAATTTTTCCAATTTTCCTTCGAAATGGACGAAGTGTGGAGAAGGCCTGACCAATGGATTGACGACGGGTAGCCCAAAGGCAAGGAATGTGCCAACCTTTGTGTATGAAAGCAAATCGGATGGATTGAGAATTGAGTTCATCATACCACCAACGAGATTATTGATGCAGATAAGAAGAGGAAAAAATAGCCCTGAAATTAATTTTACATATATAATAATATATTAAAAAAATATTTACCATTATCAAAAGACTCCACGTGATTTCACGATTTCGAATTTTTTGCTGTTCAGTTGCGGAATGATTTCGAATAAATTTGAGCGTTTTGTAGCTGCAAAATATGATTAGGCTAAATGCGCCGATATTCATGATCAATTCAAATAAAAGATAGCTAATTCCATTAGATTTAATCTAAAAATAAATTTGAATTGCTTAAATTTTTAATCTGGCAAAAATTATTTCATTTAATTTCAAGTATAAGATATTCTTTATTATTAACATGATAATACTTGATCGAATGATTAAATTATTAAAATGTGTTGTAATATGGTTGATTCCACAAACATTCAAACATATACAAATTTTTTATTTTTTATATAGAAAAAGATTATTTATACGTTTAAATCTATAGATTTTTGAGGCAAATTATTAGATACTAAAATTAAACCGATTTGGACTTGCTGTTAATTTTCATTTTTCTATAAATTTGTTAAAATAGAAAAAAATTTTGAGTAAATAATTTGAAAATAAAATAAAAAGAAACACAAATAAAATTATTTTAAAACAATGTTTGGTTAAAACAAATGTTTGGAAAATACAAATGTTTCGAAAAATACAAAAGTCACATAAATGTTTGGAAAAATATAAATGTTTGGAAAAACACAAATATTTGGAAAAACACAAATGTTTGGAAAAACACAAATGTTTGGAAAAACGCAAATTTTTGGAAAAACACAAATGTTTGTAAAAACACAAATATATGGAAAAAAAAAATGTTTGGAAAAACTCAAATGTTTGGAAAAACACAAATGTTGGAAAAACACAAATGTTTGGAATTTGGAAAAACATAAATGTTTGGAAAAACACAAATGTTTGGAAAACACACAAATGTTTGGAAAAACATAAATGTTTGGAAAAACACAAATGTTTGGAATTTGGAAATACACAAATGTTTGGAAAAAAACAAATGTTTGGAAAAACACAAATGTTTGGAAAAACACAAATGTTTGGAAAAACACGAATGTTTGGAAAGCACAAATGTTTGGAAAAAAACAAATGTTTGGAAAAACACAAATGTTTGGAAAAACACAAATGTTTGGAAAAACACAAATGTTTGGAAAAACACAAATGTTGGAAAAACCAAAATGTTTAGAAAAACACAAATGTTTGGAAAAACACAAATGTTTGGAAAAACACAAATGTTTGGAAAAACACAAATGTTTGGAAAAACACAAATGTTTGGAAAAACACAAAATATATGGAAAATAAAAAATAAATTTAAGAATAAATATATATTTTTAAATTTTAATCAAAATTATATTTATATTTTTATTTATTAAAATAAATATTATATTTTCTTTTCATTTCTAATTTTAGGATACTCCAAGAAAGAAATTTATTATAATTGAGATTTACTAACTTTTATTGTCCATGCAAATTTGATGTTTGATCGGATTTCGCCAAAAAGTAATTGGCTCAATTCCTCTTCTTCCGTTGAATTCAATATCATTTTTCCTATTATGCTATTGGCAAAAACTCCAAAACACAGAATAAAACAAATTATTGCCGGAATGGTCAGCATCAAAAGATAATGCCAAAATTTGATTTTCATAGATCTATTAATTGATATAAATTTATTCATGTTTTCAAATATACTTGTTCACAACAAAATATCGATAAAGAAATTGGGCGCTGAATCCGTAACAGCTAAAAAAATAGAGCGTTAACCAAATAGCTACCATAAAAGATTGACAGAATGATTCAATATTTTCCATCCAGAGACCGTATAAATAACAAATGTTAATGCCTTGATAGACAACAAAAATCTAAAATATTATTTAAATTTTTCTCTAATCTTAATTCTGATTTTTAAAACTAATTTATTTTCCAATAAATTTTTACAAAATTAGAACTCACTGGTTGCAAAATTACTGACAAAATCAGAAATGTCAAATCAACAATGGAAATTTGCAACAAAATTCGTTAAAAATCGTACATTTCCTTTTGTCGCTCTTTAACACAAAACCAAATTAACAATGAATTCAAAACCAATCCAATAAAGAAGGAAAAATAGGCATTCCATTGCAATAAATCCCTATGAAGTTTCATATTATGGAATAAACCTATATCTGTAAATCTTTAATAAATCTTAAAGAAAAATAAATACATATTTTGACAATTTTAATACTCTTTTTTGTGAAAAAATATTTTTTCTCGAAATCCTTAGTATATAAACAAAATGTGTTTGCGTTACTAAATGTCCAATAAAAATAATTTAAATTTCATGACAATTTTTTGACAGTGAATTCCAGGTATTTTAATTGTTTATTCAAATTCTCCAAAGAAAATCAAAAAGTCCATTTTGCTTTAACAAATTTGTAAAATTCCATTAAAATTTTCGGAAATAAAAAAATAAAATTATTTTATTGCGTGTTAACGAAAATAACAATTCAAAATTAAGTACAAGGAAAACTAAAAATGTACAATTTTGCATTGATCATTGATCAATGATCAATGCAAAAATTTTTTGTAACTTTCATGCAAAATTGAGAGGAATCAATTTTTTTGCGAGGGAGTGGAAATTTGGTGATTATTTTTTTAATAATATTTTATCTAAAATTTTATATTAAAATTTTTAAGACTCCTTAACAGAAATAATCCTACACAAATTTTCGCCGTAGTAACCAATACCTCAATTTTAGTCATGCATTGCATTGATTTATCTATGACATCTTTTCCTTTTAATAGTGCTCGTTACGACATTTACGGATCAACATTTGAATATTTTTTTAATTATAAAAATAAAAAATTAAATGTTTTGTAGTGTTTATAATAGATAGTATCCGTTTGTTGAATTACTGATCTTATATGATATACCATTTATATTCTTCTCGATGAGCTTGAATACGAATCTACAATTTCTAAATTAATTTCACAAAAAATTTAAAAATTTGAATTCTGAATGAATTTAATTAATTGTTTTGAAAAATTAGAATACTATATTTATAATAGTCAGCAAAAACATAAATTATGCAATACAATACAAAATAGAATATGTAGTCTTTTCATTAACTCGTCTCGATTAATTAATTAATTAATTAATTAATTTGTGCCACTGCTTTCACGACGATCACTTCATTACTGGATATAGCCACTGGCATTGCCCCAATTGGTGCCACATCATTTTTCTTCCTTTTCCACTTGAATAGGACGGCGACAATTTTTCCAATTTTCCTTCGAAATGGCCGAAGTGTGAGAAGGCTGACCAATGGGTTGATGACGGGCAACCATAGGGAGGACAATATACCGACGAAATTGAAAAATAACCCTTCCGATGGCGTGAGAATTGAGTTAATCACGGCCCCAAACAAATTGTTAATGCATATAAAGAGAGGAAAAATTGCCTGAAATTTTAATAATTAATTTTTATTTTAATTAATTTTTTATTTCGAAATCTTATGCATCAAATATTTACCATTATCAGCAAACTCCATGTGATTTGACGATTTCGGACACGTTCTTGTTCAGATGAGGAATAATTGCGAATAAATTTAAGCATTTTATAGCTGCAAATTATGATCAAACAAAATGCTCCGATGTTGGCGAATAATTCACAAAAAAGATAACCAATTCCATCCAAATTTATCTAAAAAAAAAATAAAAGAAATTTGGCGAATATTACAATAAAATATCAAAAAATCGATATAAATTTTTATTATTATTATTATAAATAAAACAAAATTATTATTTAAAAATAAATTCAAAATAGAATTAATTTTTCACTAACTTTTACGGAATATGCTAATTTAATATCAACATTATTTTCACCAACAAATTGACTCAAATAATCCCGTTGAGTTGAATTTAATATGGTTTTTTCGAAAATATTGTCAACAAAAACCCAAAAACCGAGTATTAAAGAAATTGCCGCTGGAATACTCAGCATCATTAAATAATGCCAAAATTTAATTTCCATTGATCTGTCAAAAAAAGAGTATAGTAGAAGTTTATTAATAATTTTTACTTATTTACAACAAAATAACGATAGAGGAATTGAACACTGAATCCATAACAACTAAAGAAATATAGGCTAATCCAAATTGACACCATAAGCGATTTAAAGAATGCTTCAATATTGTCCACCCATTGACCGTATAAATAACATATACTAATGCCTTGATAGACGACAAAAATCTGAAATTTAATCGATTTTGATATATCAAAATTCTGATTTTCTATAAATCAGAATTTTTCAGTTAAATCCTAAATTTTCAAAATCAAAATTCTGATTTTCGTTAAAAAGAATTCTGATTTAAATAAATCAGAATTTTTAATTAGATCAAAATTCTGATTTTCCATAAATCAGAATTTTTAATTTTAATCAGAATTCTGATTTTAAATAAATCAGAATTTATAATTAGATCAAAATTCTGATTTTACATAAATCAGAATTTTTAATTTTAATCAGAATTCTGATTTTAAATAAATCAGAATTTTTCAATTAAATCAGAATTCTGATTTTAAATAAATCAGAATTTTTCAATTAAATCAGAATTCTGATTTTAAATAAATCAGAATTTTTCAAATAAATCAGAATTCTGATTTTGATTCTGATTTTCCATAAATCAGAATTTTTAATTTTAATCAGAATTCTGATTTTAAATAAATCAGAATTTTTCAATTAAATCAGAATTTTGATTTTCGTAAATCAGAATTTTTCAATTAAAATCAGAATTCTGATTTTCTTCTCATCTTTAAAATGGATCATTGTTTTAATTTTTTTACGGAAATTTTTCCCCGAAACTCACTGGTTGCAAAATTACTGATAAAATCAGAAATGTCAGATCAACAATGCAAATTTGCAATAGAATTCGTCGAAAATCGTGCAATTCCTTTCTTCTTTCTTGAATGCACAACCAAAATAACAATGAATTCAAAGCAAATCCAATAAAGAATGAAAAAATGGCATTCCATTGCAATAAATTTCCATCGAATTTCATATTGGACCAGCAGTAAATTTAGCTCTAATTTTTTTTCTAAATATTTCTTGATATACAAAAAAGTGGATATATTTGGGGAAAAATTTTTTGTGAAAAATTTTTCATTATTTATAGGCATCGTCCATTTATTCTTTTACGCAAAAATCCCGTTCTTTATTAATAAATTCAATCAAATTAGTTTTTATCGAAAAAATAATCTTTGGTGGTAACATCTGTGACGAAAGAAAAATCAACCACAAACCACAAAATCACAATGTACAAATTAATTATTTATTCAAATATTTATTTTACTCGAAAAATGAAAATAATGTATCGAAGATTATCACAAAAAACATCTGTTCACAATTCTTTAAAAAATGAATAATATTAAAACTGAGTAATTCAAAATAACAAAAAAAATGTTCGATTTTTTGCTTTTAAGACCTTAGTTAGTTTGAATTTTTCTTACGAATCAGATTAAATTTTCAGATAATTTCTCTATTTTATTATTAAATAAGTAGGTAAAAATTTAATTGGCTTTAATTTAAAAAAAAATAAATAAATTTGTTTTTGATTGACATTTTTTATTGATAAGTTTTTTAATGGAATTTCAACATAAAATAAAATTACAAAAGTATTTATTTTTTTAAATATGAGGTTAATTAAAATTTCCAATAATATTTTAAATGGGTAATTAATAATAAGTAAGTTTGTTTGGATTGTCTAAAAGCAAAGCAAATGGTCCTATTCTTTGGCCTAATTAAATATGATCAAACCGTTGACTTTACATCAAAGAAAAAAGTCTAATCGTCGATTTGGTGATCAAACCGTTGACTTTACATCAAAGAAAAAAGTCTAATCGTCGATTTGGTGATCAAACCGTTGACTTTACATCAAAGAAAAAAGTTTAATCGTCGATTTGGTGATCAAACCGTTGACTTTACATCAAAGAAAAAAGTCTAATCGTCGATTTGGTAATATGATAAAGAATTAGTCCATTTAATATTGAAAGTTTTATGTCTTTTCTAGTTTGTATAAAAAAGAATAAAAAAAATACAAGTACATTGGTACAAATGGGTGAATTTGACTTTTGACAGCATGGATATGAATGAGTGGTAATTGAACATTGGAGTGAAAAATGTACGGCTTGCATCATAAATTTAATTATTTTATGATTTTATTATGAATAAATTTGTTTTTCCCAATTCTTTTCCCAATTCTAATTACTATTTTGTGAGAGTGGGACAAATTTTTTGGAATTGAAAATTTCCATTTTCAATGAATGCTTGATCTTTTAATCAAATTTTAAATATATATTTTAATTGAATTTTTCCTTTTAGATTTAAGCGACAAATGTTGTCGTCATCTGAATAAATTATTCTTGGAAAAACCTGAGAATTGGCGGACTTAATAATTTATTATTTGGTTAGGAATTTTTCCTATTCGTTAATAAAATTTTGTTTTTTTAATGTAAAATTTAATCGAATAAAATGAATTTTTAGAATAAATATAAATTTGGAAAGTTTATTAACATTTTAAAACCTTGGCTTATTAGGAAGAATTAATAGGGGGAAATATTAGTGAATTTAATTGAAAATTACGAAAAATTAGGAAGAAGTGAATGCCATTGGAAATGTTCATAATGAAGAAATGGCAGACAATTCATTTATTATGACAAGACACATTTAAAAATTACATATTTTTTTAATTTTAAAATTTCAGTTGAAATTCTTTCTCAATGCTTAGAATAAATTTATAATTTCAAAATTCAAATGTCAAGTAATCTAAAATTAATAGAATTTTTTTAAATCCTAAATCAAAAAATGTTTAGAAATGCTGCTGAATTTTCTAGAATTGTTTACTTTTTGTTAGTCAATTTGAAAAATTAATTTAATGGATATTTCATGACCAACTTTTTTTTATCTATAAAATTTCAAATTGATTCATTTATTTTTAGAGGTTATTTTGTGGTCCTTCTTCCAGGTACAAAGATTATTTCTTCAATTGCTCATCTAATTTTTCGATGAATTTGCGGAGTTTTGGTTGTCTTCACGGCTGGTTGATTCCAATAGTAACGGGCCCAATAGCTGAACGGATAGTCCCAATGCTTTTTGGCATGAAAATCCTTGTAATTTGAGATATTTGTGGCCTGAAAGATATATATAAAATATTATTTAAATTATATTGTAATTTTTTAACTTTTTTTGACAGTTTACATTTTGTTAAATTTGAAATTTTTGGAAAAAAATCTAAAATTAATTAAAAAATCTTTTTTGGTTAAATATTGGTCTCATTTTGTCCAAAATTTATGGTATTATACTGTAATTTTTGAAACGTTTATCGTTTAATTTTTTGTAAATTTATAAAATTTTCAAAAAGTATTTAAAATTGGTTAAAAATTTTTTGTTTAATTAGAAAGGTTAATAAGCATGAATTTGGGTTCAATTTTTTCCGATGATTATTGCCAATTTTTGATAAGGCCAATGCCAACATTTTTATCATTGGGGATAGGTGACATTTTTGGTAAATGTTGGCATTTAGCCACTTACCAAAAATGGCCAAAATATGACTAAGATTTGGGTCAAATTCGATTCAAAAATTTAAAAAAAAATTAAAAATCGTTATTCAAATTATTTAATTATTTTTTTTTATCAAGAAAAATTATTTACCTTTTTCTCCCATGAATTAATTCCAGCACAATGTGAATATCTGGTTGGCCAGTAAACATTGCGCTGAAAATTCATTTATTTGGTAGTAATCTTTTTTATTTACTTACTGGATCACCAAAATATGTTTTGTCCTTGTTGAAGTCCGGTTTCGTGTTGCTATAGTAATAGGCCCAGCTTGGCCCAACTGGCCCTTTGCCTCCATATGGCATCACATCCAAAACTGGGGTTGAATAGCTGCTACTGGCTGATCGTGTTTGACGAATCTGTAATCATAGGGAACGGATTTTTTAGGTTTTGAATAATAGATTTAATGAAAAAAGGAAAAATTATGTTTTTAACATAAAATTATTTTATGTTTTTGATGTAAATTTTTTTCCAATTTAGACATTTTTAGGAGAAATTCAGATTTTAAAAATGCAAAAAAAAATTAGAATAATAGAAAAATATTTAATCTCGTGAAAAACCTAAATAGGCATTTAATTGTTTTACCATTTTTGGCTAGTAAAATCCGGTGAGAAGAAATTTCCCGTTGCGATTAATTTATTCATAAAATGACTGTATTTAAAATTTTATGTTCTCAAAAATTGTCAATTTTGGCGTCATATAACTAACGTTTGGCCATTCTAGGACTTGGGTGGGTCTATGCTAAATAGATAAGAGAATAGCCAAAAATTCGATTTTTAAATAATAAATATTTCAAATAAATTCATTATTTTTAAACGGCTAAAAAGTTCTGGCTAAAATTTTCACAATTAAGAACAATCTGACTTATATAAGTATTAAATTTTTAATTAAATAATATTATAATTATAAATGCTTATTTTACCATTCCCAATGGCAATGGCTTGATTTCAACAGAATTTGAGCGCAACACAGCGGGTAAACAATATCGACGAGGCCGAAAACCGACTGCACAGGAATCGGGCACATCCATATTTTTATTATATTATGGAAAATTTAATTATAATGAAAAAAATAAATATTAATTAAATTTGATAAAAATATTAAAATTTATTCTTTATTTCCTTAATAAAGGATTAAAATGAAAAAGTGTATTGGAATATGAAATCAATGAAATGAATTCTTTCATGCCAAAGGCAAATGTCAAGGGTTAAAATTAAAAGCTTAAAAGTGGTGGCTGGTGGGCGAAATCGGTAAAATGTGTTGCTGTTGGTTTTTTTTTGTTGGCTCAACACAGCAACAGCAGAGGCTTCTTCCAATCCACAAAATTTTATTGTTAATCGAATTCACCCCAACCCATTGGAGCACCTGGTTCCAACTTTTATTTATTTTTCCTTTCATTTATATCCAATTTCTTGATCCCAGCTGCTGCTATTTATTTGTTCCATTCTCCGATTCTCTGCTCTTTAATACTTCTTTCGTTCATTTTATTCTTTTGCCTCGAGAATGAGACCAACACATTTCGTGGCCAATTGATTGGAAGAAGTGGGCAAAATTCTGTTTTTTCGAATAAAATTTGAACACAAATATTGGAAGAATGAAAAAATTGGAAAAAATGAAGGGGCTTCTTCTTGTTTTCTTTTCCATCTGTGATGTGATGAGCTTTTGTCTTTTTGTTTTCTTGCTGTGCAAATTCTCTAAAAAATGTGATTTTGTTGCTTTTCTTCAACAATGCAAAATATTTTAAAAAATACTAAAGATATGAAAAATGAAAATTTGTTTGAAAGATTCCGAAAATGTGTTTTTTTCCTAATTTTCCGAAAATATGTTTTCATTCAAAAATATTATTACGGAATGTATTTTCGATTGTAGTCCGAAGTCCGACCCGAAATGTTTTCTTCTCCTTTTCTTCGTTTCCCTTTTCTCTCCCTCATAAGTCAGACTAAGAGCAATCAAAACATTTCTGTTAATTTTTAAATTAATCAAATAATAATTTAATAATTGAAATGAATTTATATAAATTTAATTTAGTTATTTAAAGGTCAAAACAAACTTGCAAAAAATTTTTCAGTAATTTTAAAAAATAATTATTTTATTTTATTAAAATGATTAACAAAAATTATAAATAAAATAAAAATAAATATGAAGAAATTTTATTAGCCAATGGGAATATCTGGCGACAAAGGTGATTAAACTAATTTTTTCTTTTTAATTTCCTCCAATTCATAAACAATCAACATTTCGGCAATTTGATTTTTCAACCAATGGAGTACATGAATTGGAATTGGTCCTTCTAAACGTTTTGGTCTAAATGTTGGTTTTTCGGTTGTTATTGTTTGCATTCGAAATTCCAGTTGTCGATCATTGCGTAAATAAATTTCCAGTTTATAGTCATAAAATAAACTGCCTTTGGCCACTTGACGACAAATAACTGACGCCTTAAAATGGATAGGGATTTTAATAAAATAATAAATGTCAGAAAATTCTATTTTATATATTAACTTGAAAGTATATGATTTTTTTGTTATTCGAATTAGTTTACCAATCCCATCCCTAATTTTCTTTAAAAATAGGCCATATTTATTTTAATGGTGCTAGGTCAATTCCACAATAGAATGTGAGCGTTTTCGACTTTTAAATAAATCAGAAAACGGCTTTAGACCCCACAAACCTTATACCATATTGTAGATCTCATCTAGACGCGTCGATTGTTATATAATTCATCATGGTTTGCCCCAAAAATGAAGAATTTTAAACCAAAAACTTAAAATTTCGGGTTTAAACGATTTAACTCTTTATTATTGGGCAAAAACATGATAATATAACAATCGACGCGTCTCGATGAGATCTACAAAATGGTATAAGGTTTGTGGGGTATAATACCAGTTTCTGATTTAATAGAAGCCAGGGATGCCATCTCCAAAACACAAAAATGTGGCATTTCCCTCATAAAATTCGGAAAAATACGGCAAAAATTTTTTATGGCATGCTTGAAAACTTGTTAAAATGCAATATAAATGTTTTTAAAATAAGTTTTTTTATATATCTAACTTGTGATAAGCAATTTAGGCTGTGTAATAAAGATGGCTTAAGCTTTAAAAATCACACGTTTAATTCAAAAATGGCTTGTTTGGGCAAAATTTAAGCAAAAAATAGCCGCGCAGCGAAAAATTTAGCGAATTTTATTAACTTGGTATGATTTGTGAAACTACGGCAAAAATACGGCATGAACAAATATACGGCAAAAATACGGCAGAGCTATCAAAAATACGGCAAATGCCGTATTTATGTGGTATTATGGCATCCCTGATAGAAGCCAAAAACTTTATTGTGGAATCGCCCATATATGCACCGCCCTTTGTCTATTGATACATAAGAATACGATTTTAGACATATTTTTAAGGGCGTACATAATTTTGTTGCAATGCACGTTGATATTTTTCTTCTAAATCATTTTGAAGGGCGCACATTGCATTGAGCAAGGGATAAGCATTCTCAGGCACACGAATATTTGGAAAATTGTAATAAATTTTGTTGTTTTTCTGTTCATTATTCATCCTATCCATCTGATTTTCAAATATCTGAAAAATGTTTAAAATTAGAGATATTTAATGAGATCATTTTAGTGTTTAGTTCAGTTTATTATTTTCATTAAGAAAATTTGTAAATAACAAACTTGGCTGATATGAATGAATTTATGGCCACTTTGTCCTTGCTCTAGCATAATATTGATCCATGTTTTGGATTGGGGTTTAAGATCAAACTTATATTCCAATGTTTCGCTTCGAAATATCAATTCTTTAGAGAGGTCCAATGCTGTCTGCTGATCAACTGAAAATTTTTAAGTCATTTTTTGCCGACTAAGAATTAAATTCTCAAAGATATTTGCTGTATACTGTAATACGATATTAATATTATCTTAAAATGTTTAGTAAAGTAAATATAATGTTTTGTCTAGTAATGAATTTGTTATATACTTGGATTCTGATATATTAATTGCATATAAAATGTAAAATAATAGTAAAATCTAAAAGAAATTTCGGTTAATTTTTTTTTAAAATTTACTTTCTGCTGGGATCCATTTTGGTAGATGCGGAAGTGGTTCAATTTCTTCAGTTCTATCAAATTCTCTTAACAATTTAGCCATTTTATCGCGGAACAAAGGAAGCAAGTGGATTGGGAGGAATAATCGCCTGGGCTTATGAGTTGGGCTGGCCTCGGATGTGATTGTTTGAATGAAAAATTGGTCTTCACGTGGAATAATTTCTAGTTTATAGTCGTAATGCAGACCACCAGTGACCAATTCATGACATATTGGAAGCTAAAATTTATATATGAATATATTGAAAATTTTTGTCTTTCCATTCCGGAAAAATTCTGATTTTTTTGTGTTTTCATTCGGGAAACAATTCTGATTTTTGTGTTTTCATTCGGGAAACAATTCTGATTTTTGTGTTTTCATTCCGGAAACAATTCTGATTTTTTGTGTTTTCATTCCGGAAACAATTCTGATTTTTTTGTGTTTTCATTCGGGAAACAATTCTGATTTTTGTGTTTTCATTCCGGAAACAATTCTGATTTTTGTGTTTTCATTCGGGAAACAATTCTGATTTTTGTGTTTTCATTCGGGAAACAATTCTGATTTTTGTGTTTTCATTCCGGAAACAATTCTGATTTTTTGTGTTTTCATTCCGGAAACAATTCTGATTTTTTTGTGTTTTCATTCGGGAAACAATTCTGATTTTTGTGTTTTCATTCCGGAAACAATTCTGATTTAGGATTAAATTCAGAACAATTATAGTTAAAAAAAAACTAATTTCAGGTCAATACACTAATCATTCCTTCTCCTCCAATCCTTATATTTTTTCTTTTATTTTTAAAAAACCAAATTTTCGTCTGCGGCTCAAAACCTGAAAAAGATGATGACCCATGAAAAATTAGGTTAGACTCTCCTCCCCACCATGCAACCACCCATTATTACTAACCCTTCCCCTATGACGACCTAATTCGAAAAATGAAGAAAGGAAGAAGGAAAATAAATAATTTTTCAAATTTAAAAAAAAAAAAAACATATTTATTGATTTAAAATTCATTTTCAATTTTAGAATGAAAAATAAAGCGAAAAAAATTGAAAAAACTCGATCGCCATAAACTCGAACTCGATAAACTCGACTCGAAACTCGATTACTAGAACTCGGCGAACTCGAAACTCGATTTGGGGGTCGAGTACTCGAACTCGGCCAACCCAACCTATGTCCAAAATGATTCATTTCTAAATAGTTTCCATAATGTGCTAATTTTTATTTCTCAATCATTTTCTACCTTTTCCTCCTCAAAAGAATTGCTCATCAATTTGTCCATTGCCTTCACCACCAAATAGGCATCCTGGGGAACAAAAATGTTAGCGAAACGGTTCAAATAAGAAGAGCGCTTTAAAAAATTAAAAATGCTTTTATGAAAATACTATCATACCTTTTTATTCAAACGAATGAATCTGTTTCTAGTTCCGATGACGTCCTTTTCCACCAATGAAATCAGTAGAGCATTTTTCCTCCTTTTCATATCTACATAATCCAATACCTCGGTATGGAGAGTGATAAAATTTCGTTCATAGTTTAAATTTGAACTGTAAATGAGTATTGTGAGGGATATGTGAATTTCTACACTCACTCATCAATATTGTTTACAGTTGCATTAAATTCTCCACAATCAGCCAACATTTTGGCCAATTGATCTTTCATCCAATGGAACACATGAATAGGAATTGGTCTCATAAAATATTTTTCTCTATGCGACATGTTGGCTCCGGTTGTTACTGTTTGAAATTTAAAATCCAATTGTTTATTTGGTAGTAAATGAATTTCGAGTTTATAATCATTGCGAAGACCGCGTGTGACAATGGGACGGCAAACCAACGACTTAAATAGGAATAATTTTTGATATTTCCCCATTGCTCTCATACACGATTATGGTAAATTGGGCTAATAGTTGTTCTGGATCTTTCTCGCAACTCTTTAAGCAGGGTCTCCATTCCGTTGAGAAGCTGATGGACATCCACAATAGGCATAAATAGTATGAAATATAAACAATGATCCATATTTTTGTAGAATTCCTGATAACATTTTTAATAAAATAATATTTTTAAATTTAAATAACCTGCACGATTTTAATGGATTTATTGCCACTTTCCTCTTGCAGCAATAAAATAATCATTCTATGCCGTGGTTCAACGTCGACCGTGTAATTTAATGATTCGCGCCGGATTGCTATAGCATGTTTTTGGGAGGCACTTTGAGTAGTAATTTCATCAACTATGTTGAAATATTAATAGGATATGCATATATAATATATGTTTTAGCCGATATTGAATCTTAAGCCGATTCGGAATTCGACACAGACTTGAATTATGGCTGAACCACTTCGTCAGGGTCGATTTTATTTATAAGATTTAAGTTTTAAATAGAAAAGTTTGAATATAACTTATGATATCGGATTTTTAAACCGGTTTAAAATGATTATCAGAGTTAGGGAGGGGCCATAAACCAATGATATCTAGGTTCTAGAATGCCTCGGACATTAGCCACAAACTACTATATCTGCTGCCACCAGGGTGTCTATAAGGTCTGACCAAAAATGTGGCATTGGCTATGAAAAATGTGGCAAAATTGGCCAAAAATATGGCAAAAAATGTGGCATTTTTTAAAACAATTAAGATTCAAATAAAAATTAATTTAAAAATATTTATTTTGTATATTTCTCTATTATTTTATATCCAAATATGGCCGCGCAGCGAAAAATTTTACTCAAAAATTGCCGCACAGCTATAAATTTTAGTCGAAAATGGCTAACTACCGAAAAATTATAACAAAAAGTGCTCGCCAAAAAAATCAAAAATGTGGGAAAAATGTGGCGAGATGGTCGAAAATGTGGCAAATACCACATTTATGTGGTATTTTAGACACCCTGGCTGCCACTCTATATTTTTGGTCAGAGTAATTAAAAATTGGCTGAAAAATTCGGTAACGGCTGCAATATATTGTGAATATTAGAATAAAATTACCCTTTTCTGTTGGTAACCATTTAGGAAGCGGAGATTGGCGTGGTCCAATTTCTTGAGTTCCATCAAATTCCGTCAACATTTCGGCAATTTGATCGCGTAATTGAGGGAACAATTCAATTGGGAGAAATGTTCTTTTTGGCATAATAGTAGGTTGTGTCTCGGATGGAATGCTTGTCATTAAAAACTCTATTTGGTCTTTTAATTTAGATAGACGAATTTCCAATTTGTAGTCGTAATGCAGGCCTCCCTTGACTAATTCATGACAAATTGGAGGCTTAAATGAAGAATTATTTTTAAGTGTTAAATCGATAACAATATATTTAATGATAAATATTTTTGGTTGGTACAAAATTTCTCTTTTTTTGCACTAAAAAGGCTTTTTAACAGTTTTTTACTTCTAATAAATCAGAAACCGGTTTTAGACCTATAAACCTTATACCAATTTGTAGAACATCGTGACGCATTGAATGTTATAGAAAATATCAAGTTTTGGTCCCAAAATTAAAGGATTTAAAACCAAAAACCCTGGATGGTTAAACGGTTTAAAATTCTTTAAATTTGACTAAATCATTAAAAAATATATACCATTCGACGCCTTTCGATGAGATCTACAAATTAGTATAAGTTTTGTAAGTTTAAATCGGTTTCTAAATTATTAGAAATTAAAAAATCTCTCGTAAAAGCAAATTTTGTGCCAAAAATATTAACATATTTAATTTGCTAAAAAATATTGATAATATCGAAAAGATTGTAACGATTCAGAAATGTATCCAAGACGCATACAAAGCTTATGTCTAATCAATAAATCTTGTACATTGGCATCATTTGATTATGTTTTGGGCCTTAGGTTTATTTGATTTTAACCTTGTTTCGAAGCAGAAAAAACAAAATAGATTTAAACCGTTTTAATATATTTTCATTTTGATTAAACTATAACATATCATATACCATTCGATGCGTTTGGACGAGATCTATCCAACAATATTATATGGTTTATGAATTTAAGATAAATTTTTGAACATATATAAATTTTTCGGCATTTTTTATAGTATTCGTTTCAATGTTTTCAATACTATCCTTATACTTATAAAATTATTGGAGTCTATTAATTTGCTGAAAAAAATTAATGTCGAAAAATATTATTTTTTTGAGGCTAACTTGGCCAAATCAGATTACAGATTCTATAAGATTCCTTAACCCCTAGCCGTTAATCCTATCTTGGCCTGAACCCTGAACCTAACCCTGAGCTCTAATACCTAGCTATGTCCAAGTTATATGGCCCTAAAAATATAAAATTTTTGACACGAAACAATTTCGGCAAATTAATTATTTTTTCGGCTATTATCTCATAAAATTATTGGTAATTGTGGCTCTCATAAATATTGCTAGGCCGAACCTTTTCATCATCAACTGATTTGCTCAATAATATGTCCATTGCGTTCAACACCAAATAGGCATCATTGGGCACTGGAATTTTTTGACAGTTTGAATCACCGATGGGAGACTTTAAAAAATTTTATAAAATAAATTCAATTGGAACTAAAACCAAATCAATCCATTTGTTTCCATTTTCGTCACTTTTCATTGCAATCAATAGGAAACAATTTCGATTGCCTAGTACATAGTCAATTCTTTCGACCCGTAGTGTCACAATTTTATCTTCTGCTGGTGGTTTTGGCAATTTTGGTCTGAAAATTAAATGAAAATTAATTCGGAAGAAATGAATTCTTTACCCTAATTGAGCTAAATTTGGTTCTATTTCTTTCTGTTTATCAACCAAATCATCGTTTTGTGAATGGCCATTTATAGGGAAAGATGAACAAAATGCCGACTGAAAAAAAATAATTTAAAATAATTTATTTTTATCGTATAATTATAAATTTAATTAAATTTTTAGATGAAAATTCAAAAATGATGAAAAAAAACCAGAAAATTTATAAATTGTTCATTTATAAATTTTTTAAAAGTTATTCTAGATTTTATCAGGCCGCAGGCCCGTCAGAAAAATTTTTCGGAGGGAGTAAAAATTTTTGAGAGGGTGCAATTTTCGGCAAATGCCTCACATGGCAAAATTTTGGCCAAAATGGCCGCACAGCAAAAATTTTTCCCCCATAAAGGTCCCCTTTACTTTTTTTTCTCATTTTTGGGAAATGCCTTGCCCCCCAGCACCCCTGGCTAAGGGCCTGCTGGATTTGGTCGAAATTCTAAAAATTGAAACCTGCTGTTTACGATGCAAATTTGCGTAGTTCCCATATTTTTTTGTTGGTATCAATAATTTACAAATTACAATGCGAGAAATGTTGAGATTCGAGCAGTGAAAACGAAGGAAATGATTAAAATTGGTATTGAGCAGCAAATTGCCCTTAAAATTGCGGGTTGAACACCTCAATGTAAGCATATTTCTGCAAAAAAATTAATAAACCGATAATATAATTTTTTGAAAATTATCCAAAGATGTGAGTTTAAAGTATAAATTTATTATTTATTTGAAACTGGTTTAAGGTTTTCCAGCATGCTGATTCCAAAATTAACGATGGTTTTTTGGTTTAATCCCTTTAAATTAGAAATTACCTAAAACCGGTTTGGATAAAATGTCTTAATCCGATTTTTCGCTGATAAAACTGGGACTGGGACAACATCTTTTTATTTTTATCCAATAATGTTGTGTGTTTATATAAGTACAAATTTATGCTTTGAAACTGGCTTTAATGTTTTCCAATATGCTAAATCCCAAAACCATTTATCATTGGTTTTTTGGTTTAATACTCCATTTCCATTGTAATTTCTAATTTGTAAGCCGAAAGCCCGAAAGCGAAAATTGGTTTGGATAAAATGTCTTAAAAGCGCACCCCTTTTATTAGGTGAAACGAGCAAGCCAAGCACCGCAAGCAGCAGCTATTCGCAATCCAAGCCAAGACCCCAAGTACCCACAAAAGTTAGAAAAAACGCCACCTATCAATCGATTAATGCTAATTAATTTTGATAAATGAAAAATAATAATTATTAAATAAATATTAAGCAATTCAATTATAGAATAGCACCAGATAATAGAATAGCATAACAAACAATCGATGTTCATGTAGATTGGACATTTCATTTGAATTATGAAATGCTTATTTTATAACCTTTCTTTTATCAATATTTATAGAATAAATCACCATTAAATTTTAACAGCGAAAAATAATGGCATCAACATCATCAGCATTAAATAATAATTTAATTACCCAATCCACATTCCATATTTCCAATGCGCTTCAACAATTGGCAACAATTAAAAAGCAACAACAACAATACCCACAGCCAAGCAGCAAATTTGACACACAAAGCGAGGCCGAATTGCTCGTGCTCTTCCATTCATACATTGGCAAAGACCCAAAATACCGAGAAGTTGCTGACAAATTGCAAGAAGCGCTTGACGCTCACCAGGTTTATTATTTTATAATAATTAAAAAATATTGTAAATGAAATATGAATATGATGAATAAAACTACTGATAATTAGGTTTTTACCCTGATTGACTCCTATTTTGTTGGAACAAAACAATGTCAATTTACGAGTTACGACCTATGTTATTGCGTATAGCATAAGTAATTTGTTGAAGTGAAGGTTTATACTAGTACCAGCTCAATTGGTTTAAGGCCATTTCTTTTAGTAGTAGATGGTTAAATTACTTTATTTACTACTGATTTTGCCACATAAACATAACATCCAAATTCCAAATACAATTTAGCATTGTATATATTGATTAATTAGATTTGATGACGCATGTCATGTACAAAACGTAGCGAAAAAACTTTAAATTAGCAAGTAACACGTTGGGCCAAAATACTAAAGAGATTATAAGAATAGGTCAAAAACCTTAATAAGATTATGAGCTGTGCCAAAGACCTTGAGATGATTATACTCGCTGAACCAAAACCCTGAGATTAATAAGTTGGCCAAAAAACTGTGAGATTAAGAAATAGGTCACCTTAAAATGGCCCAAAAACATGGAGATTATACTCCGGGTACGGGTTAATTAATAAAATTGAGATTAATTACTTACGATTATAAGTGTAATCCAGTCTCCAACTCTTAAGCAGGATTCAAGAAAATATGAGTTTGAAAAGATGAACAACCAGCATAAAAATCAAATATACTAATTTTCATATTCTTCAGGTTTTGCCGCCTCGCTATGACATAGAAGGCAAACCGCACCCACAAACATTGGCTACTTTTGTAAGTAAAGTAAAATAATAACCATAACCATACAGATAATACCTGTTAGGAATTGGCTAATCCCGGGATTAGCCAGAGACGCATAAATCACTTCCATTCAACTCATAAACTGGAAAATACCGATAGACTCATTAAGACTCATGATGGTCGAAGATCGATATAGTCTATGAAATTTCAACTGGTTTGAACTTGGATTAAAACATCATCAAACTTAAACCGGGTTGGGTTTAAAAACAGCGGTTCAACTTTTAGCCTAACTCATAGCAGAATAAAATCGAAATTTTATACACTAAATGGACTATTCCCAATACCAATACAATGAGCCTATTCTCGAGTCTCCGGATTAACTATAAGTCGAAAATCGAAATTCCCATTTAAACCAATTTCTGCTAATCCCTTGATTATCCAGTTCCCAGTTTTTATTTATAAATCTTCAATTTATCTACAATTTACAGCTTCAAAATGTGGGAAACTATGCAAATTCATTGCCGGACATATTTCAACGCCTTTGCCAGCTTCAAGTCAAATTTGCACCGCCACCAATCCATGGATTGCCCATTCGCCTGTTCACCACACGCAAAACTGCTTTGGACCGGAAAGCAAACGGTTTTTATTTATACTAAATAAAATTGTTGAACACTGACAATGAGAGCAGAACTTTTGGTACTTTTCCGTTATGAGCCTCCCCAAAGGCGTAGCCAGAATTTTTTTTCGGAGGGGGCTAACAGGGGAAAAATTTTTTTGGGGTACAAAAAATCAGAAGCGAGCGCCGATAGGCGCGAGCGAAATTTTTACTAATTTTTAGACCTAAAGGTTGAAAATTTCGAAAAAATTGTATGAATTTAGACAAAAATTAACATTTGCGAGCGCCGACAGGCGCGAGCGCCAAATTTTTTTGAAATTTAATATAATCTTTAAAGAAAAATTGCCAATTTTTCCCCTTTCTTTGGATTTCGGGGAGGGCTATAGCCACCCCAGCCCCCCCCCCCCCCCTGGCTACGCCGTTGAGCCTCCCTACCAAACTGACATTTGTTATCTTTAGCCTTTTCTTTTTGGTAAAAATTGGCATTTCTCTTATCAAGTTGGTTTGATGTGACGAAAAGGAATCTCATCAGATTCTTGATAAGCACCCAAAATTAGCACAATGAAGTTTGATAATTTTTTGATAGGCAGAGGCTCATAGCGAAAAAGTTGTAAACTTTTTATACCAAGAAGAAGAAGGTACTTTTCGACTTGGTCATATTTTAGGGTAAACTGCGAAAAAGTGAAGGGTCTTCCTTTGGTTTATCAGATTTGGGTTGGGGTTATTAGAGTCATTCAGGGAGAGGATTGCATCCAAGATAACCGCTAATGACATTAACTCTAATCCTGCTCAGCTAAAGGATGGACTCTTCACTACACCCTTCATGGTTCAATGCATCAAAAGAGAAAAGATATACAATATAGCAATATAACATATATCCAATGGATTGATTTCGTCGAGAAGCATCAGTTGATAATAAATTTGTTTATTAGATTAGCCAATTCCCAATTTTATATGTTTTGAATCAAAAACCAGAATATGGTTAGGGTTTAAACTTTAAACCGTTTAATAATCTTTATTTTTGACTAAGAGATGACAAATTATACACCAACGTCTTGATGAGATCAATCGATTGAGTATAGGTATATGGTTTAGTGCTCGTTGAAATTATAATCTTTTCTCCATTTTTAATACTTTTTTAGTCAAATTCGATATAAATAATACAAAAACAAATTTTTTTTTTCAGAAAAAGTCATCGCGCCCCCATTGGTTCAATCCGTCATTTGCACTCGACCATCACCAGTTGCTATTCAAAATATGCATCCACTCAGGTATTTTAATTAATTAATTGATTATTTTTTTTTTGTTTAGTTTTCTGAGAAGTCGCGAACTTGGACGAAATATGCCATTGTTGCCAAAGCAAATGTTTCGCAAAGAATTTATGCAACTTTTGAATCGACAAATTCGCATTATGGGTTTGTATTTTACATTAAAAAACATTTTAATATATATGCTTTTTCCATTTAAATGATTTTGGGGAGCCACAACTAAGCAGCTAATTTTGCATTTAAATATTTAAAAAAAAAATTTAAAAAAATGAACAATTCCCATTTCAATGATTTATATTTGCATTTAATAGCCCAAAAGATGGTTTTAAAATGGTTTATTGCACAATAGAAAATGACTCATTCATTTATACTAAAATTATGATCAAAAAATGAAAAATTGTCTAGGATTTTGTGCATAACTTGGCCATTTTGTGCATAACTTGGCCATTTTGTGCATAACTTGGCCATTTTGTGCATAACTTGGCCATTTTGTGCATAACTTGGCCATTTTGTGCATAACTTGGCCATTTTGTGCATAACTTGGCCATTTTGCGCATAACTTGGCCATTTTGTGCATAACTTGGCCTTTTTGCGCATAGCTTGACCATTTTGTGCATAACTTGGCCATTTTGCGCATAGCTTGACCATTTTGTGCATAACTTGGCCATTTTGCGCATAGCTTGGCCATTTTGTGCATAACTTGGCCATTTTGCGCATAGCTTGACCATTTTGTGCATAACTTGGCAAACATTTAATGATTTTATCGTTGTAAAAACTATTGGATAGTTTACTAGAACAATCAAATTATTTAAGTTACTGACTGAACTGTTGGGTGACAAAATTTTCTGCTAAGAAATTAAAAATTAAAATGGGATATTCTGCAAGGTTTTGAGCTGGCTGGGCTTTTAAGAAAAATTTTCAAAAATGTCTAATGAGTGCCCCACCATTTTTGACCTTTACTTACACAATTTATTGGCCTAATAAATCCTTAAAAACATCTTGATATACGTCCAAAAAATGTAATAAAAATCTGATTTTACCACATTTTCAACCAAATAAATTTTTATTATTAACACAGGCCATCTCTCGTCCGTTTTTTGTGTCGCATTCGATCGTTCCGGCCGTTACATTTTCACCGGGGCCGACGACAATTTGATCAAATGCTGGGATGCTCAACAATTTTTGCTGCGTTTTACGGTTCAAATAAATATTTCCATTTTTGACTTTAATGTATTTCACAGTTCCGTGGACATATTGGCGAAATTTCGGAGCTGTCAGTTTCACATGAAAATTCTCTGCTTGGCAGTGGTTCGGTCGATAAAATCGTCAGGTAAATTTTTTTATTCTTTGTCAAATTTTCTGATTAAATTTAACGGACAATTTTCGGAATCCCAACAGCTTCTATATAACTTAGGGGAATGAGCTCATTGGAGTATTGAACTAAATTAAAATTAAATTCCAAATAAACTGTTGTTCATATCATAATCCCCACTTTATGATTGAAAAATTATTTTTGGGCTTAAAAAGATTAATAGAATACCGCGAAAGGAAATTCCAAAAATCACAAAAAATTTCCAAAAAATTTTCTTTAAAATCCAAAATATTTTTGAAAATTTTTAAACCGTTTTTTAAATCATTTGGTTTGTTGAGACTCAAAACTTATTCATGTTTCGAAAGTTGGGTTTTTTAGGATATGGAAAATTTCCATATTATTCAAAAAAACGAGGAATGAATGGTGGGGAATGAACATAAGGGTACATATACATATCAAAAATTAAACAAATTATCTATAAAATATAATAAAAAATGGTTTATTTATAGAATTTGGTCCCTGCGAAATGGGGCGACAATTCGTGTCTACAAAGGCCACTCGGCCACAATCAATTCCATTGCATTCATTCCACTGTTTTTTGAGGGCAGCGATTGGCGTTGGCTGGTTACGGCAGGGAATGATTGTGCCGTCATTTTCCATCGTTATAAAGAGTCAACCAAGGAATTTTTGTGAGTTTTGCGAAACCAAATACAGCTATCCAAATTTTGCGCATAAATCAAATCAATTTTTTCTGGTCTAAATTAGTTAGAATTCAGAAAGGCACTTCAGTCATGATTCGGTTTAGGATTACTAAAAATATCGATACCAAAAAATTAAAATCCAAAAACTTAAATTGTTTCGATATTTCGTCAAATTTTAAACGGCAAAAATTTTTTATTTAAAATAAACGGACAATGCAAAATTCTCACCAAAAAATGTCCCCACAGTGCAGGGAAAGATTTAAACGAAATGTCTCAAAACTCAAAAAATGATCTTTTTCTTAGTACCGAAAAATACCGATACCGTCTGCCCATGCTTCGGTTGGGATTCCTCGCACATCAATGTTACCGAATCTATAGCGAGTCGAGATCCCGAACACAAACGTTACGCGATCCTGAACCATTCAACCTCTAATATATTAATATTAATAATAGTCTAATTTTATTAATATTCTATAGTGTATAGCTATGGTTTATTATGATTGATTAAAAAGGGAAGTAGTAAATTTGATAAAAATAGCAAAAAGTTTTGACCAAAAAACTGCAAATCAGAATTGGTCCCAAATTTCTGATTTTTTGATTTTTATCCATCATTTTGATATCAAAATTCTTTAAAAAGAGCTTAATCCAATGTATTAATATTTATAATAAGCATAAAAATTTGTTGAAATGTTGACAAAAGTGCTCAAAATTCGGGTAGCTATTTGATTTGAGATGAAATTTAACTAATTTAACTTTGAAAATTTACAGTGAACCTCCAATCAAATTCAATGAACGGGCATCCGGGTAAATTTTAATCCCAAAAATTTTGGATAATTTAATTATATTTTTTATTCAGAGGTGCTCGAATTATTTCATCGAGCCACAGTCCCGGCGGAAATATTGTCATCATGGGCGACACACACCAGGCAATCATTGTGTACAAATTGAATGAACTCGATGTTACTCGCCTTTATGAATTCACGGCCCATTCAGTGAGTTGTATGATATTAGATTTTTAAAAAATATTCTCATAGTTTCCTAGAATTTTTAAATTAAAAAAATATTATTATTTGCCTTAAAATGCATATTATGGAATTTTTGAGATCGTGGAACCCTTATGAACTTGCCTAAATATTTTTCAAAAATTTATATTTTTCTCAATTATATTTTTAAACCGTTTTTGACCATTTAGATAGAATTAAAAATTTTAAAATCTGTTTTTTGAACGTGGAATTTTTGTTAAACTGGTTTCTGAACCATCTGAACTTACCAATATTCAAAATAGATATGATATTTGGTATTTCATTTTCAAAAACCATTTACTATTTCTCTTTTTTAAGACGAAAAAACCTTTTTAAATACAAGATTAAAAGAGAAATACCGAATTTAGAGTCAATGATTTATTAGGGGATAATTTTTAAATAAATTGTACCGTTAACCGTTTTATCTCTCTTTATAAAAAATATGTAATAAATAATTAAAATCAAATAATTAAATAGAATGTAATTTAGAAATTTTGGATGAAAAATGAAAAATAAAGTCAAAATTAAGAATTTTTCACCACAAAAATGGGAACTCAATTTAATCGATGATGGGTCAATAATCTTCAATTCCATAATACTAATACTTAATTTACCCATATTTAAAATCCTAGAAAAGATAATTTAAAAAATTCGGAAACAAATATTTACATAAGCGGCCTAAAACACAATATTACCAAAACAAATTTTACGAATTTAAATTCATGCTTAAATGGTAAATTTTTCTGCAAAAAGATATGAGTATACTAATTATTGTCAATTAAAAATATTAATAAAACATTCCTTTTCTAGGATCGAGTTGATACCCTTGCTTGGGCCCACCATTCACTGCGGTAAGTCAGTGGAAGCAAAGATGGAACAGCAAAGGTCTGGAAAATTTCTTGCGGCCAATGGACATCCACAGAATTAATTATGCCAAAATCAGAAACAGCAGCTTTACTAAACACAACACTCCAAAAGAGAGGTAATATTTTTATTCTTTTATTTTCTTTCTTGACTCTGATCTTTGAAGACAAAAATTTATGGATACAGTATTGCCGAAAAAAAATCTATAGAGCCAACATAATTTAATCGTTTAAGCGTAGTGTTTATCCCATCTACCGGTCTTATTTTTTTTAGAAAAGTCATACGAATTCTTTGAAAAAACACTTTTTCATTCGTACTTTTACAAATAGCTATTTTTGACAAATTTTATCCTTGTGATATAGAAAAAACTTGAATAAAATGAATAATTTTAGAATTGGATAGAAATTCCCCTTCCCATGGCTTTATAAATTAACTTTTTTTCCTTAGAATTTGCCTTTTACCAATCGTAAAATTGGTGTATCCTTTATTAGCAAGCAAAAACCGTTGAAAAGCAAACACATAGAATGGTATATATGATTTCAATTTTCAACTTTCGGGCAAAATTAAAAAGTGTTATATGTTTTAAACCAATTTTACTTTTTTTTTTATTCAAAATTAAGTTAGTATTGATTACAAATTCGAAAAATAATCAGAAAAATCGATTGCCAATGAGTATAAAATTATGGGTCTAGGATAAACGATAAACCATTGAAGACTTAACTCTAATCTATTAGACATTTTCACTAAGCAATTTCATTGTTTTTCAATAAATTAAATATTTCACTAGAATATTTAATTAAATCTTAAATTATTCAGCAAATGCCACCGCACAAACGGCCAACAAAAAGAATGCCCAAAATGGCTACAAAGTGACAATGTTGACTTGGAGCCTGGACGATGATGTGGTCATCAGCATTGGATCGGATTATTTGCTTCGAACTTGGGACTGGAAAACTGGGCTAATGTTGGGCAAATATGCCGGCCATCAAAATGAAACATTTTCGCTGGTTGCGCATCCATTACATCGAGTGAGCCATAAAATTATTAAAATTTAATTTAAATAACATTTTATAGGAGTTGGTGATCAGCGCCGGACATGATGGATGGATGATTGTAAGTTTTTTTTCTCAATTTTTATAAAATTTCTGGAAATATAGCTAGAGCTTTTTTTACTAATTTGTACCGAAAATATCTATTATTTGGACCAGAAACAAAATTCAGAAAAATGACTATTATATTAATAAATAATAATGAGACCAAAAATGGCAGAATATTGGCGTTAAATATCAAAGCACCTTATAATCGAAACCAAAATAGGGTTGTGGTTATAGGTAGCAGATATTTGCAATTTATTAACATAATTCGGCTCTTATTAGAATTTGGCTGATCAAGACACTAATCATTTGAATTCCTTCAAAAAATTCTAAACTGGTTTTAAACAACCCTAAATTTCTGGAACAAACCGATCCTAACAAATCGATGGTTTTCTATTTTCTAATAGATTAAGGCTCTATGAAAATTAGAACACGCAGAAATTGGTGAAACCAGAATCGACTAAACACACATTTAAAATGAAATGACAATTAATTTAACCAAAAATTTTCTTTTTTAAAAATTGGATTATTTAAAGCCAATTAATTCAGCCAACTCTATCTTCTTTTAGGTTTATCCACCTAAAGCCTAGAATCCAACCCTAAACCTTAAATTTAGTATACCCGATTTTTTCATATGAAATTTTATGGGTAAATTAATTATTGTGATTTTTTGACTAGTAAATTTATTAATATGAAATGTTCACAGGTTTGGAACATTTACACCGGCCAACAAATATGCCGTCATCGCAACATGAACAACAATCGTGAGGCGGTCGCAATTTTTGATATGGCCATTTCGCCGGATGGAACCACCGTTGGATTTGTGGATTCCGTCGGCTGCTTGAGCATTTATGGTGTCACAACGAACAATCAATTTGCGATGATGCGCCCACATGAGCAGTTTTTCAGCACAGATTATCGGTGGGTAATTTTTATAGAATTATTTATTCGAAACTTCCCTAAATCCAAAATCTCACGTGAAAAAATTAGGAATAAAATTTGAATTTGTCTTTTGGCATTCCTCTTTCCTAATCCTTTGCTCTCAACAGTAGAGCACGTCTCTAATTGTTCCTAAAGAAATGTTCTTCAAATGAAACAAAAAAAAATGTATAAACTCAACCTTGTCACCATTTATTGATTAATCAAATTAAAAAAGAGAATTCTTAACTATCAAATAATATTAATTTTTATTTAATTAGTTGAAAAATTTCGTAGCTATGCCCTTAAAATCCATTTAAATTTTTATCAAAAAACTTTTTAGAAAAAAATGCAGATTTTCATTTTAATAAAAGTTAAATTTCCATTCCTTCAATCCCTTAAAAAACCCATTTAAATTTCATTTACTTCTTCTATAGATTAATAGTTCATTCATTATTTTTTTTTTTGATCATAATTTCATCAATTCAGAATCAATTTAAATAAAATTTATTATTATCTGTTAACAAAACAATCTTTTAAATTTGATACAAAAATCATCAAAATTTATTCATTCCTTGATGATTATAATAAAAAAAGCAAAGTTGGGGGCTACTCCAAAAATGTTTACGGGACTGATATAATCTTTACTTTTTCCCGCGGAATTTTGGATTCTTATTTCATGGACTATTGGTGGAATAGAAAAATTTTACTTAAAAATGTCCCAACATGAAAAAAATAGACCAAACAAAAATGCTCTCTTGACCCGACTTTGTTCAACACTACTTTTTATCAAATTGATTTAAATGAATAACATTGAATATAAAAGGAATTCCGAATATGGATAAAGAATCAGCCAGCTGTATTATATAATCAGAATCCGATCAATTTTCCTGCTTTAAAAATAAAAATTAGTAGGATTAGGATGTCCATGTTTGGAGGGTTTTTCATATTTATTTTTTTATAAAAAAATTAGATGAATTCATAAATTTATAATTCTAGGATAGAAATAATTTTTTTGATTTTTGGAAATTTAATTATTTTATTCTTTTTAATTTAGATTAATTAAATTTAAAAATAATATAAAAATTGAATAAAAGTAAAAAAGTTTTAAAAAGTTTTCTGCTTTTTTAGAACATTTTCTATAAAATAAAATAATTGAAGAAAAATAAAACACTATTATATATAAAGGATTATTTTTGATATAAAACTAGAATTCAATTCAGAAATATTCTAGGAAAAACATAGAATTAATCAATTACAATTTAAAAATAATGAATTTTATGGAAATCTCAAACTCATTATTTACAATTCCAAAAAAAAACTCACCTTAATTTTGGCCGTAAATTCCATTTCAAATTTCCAAAATTTTGCTTATTTCTTCAATTTTTTCTTCAATTTATTATTCTTATATTCCAATTTCTCATTCTTATATTCCAATTCATTCACTTCCCGTAGCAGATAACTTCTTGTTGCTTTCAAGCAATTCAATTGTTTGTAAAATTTCTGTAAACAAAAATAAATGGCAAAAATTTCAAATAAAATTTTATTGAATGCAGCTATCCTTCGCAAGTTCAATATACCCTATCAATTTTTAATTTTAAAAAATACCATTTGATTACTCTTTCTATGAAATATTTATAATATCAAAATTATTGATAAAATTTGTGAAATATTTAATATTTAATTTGCAGGAAAAAACATTGAATTTGCAGAAAAGATTATTTAAAATGGCGAAAAGTTTATATCTTCGGTTTAGTGGTTTAACCAAAATTCACAAACCATATACCATTGAATAGAGCTCTTCAAGACGCGTCGATTGTTATATAATTTCTCATGGTTTAATTGGTTTTGAACCAAAAACAATAAATTGGTTTTAGTGGTTTAATAACTTTAACAAGATTTATACCAATCGACGCTTCTCGTCGAGATCTATCGATTGTGTAAGTAAGGGTTTGTGTGTCTAGGACAATCCACTAAGCCGGTATAAACTTTTCTACATTTTCAATATTCTTTTCTGCAATTTCAATGTTTTTTTTCTGCAAATTAGATACTATCCATAAAATTTTATTGTTTTCAATAAATAAATTTACCACATTCTTGTTAATTAATTTTTTAATATATTCCTTCTGAGACTTTACTTCCTTTGATAATTTTAAATTTTCAATTTGTAATTTAGTAATTTCAGAATCCGCTTCGGATCGGCACTAAAAATAGATATATGTATAAAATAATTTTTATTATTGAAATTACCTGTCCAATTGTAATTTCCTTCTCCTCTACGAATTTTTGTTCCTTTGCTTTCATTTCGGTCATCAGTTTTTCGATTTCCTCCCTCAATTCCATTTCCTTCAAAAAATTAAAAATTTTTTAATAAAATTGAAATCAATCTAACATATTATTTTAAGCTAATATAAATTAGCCCAATTTTAATCCGGAGGTATAAAAATGATTCTTATTTTAAAATACTATATATTACACCATTTTCAACTAATTCATATTTTTGTGTTTTAAAATGACTAAATAGATGGATTGACTTAATACTTAAAATTTATGATTTAAAATCGCAGAAATTATAAAAGTTTTAAATGACATTTTTTACCCACCTTTGCATTATTTCCTGCTGCTGTAGTTAAACTTTCCAAGGGATTCATATTTTTTAATATTATTTTTGATGGTACACTATGAAAGATTTGATGTAGCTTTTCTCTTTTAAAATAAAAAATGGAATTTTTTTCTGAAATAAAATGGAAAAATTTATGCTTTTTATTTCTTTATTTAAAAATTTTAAAATAAAAATTTCTGAATTAATAAAAATGGAATATATAATCCTTTTTATTTCTTTATTTCAAAAATTTTAAAATAAAAATTTTCTGAATTAATAAAAAATGAATATATAATGCTTTTTAATTCTTTATTTCAAAAATAAAATAAAAATTTTCTGAATTAATAAAAATGAATATATAATGCTTCTTAATTCTTTATTTCAAAAATTTTGAAATAAAAATTTTCTGAATTAATAAAAATGAATATATAATGCTTTTTAATTCTTTATTTAAAAAAATTTTTTAATGGCTTTTCTATTTAAAAATAAAAAAAGGAAAATTTAAATTTTACTCCTCAATTAATAAAAAGGAATATTTAATTCTTTTTTTTTTTCTTAAATTTCCAAGGGAAAAGTTTTTTTAGCAAACCTTTTTTTTTTGAACAAGTTTCTACGCAACCTTGAACCTCTCATGAAAATGAGCAATTTTTGACTGAGATGTGCAAGTCTCAAAAGCCAAAAATCCCTAAAATCCAGATATGGTTTTTTTTGCAAAATTGAAAAGCATAATTATAGAATAAAAATATTAAGATATGGATATTGGTGTTATAGGGATTATAGGATTAGGATGGTCCAATTTATTATTTTTTAACGAAATTTTTTCCTGTTAAAGATTACTTCAAATTGATCCTGACGGATGGGCTACGGATGAAGACACTGGTCTATGGCCTGAACAGCTTGCGCCTCCATTTTTTGTCACTTCCGATGGAACCATGCATCCGGAAAAGGAACAAAGATTGGTGCCAGGAAATGATATCAAAAGCAATGTAAAATTTTAAAGAAATAAAATAAAAATTAATTTTAAAATTTTAATAATAAATTATTTTTTACAGGACGTCATAAAGCCATGCGCTTGGCTGAAGCGTAACATAATCGACCCTCTGCGTCCGTCAATACTTGAAAAATATAAGAGGGAACAAATTGAACATTGCCGAAGGGAAATGATGGAATTTGAAAAAGATCATCGAATGGCGGCTGGCAATCTTCGACCACATCCCGTCCACCAAGTCATCATTCCGGTGGAACAAACCGTTGGAAATATTCGTCAACGTGAGTATCTCAAAAGAAAATTTTTTAAGAATGGATAGCTGAAAAATTGAAATTAGCAAAAAATGACATAAAAATAATAAATTAGTGGTTTAAGGGTTTAAGGGTTTGTTTCTCTACATTCACAAACCATATACCATGGGATAGAGCTGATAAATATGAATCGAATAGTATAAAACGTGATTTGGTCAAAAATTTACTGGGTATTAAACGGTTTAAACCAATTTGGTTTTATGCTTCGTAACTACTTTAGCATTCGTTTTGAAATGGGTATAAACCGTTTAAACCAATGTTAATTTTTTAAACGGTATATATCTTATAATTCCTTAAATTTTTGGTCCAATACTAAGTTAGAATTGGTTAAATCCAAGCTATGCGTCTTTAGATGTTTTTTCAATTGAGTTTATAAGATTGTTTATCTAGGATAAACCATTGAAACGATATATTTTTTGACACTTTCAATAGTCGTCGATTTCAATGTTTTTTCCAGTAAATCATTTATACTTATTAAAAGAATTAATATTTTCTCCATTTTATAGGTAATCCAACCAATTCAAGTACAACTCGAACGAGAGCAAACCGAAACGCAGAAATTCGTCAATTGGCTGAATATATGTTGCAAAATCCGCCCGTGCCAAGATATGTGCTCGATGATGAATACACCGATGATGAGAATGATCGTTCATTCAGTCTGGGCTCAGATGAGGAGGAATTGGAGGAGGAAGAATTCATACCAGTAGAGCAAGAAAATGCCGCCACAAACAGAGCACAACCGCAACATTCAGCAGATGAAAGTGCGACAAGTGGTGATGAAAGTTCTGGTGATGAAGAGGAGGAAATGGCCGGAAATGATGGCGAAGAAGACGAAAATGACAGCGACTATGAGGCAAGTTTTCTAATTGGGAATGGAAAAATTTACCCGAGTTTCACCTGACTAGGCCAATTAACTTGAGTAAGTTACAAGTCTGAGCAGAAAATTGCATTTACATGGAGTAAAATGTATCTGGGATGATGTGACGGGGTAAAATGTATCTGGGGATGATGTGACGGGGTAAAATGTATCTGAGATGATGTGATGGGGTAAAATGTATCTGGGATGATGTGACGGGGTAAAATGTATCTGCTGGAATGATGTGACGGGGTAAAATGTATCTGCTGGAATGATGTGATGGGGTAAAATGTATCTGCTGGAATGATGTGATGGGGTAAAATGTATCTGCTGGAATGATGTGATGGGGTAAAATGTATCTGCTGGAATGATGTGATGGGGTAAAATGTATCTGCTGGAATGATGTGACGGGGTAAAATGTATCTGCTGGAATGATGTGACGGGGTAAAATGTATCTGCTGGAATGATGTGATGGGGTAAAATGTATCTGGGATGATGTGACGGGATAAAATGTATCTGCTGGAATGATGTGATGGGGTAAAATGTATCTGCTGGAATGATGTGATGGGGTAAAATGTATCTGCTGGAATGATGTGATGGGGTAAAATGTATCTGCTGGAATGATGTGACGGGGTAAAATGTATCTGCTGGAATGATGTGACGGGGTAAAATCTAAAATGTATCTGGGATGATGTGATGGGGTAAAATGTATCTGGGATGATGTGATGGGGTAAAATGTATCTGCTGGAATGATGTGACGGGGTAAAATCTAAAATGTATCTGGGATGATGTGACGGGGTAAAATGTATCTGCTGGAATGATGTGACGAGGTAAAATGTATCTGGGGATGATGTGACGGGGTAAAATGTATCTGGGATGATGTGATGGGGTAAAATGTATCTGGGATGATGTGACGGGGTAAAATGTATCTGCTGGAATGATGTGACGGGGTAAAATGTATCTGCTGGAATGATGTGACGGGGTAAAATGTATCTGGAATGATGTGATGGGGTAAAATGTATCTGGGATGATGTGACGGGGTAAAATGTATCTGCTGGAATGATGTGACGGGGTAAAATGTATCTGCTGGAATGATGTGACGGGGTAAAATGTATCTACTGGAATGATGTGATGGGGTAAAATGTATCTGCTGGAATGATGTGATGGGGTAAAATGTATCTGCTGGAATGATGTGATGGGGTAAAATGTATCTGGGATGATGTGACGGGATAAAATGTATCTGCTGGAATGATGTGATGGGGTAAAATGTATCTGCTGGTATGATGTGATGGGGTAAAATGTATCTGCTGGAATGATGTGATGGGGTAAAATGTATCTGCTGGAATGATGTGACGGGGTAAAATGTATCTGCTGGAATGATGTGATGGGGTAAAATGTATCTGCTGGAATGATGTGATGGGGTAAAATGTATCTGCTGGAATGATGTGATGGGGTAAAATGTATCTGGGATGATGTGACGGGATAAAATGTATCTGCTGGAATGATGTGATGGGGTAAAATGTATCTGCTGGAATGATGTGATGGGGTAAAATGTATCTGCTGGAATGATGTGATGGGGTAAAATGTATCTGCTGGAATGATGTGATGGGGTAAAATGTATCTGGGATGATGTGACGGGATAAAATGTATCTGCTGGAATGATGTGATGGGGTAAAATGTATCTGCTGGAATGATGTGATGGGGTAAAATGTATCTGCTGGAATGATGTGACGGGGTAAAATGTATCTGCTGGAATGATGTGATGGGGTAAAATGTATCTGCTGGAATGATGTGACGGGGTAAAATGTATCTACTGGAATGATGTGATGGGGTAAAATGTATCTACTGGAATGATGTGATGGGGTAAAATGTATCTGCTGGAATGATGTGATGGGGTAAAATGTATCTGCTGGAATGATGTGATGGGGTAAAATGTATCTGGGATGATGTGACGGGATAAAATGTATCTGCTGGAATGATGTGATGGGGTAAAATGTATCTGCTGGAATGATGTGATGGGGTAAAATGTATCTGCTGGAATGATGTGATGGGGTAAAATGTATCTGCTGGAATGATGTGATGGGGTAAAATGTATCTGCTGGAATGATGTGACGGGGTAAAATGTATCTGGGATGATGTGACGGGGTAAAATGTATCTGCTGGAATGATGTGACGGGGTAAAATGTATCTACTGGAATGATGTGATGGGGTAAAATGTATCTGCTGGAATGATGTGATGGGGTAAAATGTATCTGGAATGATGTGATGGGGTAAAAGGATGATGTGATGGGGTAAAATGTATCTGCTGGAATGATGTGATGGGGTAAAATGTATCTGCTGGAATGATGTGACGGGGTAAAATGTATCTACTGGAATGATGTGACGGGGTAAAATGTATCTGGGATGATGTGATGGGGTAAAATGTATCTGGGATGATGTGACGGGGTAAAATGTATCTGCTGGAATGATGTGACGGGGTAAAATGTATCTGCTGGAATGATGTGACGGGGTAAAATGTATCTGCTGGAATGATGTGACGGGGTAAAATGTATCTGCTGGAATGATGTGACGGGGTAAAATGTATCTGGGATGATGTGATGGGGTAAAATGTATCTGGGATGATGTGACGGGGTAAAATGTATCTGCTGGAATGATGTGACGGGGTAAAATGTATCTACTGGAATGATGTGATGGGGTAAAATGTATCTGCTGGAATGATGTGATGGGGTAAAATGTATCTGCTGGAATGATGTGATGGGGTAAAATGTATCTGCTGGAATGATGTGATGGGGTAAAATGTATCTGCTGGAATGATGTGATGGTGTCAAATTTTGACTTTACTGACTGTGACTTTTCCCAAGACGAACGAAAAAAACGAATATTTTACTTTAATTTTATTCCAATTTCCAAATTATACGAATAAATTCAATTTGTTCGGAACGAATGAATAAAGCAATGGGTCTTTTTAGAATGAGTGGAAAAAGTGAGCCCAATCGCCGTTATTTGCCTCTTTTTGAATAGAAGGAAAAATTGCCCAAAGGCGTAGGCAAAAAACGGTGATTCGGCTAACAATTCATGGATAGAAAATGGCAAAAGGGAGGCAAAAAATTTTGACATTAACAAATAAAAATTGGTTAACAAAAAATGGAAACAAAATTCAAAGATCGGGATAAATCCCGACACTCCCGCGCGGAATAATTGTTTTGTAGATTAGGCGAATAACTAGGCGAATTATTAAGGGCATGCAGCAATAAAATAAAATGAACAGAAAAATAAGGGTGGACACAAAAATAAACAAATGTGTGGGGTCAAATAAAAGGGAAAATATTTTTGGGAGTCCAAAATTCTTCAATTGAATTGTGGTCCACCAAAGCTCATCCTCCTTCGATTCAGCCTGAGGCACAATCCATTTTTCATCGCCTTTTTCAACCATTGGAGCAGCTAAACTGCCTTTTAACAAAAATTTGGCATTGGAGCTGGGGCAAAAAATTTCGCATTCTTCATTTATTTCGGCAGTCGGCAAATGGACGGAATGCGTCTTTTTTAAACCCTCTGGGGTACAAACCGTGCTCACTTTCATGCTGGGGCAAACTTTTTCCAAAATCGGTTTGGCAATGCAATGAAAAACTTGCGCCCCTTGGGCAATTAAAACATCCAGAAATTGTGGCATTTTTGACTTGGCAGCTATTCAATTCAATTTCAGTGCGCAATTCCAGTCCTTGAATTTCAAGTTGCATTCGAACTGAGGAAAAATCGGGAGAGGCCAGCACATTTCCTTCTTCAGCTTTCAATAAAATTCCATTGTGCTCAAATGGCAGAGCACTTTCTCCTTTTAATATATCCAATCTTTTCATTCCATCAATGCATAGACAGTTGGGTTTGTTCGTGCCGGCTTCACAAGAACAGATTTCCCGACTAACTGTGCAATTATTAAAATTTTGGGCTGCGCTTTGGCATGTGAAGGCCCTTAAATTGTGCTCCATTTCATAATCAATAATGGCAATTCGTTCTCCATCCGAGAGAAACGATTTGGAGAGTATAGGCATTGTCGGCTTTACAATTTCATTTAAAGTGATTTTTAAATTTTTCCAATTGGCAGTAAATTCGGGTACTAATGACAAAAGCTGGCTGCTTGTTTCAAAGTCCCCTTTTCCATTATTTTTTGTAATCGTGGCATTAATTATTAATCTATCCTCAAATTTGGGACAGTCAAATATTTCAAGAATTTCTTGGCCACCGGGCATTACATAATTTCGATAAAAAATGCACGTTGATGAGGCAAAAAGGCATCCGGTGAATGGCCAATTATTGCCGCCAGTGTAGCAAAATGTCAAACCGGGAAAATCATTCACTGGCTTCAATTCTTTTACTTTATCGCCAGGCTTAACTTTTCCACAAGAATCTTTGTCAATGTCACAACTTCCGGCCAAATCACATCATTTCTCGCTCATTGAGCCGGCAATGAATGGCCTTGTAAAAAATTTGGTTGTTTTCACACAATTGCTTTCCATTCCGTGAATGTCCAGTGTGAGTGCCCCAACTTGTCTATTGGCTTTGTCCTCAAATATTATTTCAATTGTTTGTTCGTTGGCCGAAAAATCGAGTTCCAATATTCTATCAAATAAACAAATTCTCTGCTTTTCTTTATTGACCAAACAATGCTCATCATCTGCTGTGATCGAGGTCAATTGATTTGAGGGCATAATCAGAAAATTGAAAAGCAGTATAATTACCAAAGATAATTTCATTGGACTTTGCGGCTTTGGGTTTAATGGGCTAATTGCAGCCGTCCAACTCTCTTTTGGTGAAGCTGGCTGTGCAAATTCAATATATTCTTCACGACTTTGACGCCTTTTTGTTTTGTGGCGTTTGCATTTTCGGCAAATCCAATTCAATAAACGATATTTAATTCGGAATATGTGAAACATTCCTTTCGATCCGTAAATGATCAAACGGATTATAATTAAAATGGTTGAAAGAGATGAGTAAAAGGCAATCCCAAAAATAAATATTGCTGTTTTTGATGCACATTGGGGATTTTTTAAAATTTCAATACAAAATTCACATTTTATTATTTCGCAAATGTCTTTCCCAGGGCATTTTATGCCTTTTTCTTTTACTAATTCCCCTTCTTTCCAAAAATTGGCGGTTACTTCAAAGTCGGCGATTAAAATTTCATTGGGTAGTGCAATAATTTCCGATTTGGGATGGGGGAAAAATGAGCAACGGCCATTTTTAACGCAAATTTCCACACTTCCAATGTCTTGGCTGGTTTCCAAAGCCAAGCCCTCCCCATGGCAAGAAATTTTGCAACTTTTGCACTGTCGGGGATCAATTTCTTCTGGGAAATCGTGCACTTTTGCTTTTACTTTTCCCCAGGCTTTAATAGCCACTTTGCCCTCTTCAATCACCAAAAAAGCAATTTCATTTTTGGCATAGTAACAAAATTTGGTTCCGTTCATTTCACATGCATTCTGTGCGCAGAATTTTGGGGATCCGGTGATTGGACCATTGCCAATACATTCATATTCATCATCCACCAACTCGACTTCATCAATTACCAATTCTTTCACAAAGTGTTTTGACTTATCATATAATTCTATTTGCAGCAATTCTCTCATTTTTTCTTCTCCACATTTATCCCCTTTTTTACAATAATCCACTTCGATATTATTCAGTAATTTGCGAACTTTTTCATCTTTTTCGGTGGAATTTGCGGCACTGTGACCTTCATAAAATGAACAATTATCAGCCCAAGCTGGGCATTCACATTTTGGCCCACAAAATAAATCATTTTCAAATGTGTGTGTTTTATCCCGCAAGTGGTTACTCCCGCAATCCATTTTTTCCCAGCATAAATTTCCCATCTCGGTTCGCATGATGGCAAATCCTTCAGAAATACAACTTTGGCTGGTCACCAATTCCCTTTTCATGGTTTTGGAACATGGAGAGGCCAAAATTGGGGACAACAAAAACAAAATTATGAGTAAAATTGCACTTGCAACAGCGGTTACTGTGCTCAGGCCCTTCTTGGGGGCATTCTGTTTTTTCTTATTCGTCTTTTTGTATTTCGGGTGGGGATACTCCGTCCCATCAGAAAGGCCTTCGCCTCTGGAAAACAGTTCAGATTGCATCCTGGCTAAACAGTTACGAGTCCCACTGATTTCATCTTCCAAATTGGATACTTTAAGTTCCATTTTCTTTAAATTTTCAATCACATCCATGAATGCTAATTTATATTCAACTGTTTCTTTATTATTTTTCTCCAATAATTCGTTTAAATTTTTAATTTTTTCGTCGCTTTCTGCGACTTTTTTGGCACAAAATTCTATTTTTTGGCTAGCCGAAGAGAATTTCTGGCATTCATAATCAAAGTGCCATCCGTCACAGAAAATACATTTTCTTCGAGGCCTTTTTTTCTCGGCTTGTGTACTTTGGCGCGGCCGATTTATATCAAAAACGCCTTCTTCCAAATATTCATCTGGCACATTTTGACGGGGTCGGCTTCGCTCAAATACTAATGGGCAGAGAATAATTTCTTCCAAATTCTCTACCCCAATATCCATTGCTTCTGGCTCATCGTCATCATTATCCAAATTCTTTTTAATTTTTTCACATTCTGCCCGACAATTTCTCTTTTTCTTTTTTCCTTTATTGGGCTGGCAGATGCATAGTTTTTTGGAATTTTACAGAGACATTCGATTGGATCACTGTCACTGTCATTTCCAAGCCCACATGGGCAAATGCACCAAAATTCCTCTGAATCGGAAGAATCAGTTTCTAACCAATTTTCGATTTCTTCATAATTTTCATCCGCTGGTATTCCAGCACAATAAATGCATTCGTGTACTGGTTGATTTTCCATTTGTTCAAAATTTTCCAATTCCCATTCGGCAAATGGCCATTCTTCATTATTGGGATTGTTGGGTGGGTCATCCGATTCGGAATCAGAATTTTCAGCAATGAATGCATTTAATTCCAAATTTTCTATTTCAGAATCCGAATCTTCCTTATAATTAATTTCTTTTCTCTTTCTTAATTTCATTTTATGGCACGGATTTTGCGTTTTTTCAACATTATTTTTGGGCTTATTGATCGCTTCAGTTTTTAATTCGAGCGGGTATAAATGGTCAATACTTCGGGTGAATGCTTTTCCCTTGCATTCAATTTTTGCGACCCGGATAATGCCATCTTTTCCTTTGATTAATTCAATTACTTTTGCCAATTTCCAAAGAGTTTTTGGCAAAGCATTATCCTGTAAAAGCACAATTTCGCCAATTTCTGGCGGTCCTTTTTTCCCTTTATTATTTTTATGCTTATCGGCCCTTACCCGAAGATATTGCAAATATTCTTTTTCAAATTTCTTCCAAAAAGCTTCCGCACAGTCTTTAGATTTTTTCCACATTTTTGCCAATTTTTCTGCGGGTTTTTCTTTTTCATTAAAAATTTCAAAATTTTCAAATTCAACATCAAAATTAAACACATTTCTCATTGGCTGTAGGATTTTCATTGGGGTCAAAATTTCAATCACATCCTCAGGCGCTTCATGGACATAAGTGAGAGGACGAGAATTTACAATATTTTTAACCTCCAAAATCAAAGTTCGAAATTCTTCAAAATTTAAAAGCCTTTTCCCTGCGGCTGATTTCATTCCGGCCTTGACTATTCCAATTATTCTTTCATAATGAGCACCAAATCGTGGGGACAGTGCCGGAATGAAACGCCACTCGATTAGCTCATTTTCGGCGTATTTTTCAATTTCTTTTACAACTTTGGCCGTCAATTTTAGTTGCGTTCCATTATCAGATAAAATGCTTTTAGGCTTCCCAAATTCCGCGAAAAATCTTCGCAATGACATTATACAATTCTGGGCGGAAAGGTCCATTACTGCTTCCAAGTGAATGGCTCTGGTGGAAGCGCACACAAAAATCGCACAATAAATTTTTCCAATTTCCCCATTATCCTTTCTCAAAAGATAGGGGCCGAAATAGTCAATTCCGCAATGTTCAAATACTTTTGATTTATTGATCCGCTCTTTTGGGAGCGGCGCCATTGGTGGAATGGCGTATGGTTTTAACCTTTTTCTGGCGCAATATAAGCATTTTTCAACAACGCTTAACATCAAAGCGCGTCCTTTCGGGATCCAAAAATGTTCACGAAGACTTGTTAAACAAATGCGCAAACCGAAATGATCATTCTTTACATGATAAAATTCACATAAAATGCGCGCAATTTTCGATTTTTTGGGTATAAAAATGGGGGGCTTTTCATCATTATTTTCTAATCGGCCCCAACATTCCCATAGACCATATTTGCCTTTTTTCAATACATTTTCTTTAATTATTTTTTCATCAGGTGGATATTCGATTTGGGCTTGCATAAATAAATAAATTTGTGCCATTTTCCTTAAGTTGGCAACAGATTCCACCTTTTTCAAATCATTCATAAATTGATTTTCGAATTTAATACTTTTTGAAATATTTTTCAGAAATTTTAGAAAAAATGAGGCATTACTGACAATTTTGATCCACGAATTGTATTTTTCAACATTAATTTCGCCTTTTAACATGGCATTCATTTGGATATTGTCCTCATCTTCACTAATGGATTCATTAAATTCTTCTTTTAATTTAAATTCGGGCATTTCAGGCCATTCTCCATTTTTCAAAAATTTTGGCCCATTCCACCACAATTCGCTAGATTTGAGCTCAAAAGCGGTGCACCCACGGGTGCCTAAATCCGCTGGATTATGTGCGGTTGGCACATATCGCCAAGTTACATTATTCTTCTTTCTAATTTCTTCAATTCGATTTTTTACAAATTTCGGCATTTTTTCAAGTTTTGTGCTCAATATCCATGCAAGTACACATTTGCTATCACCCCAAATTACGATATTTTTGAACTCAATTTTCATTTCTTTTTCAATATATTCCGTCAGTCTTTTCCCCGCTAAAGCTGCCATCAATTCCAACCGGGGAATGCTGACGTTGTTTTTGACGGGACTTAATCGATTTTTGGCAAATATTATATTTGTTTGATCACAATTTTTCAAATAGGCAGCAGCACAATATGCTAATTTTGATGCATCAACGAAAACGTGCAATTCAAAATCATTGGCGTCCACTTTTTCAAAAATTCGCCTTTTTATACAAAAATTAATTTCTTCATTCTGTTTGGCCAATTCCTCCCATTTTCTAACAATATCCCCCTGTATTGAGTCATCCCATTCATATTTTTCTCGCCATGCATCTTGGAACAACAATTTCCGGGGCAATGACACTGGAATTAAAAGCCCCAAGGGTTCAAAAGTTTTGGCCACATTCTTCAATATTTTCCGTTTTGTTAAAACTGGTTCAATTGGGAGTTGGCTCATTTTCAAATTTATTTCGTCATTTTTCAAATTCCATTCGAGGCCGAGCACTTTGGCCGAATTTTGCCCGGGATTATCCGAAAATAATTCATTAATTTTTTGGTCGTTGGAATGGAACTCATGCAAATCCATTTTGATCTGCTCAAAAATTTCTTTTGCCTGTCGGCATTTTTCCATTCCTTCTTCGGTGGATTCTGCTTCGAATGATGGGTTGTCAGCATAAATTTTCTCCTTAATTTCCTTTGCTAAAGCTAAAGGGCATTTGTCCAAATGATCATTAATGCATGCATTCATCAGGAATTGAGAGCAGATTACCCCCATGACAATGCGACAAAAACGCAATTTTATAATATTTTCTTGTGTTGGGGGCAAATTGGGGTCCCTTAACCAAAGACATCTCATCAAATCTCTATCGCTTTCGGCGATGGATATTTGATGGTAGGCCCCTTTTATATCTGCAACAACGAAAATTTTTCCCATCCGAAAGACTAATAGGCGTCCAGCCAATTCGGGCAACAAAACCGGGCCTCGGTACATTTGATCGTTGAGGGACTTTTGGCCTTTCTTTTTGAAACTTGCATTGCAAACCGGCCGAATTTTTCCTTTTTCACTATTATAAACGGCATGATGGGGCAAGTAAAAGGTTTGGCCAGGAGTTTCCCTCTCAGGGGCTATCTCTAAAATTTTATCATTGATTTGTTCCTTCCACTTTTTGTCATATTTTTCCAACAATTCCGGCTTTTCTTTCAATTTTCGCCAAACCGATTTCAATATTGACAAAGCCTGGAAATAATTATTTTCAATTTGAATTTTTTCATTTTTCAAAGGCCAAGTGATTTCGTAGCGGCCATCTTGTGCAATTCTTTTTGTTCGATTGAAATGCTGAATTGCCACCAGATCATCGTTTTGGCTGGGGCAGTCATTTATGCCTATCCCTTCCAATTCCCAATAATGGTGGAAGTCATTTTCATTTAAATGACACATAATTTGGTTTTCAATTTTCCCTGGCCCAGTTAACACTTTTCCTAATTTAGTATGCAATACACAGAATCCTGATTTAGTTTCTTTTAATTTTAACAAATTTGCATAAACATCGGATCCAATTAATAATGTAGGCTTTGTAATTTTAAAATAATTCTCCGGAATAAACTTCATTCTTTCGGCTGCATTTGCACATTGTTGGCCTTGGATCCGCATTCGGCGCGTCACATCCTGGGCGCCCCTGACATGAATCAACATTATTTCACGATTTTCACAATGTAAATTTATTTCATAAACGGGCATTTTTTGTTTAATTTTTCGACCGAATATGCCCGAGCCATTGAATTCATGTATTTTAATTGGTTTTAAACCCATTTTCTCTGCCCAACTATTTTCTAGTAATGATATATGGCAGCCTCCATCCAAAAAAATAGGAACTATTTCATTTTTGTTTGGCTTGTTTGGGTCCGAAATTTTGCCAAAAATTGTTTGGAGCAAAACGGGCTCTTCCTTTTCCCTGTCTGTTTGCTCAATTCCCGCATTCATTTGCGGTTTTTCATTGTCGGAATCGGAATCCGATTCATTTTCTTCAATTCCGGCACACATTTTCTTCGATGGCCCTTTTTGTGCCTTTTTTTCTTTAGGCTTTTCCTTTCCTTTTTCTTTGCCTTTATTTTGGTAAATTTTGGCACAAAAAAGAATATTATGCCCCGGTTTTTTGCAGAAAACACATTTGATTTCTTTTTTGCAATTTTTTGAAAAATGGCCACTATTTAAACACTTAAAACATAGGCCCAATTCCTGGCATTTATCAACCCTTTCTTTACGGGTACTGTATTTTTGGCATTTGGATTCAAAATGGGCGCCTTGACACATTGCGCATTTATTTTCTTTCTTTTCATCTTGGGCCAATCCATACATGGCCGTGGATTTATAATTTTTATTATTGTTATGCCTTTTAGGCCCTCTTTTATCTTTTTCAATTACAAATTCATCATTGAAATCATTTTGGGCTTTAAACACTTGCTCCTCGAGCTGAATTGTTTCGTCAAGAAATTTCAACATTTGTTCTACTTCCCATTCTGGATTTGCCCTTGTTTTCTTAATAATTTCTTTCAAAATCCATTTGGGCATTTTTTTCTGTATCTGGATTCTTATTTGTTCGTGATTAATATCTTCGCCCAAATTTTTTAATTGGCGAATAATGCAGTCGATTTTGCGTAAAGTTGCCTTTATATCTGGCACGTATTGTGTGGCTTTTTTCATTTTGTTCAATTCGCCGTGTAAGGCACTTTTTGTTAGATTTTTATTTCCGTAATGATCCTTCAAAACATCCAAAACAGTTTGGTAATTATTTGCCGTAATGGCATATCCTCGAACTAAATCATCAGCATCGCCCACTAATGCTTTTCTTAAATACGAATGTTTTAATTTGTCCGAAAGAGGGCGGTCATCAATGAGGCTAATAAAATCCTCATAAAAGGTTTCCCATTCAGCCACTTCTCCCCCGAATTTGGGGAGTTCCAGGTTAGGCAATGCGTCCAGAAACGTGGCATTTAATTGGGCTTGAGTTGGGGTTGGCTCTTGTCTAGGCACTAAATCAGGCGGTTTCATCAAATCGTTTAAGATGCGTAAATTTTCATATAATTGGTTCAAACTTTCTTGCCCTGTTTCCATTAATTTTAGATGGCCTTCATCCCCATTCGAAAAATCATCAAAAACTATTTTTTCGGCATCCTTTTGGGCTATTTGTAATTTTCCCATCCATTCAGCCCAACGCCAATTGGCGCTTTCCAATGAATTTATTGCCCTTTCGATTTTTTCAATGAACGATTCAAGGGACTTTTTAATAGACTCACATCGTGCCATTTTTTCAGCGCCGATCAAATCGCAGTTGATTGTGAAATCCGCGGCGGCTGCCTCGTCCACGTAACGTTTGAGGCGTTCCCGGGTAGGCTTGATATTGGCCATAATGATCGCCGACATATTGGATTTGTGGCACTTGAATCGGGTGAGGCACTTGGATTCGATCAGGCACTCGAATTACGTAAGGATGTGGATGCTGATGAGCGTAGTAAGCCGGAGGCAGTGGGAGAGGAGGAGGCAAGTGTTGTTGGATTTGTTGTTGCTGTTGATGAGCGTAATATGCCGGAGGCGGTGGTGGAGGAGGAGGAGGTGCTTGTTGTTGGATTTGTTGTTGCGGTTGATCCGGGATTTGGATCACAATTTGCTGGGGAACTGCGTATCCCCCTCGGCCTCTCCTTTGATTGCTTCTCCGGTTTTGGTTTGGACGATTACGAATTTGTTGTCGCCCTTGTCGTTCGAAATGCCTTGCCCACCGTTGATGAAATTCAATTCTTCGACCGCTTCTGAGACGAATTTGTTGATTGCGGTTTTGCTCGAAGACTCTCCGGTTTTGGTCTCGAATTGGCGATCGGCTCTGTCCTCTTTGCTGGTTCAGTTTGATCGCTTTTAGACCTGTATTTCACGAACGAATTATTTTTCGAATTTTTTAATTTGGTCCTTTCGAGTGCCCGCCCTTGGTTTTCGAATTTTTCTAAACGTAAATAACCTGACCCTATTGAGGATCACCGGTTTCGCAAAAATGGCAGGTTCGTAGCGGCACCACTTGTCAAATTTTGACTTGACTGACTGTGACTTTTCCCAAGACGAACGAAATAAACGAATATTTTACTTTAATTTTATTCCAATTTCCAAATTATACGAATAAATTCAATTTGTTCGGAACGAATGAATAAAGCAATGGGTCTTTTTAGAATGAGTGGAAAAAGTGAGCCCAATCGCCGTTATTTGCCTCTTTTTGAATAGAAGGAAAAATTGCCCAAAGGCGTAGGCAAAAAACGGTGATTCGGCTAACAATTCATGGATAGAAAATGGCAAAAGGGAGGCAAAAAATTTTGACATTAACAAATAAAAATTGGTTAACAAAAAATGGAAACAAAATTCAAAGATCGGGATAAATCCCGACAGATGGGGTAAAATGTATCTGCTGGAATGATGTGATGGGGTAAAATGTATCTGGGATGATGTGACGGGGTAAAATGTATCTGCTGGAATGATGTGACGGGGTAAAATGTATCTGGGATGATGTGATGGGGTAAAATGTATCTGGGATGATGTGACGGGGTAAAATGTATCTGCTGGAATGATGTGACGGGGTAAAATGTATCTACTGGAATGATGTGATGGGGTAAAATGTATCTGCTGGAATGATGTGATGGGGTAAAATGTATCTGCTGGAATGATGTGATGGGGTAAAATGTATCTGCTGGAATGATGTGATGGGGTAAAATGGATCTTGTAAGTCTGAGTCTAAAATTGCATTTATTAAAATATGTTTCACTAGGCGGAAAGTGTTCCACTCTGCATAAAATGTATTTTCACTAAACAGGATTAAGTTATATTTTTGCCAGGCAAAATAAAATGTTTTTTACCTATCGGAATTAAAATATATTTAATCTTACTTGAGGAAGAATTAATTACAACTTAATAGAATTGACAATAAAATCGTCTAATATTAAATTTTCTTCTTTTTTATTTCAACATTTTCCAGGTTGGTCGATCTGAACATCAAACTGTTTTCCGAGAGCGCAGCACATGGACTGTAACTGGAAAGCGCAAAAGACGTCCTCCGATTGAGGCTGGAAATGAACAGGATCAGCAAGGCTCATCCCATGACAGCAGATTGGGTAAGCATAAGCACCAATCAAACAAATTTAAAATTAAAGCCGAGTATATTTAACATATTTTCTTTTTCTCCATTATTAAAAAATCCACTTCATAGAAGCAGCTATTTGAAAATTTCTCCAAATATTTTTAAACCAACTTAACAAGAAATTCCTGAAACTCCTTTTTTTGTAGTTTATTGGCTTTTTTCCGAAAAATTACTAATTATGATCATAATTCCAAATTATTTTACAACCACTAAATTGAATTTTTTAAAATTATAGTTCGGTTTAATAGGCGAAAATCTCGTTTGAAAATAATATTAAAACTACATATTTACGTAACTTTACTCAGAATGCATAATCTTTGAAGTAGTAGAGCCTTTCTTTTAGTTTCTAATGAAGAAAGTACTTGTCTAATATTCATATCACCAGATACCAGATTTAAAAAATTTACATTCCTATATATCAAAAAGAATGAAAAAAAAATACTATTTTGTAGTTATGAATAACTGATTTTGGAAGAACATAGCTTTGATTTTGTTCAGATATTAATTACCTAAAAATTACCCGAGAAAATATGACAAATTTTTTTAAAAAATCACTAATTTTTTAAAAATTTCAGAGGAACAAAACCGTTATCGATCGGAACGATTGAGGACACGGGCTGCAGCTGCTGCCCTTGCATCTGCGTCGAATGATGCCACGCAACCATCTTCATCCACACAGCCAATCAGAAGAATAAAAACACGTCTAACCGCATTTATTGCTTCATCCGATGGAGAAGATATGGAAGAACAATCATTGTCGAAAATTGAGCCAAAAAGGGAAGGGAAGAAGCATCAACGTGGTTCAAAAAAAGTTCGAACTGGAAAATTGATCAAAAGACGACAACAACATGTCCAAAAGAGAATCAAAATTGAGCAAGATGAATGCGAAGATGATGAATTGGACAGAAATGAGGAGAACAACAGCAGCAGAAAATTGTAAGCTTCTTTTTGAAGAGAGAAAAATTTTCCATCAAAGAATATAAAATTTGAGAATTTTTATACTTATACCAAAAAGACAACAAAATTTGACAAAATTTATTTTTCAACACCCTTCAAAAAAAATTTGGGAAATGTTGGATTCTAATTCCTTAATTTGTGGACATTTGGAACAAAAAAATAGCGAATTTTGTAGAACTTTAGGAAAAGAAAAAGCAAAAAAATTTTATTAAGTTCACCTTATCAGAAGCTATAAGTCCTCAAAGTAGAGGGAGGTGAATTATAATTATATTATAGAGAGTGATTTTTAATAGTTACATAATTTTATCTGTTGAAAGTTGAACTCGAATTTGATATTTGACCTTATTGTAGCATATTTGGCAATTTTGATTAGGTATAATGCCAACATTTGTCAAATGTGAAATATTCAAATGGAAATGTTGGCTTTGTGCTTATCAAAAATTGGCATAAATTCCACAAAAATGAGTCCAAAGTTCCTTACATAACCCATTCCAATTAACCAAGATATAAAATAAAATTAAATAAATTTAAAATTTTCTTAAAATTTATCTTCCCCATTTTTAAAGGCATCAAAAGAAGCGAAAATTGAATAGAAGGCGTGGAAAACCCTCTGGCAATTCATCCACTGCTGGCGGTGGTCGTCGACAACAACAGGAAATAAGCGACGAGGAAGACATTGACGAAGAAAATTCACTGAATGTTGGCACATTCCCTGAATGGATGCGCAAAACCACACGAACCCGTTTCCCATTCATTCCGCAACTTGGCGATTTGGTCGTCTATTTTCAACAAGGTCACCGGGCCTATGTGGAAGAGCTGAAAAAGCGCAAAGTCCGTGTGCCGGCCGCCTACGATATTCCCTCATTTTTGGATGCCCAAGAAATTTGCTACATTGATGAAATTAAATATGTTGTGCTACGCAAATGTTCACCCCAAATTCGGGTTGCTGTTTTGCGATTGGCTCGAACGAAACACAATAAACGCTATGGGACATCATTCACCATTTGGTTGGTTTACAATTTTCAATATTAGCCCTTTTCGAGTAGTTTTAGAGGTCCTTTTTTGTGAATAAAAAATTAGAGGTTAAATTAATTATTTTAATCACTTTTAATTCCAAAATTTTGGTAAGAAAATTTTTAATTTATTTCAATTAATTAATATTCTAAAATCTAAATTTAAATAAAAATAGTATTATATTCTTAATTCAGAAATTTTGGCAAACTTCTCGAATTGTAGTCCCCCAATTATTAAAATTCTCAAATTTTTTCTGGCCTTTTCGTTAAGAAGAATACAAATTCGGCACTTTTTTTTATCATATCTTATACCATCTTAATCTTAATAGAGTATTGTTAACTTTTACCAAGAAAATGTCAAAATAAGACCGGAATAATTTTAAAAATAAAGCTTATATCTCTTTGTTATTGCAATTCCGATGGGTTGTTGAAATTTACTAACAAAAATTCATTTCGGATTTTTTAATAATTAAGTGGGCCAATTATCAAGTACTTTACGAAAACCCCAAAATCCTCAATAAGAACAAGAAAGCTAATTAATAAATTTTATTTAAATTTTTTACAGTTATCATGACATGAAGGACATTATCGACTTTTTGGTTCTGAAGCAACATTTTGATGCGAGTATGGCAATGAAATTGACCGACGGCGATCGCATCGAATCAATCATTGATGATGAAATTTTCACGGGAATTGTCGTTAAAATGTGAGTTTTTTAAATTTTAATTAATTCTCATTTAATTTATTATTTCAAGTGATGCATATGAGCCAGAATATCCGAATTCGGAGTGGAGTTCGGTGGCCGTCAATTGGGACAACGGTGACAGTGATCGATTCAATCCATGGGATTTGCAAAAATCGACTCGAAGAAGGGCAACAGGTGAATTTAACAAATGAATTTTATGCTTTTACTTGCTAAAAAATACAAATTTTTCTAACCGCAATAACCATGGGCTATTAAATATTTTTCAACACAAAAAATCGACCAAATTTGGAATCTGCCTAACTCTCTTTTATCTCTGGATATTTTTGAACACAAAACCTATAGCATTTTTATAGAATTCGGTGGTACTAATAAGAAAATGAAATAAAAAATTTCAAAAAGTTCACCTTACCATATTATTTCCACTTACAAATTTGTTGTGTCTTTTGTGTTTGAAGAAACAGAAACTAAAAAAATGTTTGGAGAGAGGCGCGCTTTGTGTGTGTTCCCTGGGGAATGGGCTACGTCCCTTCCTTACATTTTGCGGGAATATCGCCTTTCTCTTTCCTTTCTTCCTTTGGACATAACACATAACACATAAGCAGCCAATGTTGAAAGGGGCCGAAGGCCATTTGGATATTGATTGACTTTTGCAAGTGGAGTAAAAGGGTAAAGGTCTTTTTTCCCGAGGGAAAATCAAAATTTTTTCAACAAATTAAATACCACCCAAAATAAAACCAAATTTTAAAGATCATTTTATTAATCTCATAAAAAAATAATTTTCCCATGTCAGCCCGTGTTGTGGCCACTGCCAAGGATTTGGACAAATTGGGCGAATATCAGGCGCAGGCCAATGATTGGCTAGTGCCAGCTGGAATTGGCGGCGGCGATGATTCAATCCAACCTGCCAAAGCCCAACAACTTTATTTGGAACGTGCCCGGCTTGCCATCAATCAACTTGGCCAATTGGGCTGCCTTAAAGAATTCATGGAGCCGGTCGACTTGCAAAAATACCGAACCTACATTGGCTTTGTCATATATCCAATTGATTTGGGCACAATTTCGGAACGAATTCACAACAATTTTTATCGGTAAATTTAATAATAGGGGAAATGTTTTTCCACCAGCAAAAATCATAAGTTGTTACTTGTCAATGGGAAAAAATAATAGTTTCACTAAAAATATAAAAAGGAGGCATTTTTAAATTTCACCCAAAAATAAAGCAGTGAATTAAAATGTTTAGTAATTTATTCTCCAATAATTGGTATGCCTTTTGTAATAATGCTGGACTGTAAATTTAAAAATTTTTTAATCAAAACAAGCAAATTATAATTTTGGATTTATTATATTAGATTAATACATTTCGGTTACTTTTTGGCCTCCTTAAAGATTCAAATTTTCGGAGATCAAATTTATTTGGAAAATTTTTTCATTTAAATTTCAAAATTTGTTTTCTGATTTTATATAATTTTAATTAAATATTCAGTCGAAGTTTGAGCTTCCTATCGGATGTGCAATATTTGGCCAAAAATGCGAACATTTACAATGATCCGGACAGTGATGTTGTGCATTGGGCTGTGACACTTGTCGAGACAATCTTCACATTTATGGAGTAAGTTTGATACATGTAATGGTTTACGCTTTAAGGGTTTGCTCTACATTCACAAACCATTTATTTTTTTTTTGAACTCATCAAAACGAATTGAATTTTATATAACTCATCATGATTTGGTCAAAATTAAAGGGTATTAAATGGGTTTTAGTTTACCAGTGTTTAATTTTTAGTTCAAAACTTTGTTTTAAAATGGGTATTAAACCCTTTAAAGTTTAAATTTTTTGGTTCAGAAATTATTTTTAAACCCAAATCAAATTGACGAATTTTCTGATGAGATCTTAACAAATGTGATTTAAAATTTATGGGTTTAGAAAAAATACACTACAGCTGTCATCATTAAAATAAAACAACCATTCACAGGAATTGGGAAGAGAAAAATGCCCGTGAACTGTTTGAACAATTGGAGGCGAATGAAACCACCAAAATGCATGCTTGGAAGAGGAAATTGCATCCGGCTGAATGTGGGGGTGGCCGAATTTCGACTCGCGAAGTGGAAGTCGACTCCACTTCCACCTTCCTTCGACGACTCAGCCGTCGAAGCAGTAGCAACAACAACAATAATAATACAGGCGAATCAACGAGTGCTGCTGCTGCCTCGAATTCACAGAAACAGGGAGGAAATGGCAGCAATAAGCAAAAAGAACAACCACAACCTGCTGCGCTGCAAAAGAATAAGCTGCCATTATGGACGGTGGAATGCAATGATATGATTGATCGTTTGAATGAAGTGTTCATGGAGGGTGGTTTGACCAATCGGGTAAGCATAATTTATTTGCATTATAATTAATTAATTTGCACCTAATTATACCTATTTAATTTAATCATAAATTCATTGAATTTATCCAAAATTTTACATTAGAAAAATTGGCGGCATTTTTTGGTCATAAAAATTGGCCAATACCTAACCTTAAGTCCAACTCGAAAACATACGACTTATTTCTTATTTCCGCCAAAAAACAACTCGGAAAATTTTTTCCTAAATTCAATGATTTTATGAGGTAGATATCCTTTTTTTCTCGGCAATCCTGAAAAAAATAACTTTAAGGGATCGTGGTCAGACTTCGCGAAATCTCTGATCAAACCCATAAAAAAAAATTAAATAAAGTTTCTATCAAAAAGGGAAATAAAAGATATTATTGGATAAATTTCTGAACTATTACAATTTTAGCAACCTTTTCAAAATTTCAATACTCATACTCATACCAATTCAGTAAAATAAGAATATTTTCGCTAAAAATCAATTTCCCTATTCTTTTTGAATTTTTAGGACACAACAATTACAATTCTGAATCATTATTTCCCTTATATCATATTTTAAATGACTTTCTAATACATATTTTTTTTATAGGACATGAATAATTCGGCTTATGAATTCATCAGCAAATTACGCGAAAAAACTGATTCGCTCCTCAGTAAATGCCGAACGCCTCAAACATTTTTGAATCAAATTCGTGAATTCCTTTCCTCCGAAAAGAACCGTGTGAATGATGCGGAATCGCGACGTTCAAAAGTAGGTTGAAGAGGGAAAATTCGAGCACAATACGCCCAAACTTTGCATTGTTTATAATAACTCAAAAAGGAATGAAACAATTTTGATGATTTTTAATATCAAATTAAAATGTAGACTGTTTACTATCCAATGAAATTAATTTTATTTTAATAATTGGTTCAAATTTAATAAAGTTATGTCCTTAAAACTTTCCAAAATGACCTTTATTACGGATTACCGAATTTTTCTGAATTTTTTTGAGCATAACTCCATCAATTCTGAACCAATTTAATTAAAATTAATATCATTTACACATCTATTCTTTAATTTAATATTAAAATCATCAAATTTGTTTCAGTCCTTGAGAGTTATTACTAAGCGGCGCCAAGTTGGACTGTTCCCAGAAAAAAACACCTTTTTAGCACTTTCGGCTTTAGGCCTCATATTTTCTCAAAAAAGAAAAGTGAAGGATCCCCACTATGTGTGTTAGTGATAGGCTTTAGGTTTACTACGATTTTGTCCCATCCTATCCCTGAATGCTCTTAATCCTAATTTTTGATAATCCAAAGGTGAGGAGACCACTTTTTTTTACCTTGATCGAAAAGGGGACTCAAAACCAACACTTTTTTGACATATAAAAACAATGAATCATTTTCAGACATACCAAGCCATTTTGAACATGGAGCTGCAATTGGAGCAGTTCAAGCAACCAATTATGGCCAAATACAATCGAATGATGGCCGATGAGGATAGGCAAAAACAGAAGAGAGCAGCGGCGGCAACAAATAAAGCTACTGGTTTTGGGGTTCGACAAAAGAGGCAGGCAGCCGTTTCTGCTCAACTGCAATGGCGTCATATTGAGGATGAGGAAGAGGAGGAGGCGAATTATCATTTGGTCAAAAAAGCGCCTCGGGGGCAACAACAATGGAAGGTGGAAACGGCCGATGCAAATGTGGAAGATGAAATTGATGAGGATGATTATGAGGAAGAGGAGGGAATGGATGATGATGATAATGTCAAGGAAGAAGATGAGGGCAATGACAGCGATTATGAGGTGGGAGAATTAAGTTTATTTAAAAATTTATTTAAAAGTTATACACAAAAAAGTGCAAAAAATAGGCCAAAATCCGGCCGTATTCATTTTTATTACCCAAAAAATTTTGTATAATATTGAGAGATGAAATGAATTTGCAACCTTTTATTCCACTTATCTTAAAGATTGGCCGTTATGGTCGTGGCACAATGCTCAATGGGAAAAGCAACAAGCGACGTCATCAAATAGGTAAAAAAATTAAATATGCTTTCTCCTTATTTATGCAATTAACCACAGACACACAAATCGAACAAAATTTTATTCAATTCCCACACAATTTTCAGCCGCACAAGAATCATCGTATCGTTCACGTTTGCGCACTCGAGGGGCTGTTATGCCATTGCTGGATGAAACGCAACCTTCTACCTCATCATCAGCGGTACCAGCGCAACAAATCTTTACTTCTTCTGGCCGCCGGATTAAACCAACTCGCCGGCAATCATTTGCATCATCGGCGGATGGGGAAGATGATGAATTGTTGGAAGAAGCGCAGACCACAAAGAAGAAGAGAAGAATCATTTGAATGAGTATTGAGTGAAAAGAAGAAGTAAAATGGAGTAAAATTAATTTTTTTTAAATATTGAAAACATTTGATTGTAATTTTAAATGTGACACACATCCGAAATTTTCCTCATTGGACATTATTTAATTTAATTTACCGATACCAATCAAATATTAATTTGAGTGTGCAATTTCATTCTGCATTATTTTTTAATAAAGACACCTCCCTAAAACATGACTAATTAATTAATTTAAAAAACAATTCTATGAAATTGAAATATGTAAAAGAAATGTGTTTTCAATTGTAATTGTGTTTTCGATTGTAAATGTGTTTTCGATTGTAAATGTGTTTTCGATTGTAAATGTGTTTTCGATTGTAATTGTGTTTTAGATTATAAATGTGTTTTCGAATGTAAATGTGTTTTCGATTGTAATTGTGTTTTCGATTGTAAATGTGTTTTCGATTGTAATTGTGTTTTCGATTATAAATGTGTTTTCGAATGTAAATGTATTTTCGATTGTAATTGTGTTTTCGATTGTAAATGTGTTTTCGATTGTAATTGTGTTTTCGATTATAAATGTGTTTTCGAATGTAAATGTGTTTTCGATTGTAATTTTGTTTTCGATTGTAAATGTGTTCGATTGTAATTGTGTTTTCGATTGTAATTGTGTTTTCGATTGTAAATGTGTTTTCGATTGTAAATGTGTTTTCGATTCTAAATGTTTTTCGATTAATTGTGTTTCGATTGTAAATGTGTTTTCGATTCTAAATGTCTTTCGATTGTAATTGTGTTTCGATTGTAAATGTATTTTCGATTCTAAATGTCTTTCGATTAATTGTGTTTCGATTGTAAATGTGTTTTCGATTCTAAATGTCTTTCGATTGTAATTGTGTTTCGATTGTAAATGTGTTTTCGATTTCGATTGTAAATGTGTTTTCGATTGTAAATGTGTTTTCGATTGCAAATGTATTTTCATTTCGATTGAGAATGTAAATCCAACATAATTGCTCATTGTTTATTTTCTATATAGTTCTATAAAAATTAGAATAAGTTTTTTCACTTTCTTTTGGCATTGGCACATTATTTTTATTAATTAATTAATTAATAGGAGGAGAATGTGTAAGGGCATATTTTTATACGATTTTTTTTCTATTAATTTTACTGAAAATTGTAAGTTTGATAATGGGTGTGAAATCTGCTAACAATTTAAATTTGACTTAGACATTAAAAATAAAAAATTTTACATAAAATTCATTTTATCGTATTTAATAGGAAATTGACACATAAAATAAAATTAATAAAAAAAAAAAATAATATTGAAATTGGCCAAACCAGAATTAAAATAAATGTATTTTAAAATTCATCCATCATATTTATGTTCATGTTTTCCTCGAATATATAAACATCCATTCTCTTTAACATAAATTCCCGAAATTGGGCATTTTCCACCATCAATCACTTCCTTTTGGCAATATAAATTCAATGTCTGTTGCTTTGGAAAAATTTTGGTAAAGCCAAATTTGTTGCGAATTATCTCATTTGGAATAAGATCTTTGTCAATTTTTGCACGAAAAGGCCATATTTTGCCAAAATGATCCACATAATCATCGGTATCGCCAACATTCGGTTTATATTCCTAATTAATAAAAAATATAAATTAAAAAGTGTCTACTATCATGCATTGATATTTTTCGTATCTTAAATATCTGTATGCTTCCCAGAACGTATTTTAATTGCATTTAAATTATTGATAAATAAGTAGAGAAAATATAATTGAAAAAAGTTATAAAATCTTCGGCCCAAAAAGGTTAAACACCCACCTTTTCTATATGTTCATGATTGTGCTTTTCTCTTGTATATAAACATCCATTTGATTTCAAATAAATTCCAACAAATTTGCAAATTTCATCACCGGGATTTTTCTTCCGGCATTGTAAATATAATCCTGATTCATTTTTCTTAATGCCATGAAAACCAAATTTGGCTTTGAATAGCTGTGGTTGAATATTTTTGCCAATTTCCTTGTTAAATTTCCAGATTTTGTCAAAATGATCCATAAAATCGTCGCCAATATTTTCAGGTATTTTCTATATTTTTTCTCATATAATTTTAAAATCATTTTCCTCAACAAATACCCCTCTTTTCGAATGTTCATGTTCTCCGCGTGTGTATAAGCATCCATTCGATATTAAATAAATTCCACTAAATGGACAGTATCCACCATCAGGATTTCTTTTTGCGCAATATAAATTTAAACTTTTATTATTTTTATGAATTCCGGTAAAGCCAAATTTATTGAGCAATTTATCGTGTGAAATATTTTTGCCAACGTACGCGTGGAAAGGCCATAATTTTCCATTACGGTCTACATAATCGCGTTCAGTTGTTGATTGTGAGGGTGTTTTTGTCTAAAAATCAAAAAAAAAATATTAATAATAAAATTTAATGGCAAATTTTTCTAAAAACATTTAAATGGTAACAAACATAAATTTGTATTTTCAATTGTTTTTGGTAGTAAAGATAATGAGATAGGCCCCAATGCCAATAAGGGAAGGGATGATGTGAGACATTCAAAAATGTCAAAAAAGTGAAAATCAGTGCTGAATGGTGATCCAATTATCAAGGTTCGCTACAATTGGGCGACGGCATTTGTAGTTCATTAAAGGCTAAAACGGATATTGATGATTTTGGTATCAAAACCCTTAAACGTACTGCGACACTTGCGGACCCAACAATTGCGGACGAAACGGTCTGGTGCCGAAGGTAGTAAAGCTGGAGGGGCATTGTTTAGAGGATATTATTAGGCATAAAATTAGCTACAAAATGACAACAAAAGTTTTGCTCAATTTTGAATATTCACCAAGTTATGGCCAAAAAACCATAAAAATCGCAATTTTAATTAAATCAACGGTTTTTTGGTCATAACTCGATGAATATTCAACTTTGGCCAATGCATTTGATATTATTTTGTGGCTAATTTATGCTTAATATTATGCTATAAAAATGCCACTCCAGCTTTACTACCTTCGGCACCAGACCGTTTCGTCCGCAAGTGTCGGCCAACCAAATTAAAGAGTGCATTTCCCTCTATCGATAGATATAAAATTTATTTGGTTTGGTTCAGAATTACTTATAAAAAACCATGAAATAATACAACTTTATAAATTTGCTTATTTATATGGTTTTTTGAATTTAATTCCACTAAATCTTAATTAATCTTAGTAAATTTTATATCTATCGATAGCCAGAAGCGTGTTCTTTAATTTGATACCAAATTCATTAATATCGCTTTAGTTCTTAATTAGCTATAAGCGCCGTCGCCCAGTTGTCCGTGTCCCCATCCCCAATATCATTCCTTTTTCCCTTGAACTAACTAAGACTTAGATACGGTTTGGGATTTAAGTTTGGTGCTAGAGTGCTTATTAACTCTTTGAGCATAGGAAAAAGATGACTACCACACTGATTGGCACCTTGATTTTAATACATTGATTTGGCCAGCCTTATTCCTCCCTCCCTTTTTCCATTTATGGGCCCTAGCAACAACTTTTTATTTTTTTTTATTTTCTAAATCACACTTTTTTTTGCAGATTTTTATCTACATAAACATTAAAAATGGTTTACCTTTTTTTCCTCTTTCTGCCGAATATTTCTTGCACTTTCCAGCAAATGATTGCTATGTTTATTCCGCGTGTAAACAATTGAACATGATTTCAGAAAAATTGCCTTGAATTGGCATTCTTTGATTGGGCAATGGAATTGTCGAGTCAATTTTTCCTCCTTTCCAACAATCATTCCACCCATTTTGTTTTGGCACCATTCATTCAAATGTTTTTCATCCCGAATTTTGCTGGCAAATTCCCAGAATTTTCCCGTATTTTCATCCATGAAATCCGGTTCTTCCTCTTCATCCTCTTCATCATCATCTTCCTCATCATCATCTAATAATATAATTTTCAATTTTAAAATTTCCAAATTAATATTCAATTTTTACATTTACGAAAATTTTTGCAGCCAGTAATCGAATTCATTTCACTCCAAATTGAATCGTTAGAAAAAATAAATAGTTGTTTGAAATTATAGAAAATAAAGAGAATTTCCAGAGGTATGGAAATTTTAGTCTAAAATGTGAAAAAAAAACTAAAAATCATTAAATTTATATTGTTATTTTGATGATTTCTAATAAATAATATAACAACATTAACATCGCTGTACATCTACACATAAAAGCAAAAATCGATATAAAATCAAGCTCAGTGAAGATTGAAGAAGGGGGAAAAGAGAGCAAACAATAGAGAAAAGTTCACTAGATGTGTGCGCAATGTAGTAGATTGCGCACCTCGCCCAAATTGAGGAAAAAAAAGTGGTGATGCGGAGAAAGGTCAACTCCAACAGTGAGAATTTAGAGAAAGATCCTCAATTGATTTGACTGATGGAAGCATTTTTTCAAATGAGTACAGCAGGGAACATTTCCAAAGGAGGCAATTAATTAAATGAAAAATTTAATTAAAATAAATTAAAATTTTAGTACTTTTCCGTTATGATCCCTCTCACCCCCCCCCCCCCACTACCAAAAATTATGAAACTGACTCTCTATAGAGCTAATTTTGGGTGCTTATCAAGGTATCTAACATCATTTTCGTCATATCAAGCCATCGGCAAAGTAATGATGAATTTTACCAAAAAAAAATGCTAGAGCAAATCAGAGGACAAATTGGTAAGGGATCGTTGTATCAAAAAAATTTAATTTAATTCAAATTATCTTGAATAATTTTTTAGACCTCTGAAATTTATCCAAAATTCCGATTGGTTTTTTCTGTCGTCTCGTCCTTTCTTTTTTAGCTCGTCCGTCCGCTCGTCCGTCCTTACTAGGGACGAGACGAGGACGAGACGAGAGGACGGACGAAGACGAGGACGTTTTGTGCAACACTGCTCATAAGGGGGTAAGGTGAATGTATCATAAATCGTACATATGTACATAGTACTGTACCAAACATCGTAGATCGTAGAGGCGAATCGAAAAACGAAGAGAAGGAAATAAAAACATAGAAAGGGTGATGGTGATAGGTATTATAAATATACGTAAATTGAAAAGTGTTTTCGCATTCTAATTTCTAAATAAATTTTTTTATAAAATTTCCATTTTATTTTTGAAAACTCTTCCATTTTAACAAATCCTTGCAAAATAGATAAATTCCAAACATAATTTTATTAACATTATACATATACTATAAATTACGATACCGTATTTATTCTATTGAAGCCTATGGGCTTATAAATTTCATAGGCCCTCCGCGGGGAGACTTTTCTAAAATTTTTGAAAAACAAAAAATGTTTATTTCGGCTTAATTTCAGCTTTTTCGGCTTAATTTCACCTAGAAATTTGTTTTTTGTGAATAATGGGCTGCTTTGGATCCGCCGGCGCCAAATGAGCAGATTTGCATGTGGGTAATCCTATCAAATCGATTTCCAATTTATTTGGTTGGATTTGGATTGCTTAAATTGCCAAATTTCCCAACCATTGGGAAAAGAGGATGGAAAACGGCCATCTGCTGATTAAGGGGAATAAACATTGCCACAACAGCATTGCCATTAGCGGCACTAGACCGTTTCGTCTGCAAATTTGGCTCTGCAAATGTGGTAACACGTAAATAATCCCTTTTTTTACATTTTGATTTCTGCTGGTTGGGCCCAAAGCAACGGCTAACCGACATTTGCAGACACGACATTTGTAGACGAAATCGTCTGGTGGCGACTGCCGATAATGGCAAAGCTGCCATGGAATTGTTTATCACATAATATTAGCGTATAATTAGATACAAAATGATACCAAATACATTGGCCAATGTTAATATTCACCGAATTATGGCCAAAAAACCGCTTGTTTAATTAAAATTTTGTTTTTATCCGTTTTTTGGCTCTTACTCGGCGAATATTCGACATTGGCCAATGTATTTGATAACATTTTATAGCTAATTTTATGCTTAATAATAAGCCAAAAACAATGCCACAGCAGTTTTACTACCATCTGCACCAGACGGTTTCGTCTGCAATGTAATAACACGAAATTGACGGATTAGAAATTAAGCTATGCAGAATTCCAGAAGTAAGGACTAAAATCCATCCATTCATTAACGGATGATATAAAATTGAATTAAAAAATTTTCACTCAACGGCCAAGCGAGATTTAAATTACGACTGATCTTTGTTCCACCATTAACGGATAAGGCTAAATAAATATTAAAATAAAATTATTTTTTTTTTTAAATCTGCATAACTAATCCCTAACGATAAAGCCTAAATAAATATTAAACCTAACTTAAATTTATATTTTAATTTTTAATCTGCAAATATCGTCTTCATACGTAAAAGCAGTGGTGTAATAATTAGAAAATTTGAATAAATAAAAAATTTTCCAATTTATTGCAGAAATTGACAATTTATTATATGAAAAAAGTTATAACTTGCTGATTAAACGGGAAAAAATTTGCACAGAAGTTTTAAAATTTCCATATATTTTATGGCCCTTTCGGATACGGATTGAATAAAAGCCTTTGGTGGTTAGGTTTCAGGACAGATTAACCAAGTTATTTATTTTTTTTAAACTAAAACTCGGTAACCCGACAAAATGTCTATCCCAGATTTTGCCCCATTTTTGAGATTTTGTCCTCCAAAATCCCCCCAAGAAGATACGCCCAACTTCCACTTTTGTCTTTTTGATTAAAATTCTTGTTTGCGAGTAATTTTTGCGCAATTTTTTCCTGCGGGGCAATTTTTAGCTAAAATTTTTCTCTTAAGTAGGCATATTCCGTAAAAATTTTCACCTGTGGTGCAAAAAGTTTTGATTTTGCAGAAATTTTATCTACTTTTAAAAATTCCTTCCAATATACTGAAAATGCCCCCCCCCCCCACCAACCCAAATGCCCCCTTTTTCTAACAAAACTGACCTATCCGACGAAATATTATCCTACAAAATGCCTCTAAATATTATTTGATTTGTAACAAATCAGAAACCGGTTTTAGGTCTGACAAAGCTTATACAATTTCTATAATTCATCGATACGCATAGTTTGGTATAAGAAATATTAGTTTTTGGCCCAAAATTAAAGCGGTTTAAAACCAAAATCCAGAAATATGCTTTAAACTCTGTTTAACTCGCTCACTATTGAATTAAGCTACGTTCACAAGCCAACGCGTTGACTTCAAGTGGAATAGGATTTTTGGGACCTACAAAAAAATTTTTCTCTCTGACCAAAAAAAATAATTTTTGTAACAAAAAAATAGAGCAAACTTTACTGCATCAGATAGTATAATTTGACATTTTTCTGAAGAAAAATTTGAATTTTGGAGCCAACGACGGACCCAACGCGGATGGCTCTGGCGTTGGACTACCGTTGGCTGCAAAAATTCTAACAATTTTTCTACTTGTCAGAAAATTATCAAATTAGACTCTCTGATACAGTAAAGTCTGCTCTATTTTTTGGTAAAAAAATTATTTTTTTTTGGTCAAATAGAAAAATTTTTTGTAGGTCCCCAAAAATCCTACTCTTCTTGGAGCCAATGTGTTGGCTCTGTTTGTGTAAATGTAGCTTTAGACTATTAAAATTAAATATGGCAAAAGAGGCGATGATTAGTTCATCTACATTATAAGGTCGAAAACTTGTTTATGATTTATAAAATCAAAAATTGTTTAGGCAAAATTTTGTAATTTTTTATAAGGGGAAATATTTTGTGAGTCACAGAGCTGAAACTCAGGTATTTTGGTTTGGGTGAATCAGTGAAAAACCTGCTTCTATTCAACGTAATAATTTGGAAATCATCGACCGACTATCAATATCAATCACATCAAAAATTTATAGAAATAAATTTTAGAAAAAATGTTTTTTAATATTTCATTCTATGGTTTCCCTCTTTTTTCATTCACTATCCACATTTTATTTTTGTTTTGCCAAAATGAACAATGTTTGGCCACTGCTGCCGCCGCCGCTGATGATGCGATCAAATCACTGCCCGGCGTCAATTTTAAGCTCAATTTCGAGCATTATTCAGGTTCAAAAATAAAATTATAAATGATTTAATAATTTTTCTTACACATTTTAAGGCTATTTAAAAGTGTTGGGAACAAAAAATATGCATTATTGGTTTGTCACTTCCCAGAATAATTCAAAAGAAGATCCGTTGGTCAGTTTTGCTTTTCTGAAATTTAAATTAAAATGAGGGAATTATAATTGAAATGGTGTCCATTTTTTTCTGCCGTACATTCAATTCTTTTTGCCAGTGAAGTTTTGCCTTCTTCTCTGCTCCTCTGGAATGTCCCTAAACCGTTTTATGTGGTCAAATAGGCATAAGGAAGGAGCAGAGAAGAAGAGAAAAATTCACTGGCAAAAAGAATTGAATTTATGGGCAGAATAAACGCTACAAATTGTTACGGGCAGAAAAATTGAATGTACAGGCAGAAAAAAAATATGCCTAATTGAAAGAATGTTGGTGTTTTGTTTTAATCAAAAATATTTACGCTCTATTTATAAAAAATTAATCTTCTAGAAAATTTTATCCAAAAAATTATGGAATTTTCCTAAATTTTTTCTTGTCGAAAACAATTTTTTGGCCATAAAACATGGATATAATAAATTGGCGTTTAGAATCAAGATTAAGCTTACTTAGTGTTATTAATTAGATTGTGGCTATATATTATATAGGCATAAGATAAGACAGATACCAGATAGAATAGAAACATAAAAATATAGGCGTTGACAAAATTTTATGGACACGAAAATTTTGATTTTCTGTCGTGGAAAACGATCTATGCCCCATTTGTGGCCCTATATAAACCGAGGATTTTTCCCAAAATTCTCACTTCATTTTGACAATTCCTTTCACTTCTTTCCCAGTTCCCACTTATACTGTCGTGCTTTTTCCATTTTATTTTGATTCGCTAATATTTTTATTCGTCATAAAATTTATGGGTTTTTTCTTGTTGGAAAAGAAGGGGAAAATAGGAATTGCCTTCCTATCCTCACTTATTCCCTAAAGACTCATCTACCGCAGGGTTCGCAGATTTTTTTTTTAAAAAAAAGTACATTGACCTTAAAAAAAGATTTTGGTGTTAAAAAAGATTTTCATTTTAAGGCTAATATAAATTGATTAAAATTTTTACTTTTGTTTCTTTATCGTAAATGAACACCAAGGATCATCCAGAACTGAGATCATGTTTTTTTGAGAAGAAATTTTTTTAATTTTTCAAGCCGCAAACAAAAAATTCAAGCCAAAAATGGCCGTGCAACGAAAATTTTTACTATTTTTTCATGATTTTGTGAAAAAAAATACATCTGGGCAACTCTGGTAAAATTCAATGATATTTTTGGTAAATTAATTGACATCGATTTATTATCTAGAATTTATCAGAGATGTTTCAATTTTTTAATCAAAATATCAAATAAATAATAAACCAATTTTTTTGTGATTTCAAGAATAAAATTCTCCGGTTTTTAAAAATATATAATTCAAAAGCAAATTTTTTCCACAAAGATTTTCTGGTTCAACGGCGGTCCCGGCTGCTCTTCCATTGATGGACTGTTGAAGGGAATGGGCCCTTATGTGGTCAATAAAGACGGCCAAACATTGCGCCGAAATGAATATTCGTGGAATAAGCACGCCTCAGTGGTCTACATTGAAACTCCCACTGGCGTTGGCTATTCCTATGATGATAATGGAAATAATGAAGGCTATAACGATGACATTGTAAATAATTTTATTTATATTTAATTAATTAAAAATATATTTTTATTTAAATTTTAAACAAAGACATCAAAATCAAAACAAGAAAAAATTATTATAAAATTTATTTATAAAATTAATGATTTTATAAAATTTAACCTTTTCTTAAGCTACGTTTACACAAATGGAGTCAAAAAGCGTTTGCTCTGAGAAGACAGAGGAGTAGGACTTTTGGGGACCTACAAAAAATTTTTTCCCTTTGACCAAAAAATAATTTTTGTACCAAAAAATAGAGCCGATTTTAAACATTTCTGACGAGTAGAAAATTACTAGAATTTTTGGAGCCAACGCGGATCTCCGGCGTTGACCTAGCCGTTAGCCCCAAAAATTCTAGCAATTTTTCTACTTGACAGAAAATTGTCAAATTACTATCCGATGCAGTAAAGTCTGCTCTATTTTTTGATATAAAAATTATTTTTTTGGTGAGAGTGAAAAATTTTTTTGTAGGTCCCAAAAATCCTACTCCTCTTGGAGCGAACGCGTTGGCTCCATTTGTGTAAACGTAGCTTTAAGGTCAAAAATATTTAGCCTCAAAAATGTCAATTTTTCAATATATTAAAAAATGTTTAAGCCTATATTTAATTTTGAAATTATTTCAGACTGCCAATCTAAACTATGAGGCATTTAAAGAATTCTTTAAACGGCATCCAAGTTTTCAAAAAAATGAAATTATCATTTCGGGCGAATCATATACCGGAGTTTATGTGCCTTTGTTAACCAAAAAGATTTTGGATGGAATGAATGGAAAAAATAAGTTCATTGTGAATTTGAAGGTGAATTTTATTTATTAATATTCTTTTTTTATAATTAACCAAAAAACGTACTGCGACACTTGCGGACCCGACACTTGCGGACGAAATGGTCTGTTGCCTAAGGTTGTAAAGTTGGAGTGACATAATATTTTGGATATTATTAGGCTTAAAATTAGCTACAAAAGGATATCAAAAGGTTTGGCAAATTTAAAGTATTCACCGAGTTATGGCCAAAAAACCGTTGATTTAATTAAAAATGCGATTTTGATGGTTTTTTGGCCATAACTCGGTGAATACTTTAAATTTGCCAAACCTTTTGATGCATTTTTGTAGCTAATTTTATGCTTAATAATATCCTAAATATTATGTCACTCCAACTTTACCACCTTCGGCAACAGACCATTTCGTCTGCAAGTGTCGGCCAACCATTAAAAAATTTATCTTACATAATTAAAAAATTAAAAAAAATAAATATTATTCATCAATATTATTATAATTGATTTTATTTTAATATATTTTTATAAAAAATATTAATAAATAGAAAAATTAATTATATGTTCTCTTTTAAGGGTATGATGATTGGCAATGGCTATATGGACGTCAAAATGAATTATGATACAATGGTACAATTTGGCTATTATCATGGCATTGTAGATGAAAGACAATGGCATGAAATTCGAGTTAATTGTTGCAATGGAAATTTTGGTAAAAAAAAAAATAAAAATTAATTTATATAAATAATTTTTAATAATTATTATTAAAAAATATTAAATTGTATTTGTTCCCTATTTCTATAGACACTTGCCAATTGCATGCACTTCAAGGGGAATGTAAGAAAAAGGTAAATTTATTATTAGGGACGGATTTTTATGAAATTGCATATTTTGTATGCGCATATGCAGACAATTGGGGAGTGCGTAGAAAGTGTTTTTAGGTTCAAATAAGTCTTATTAAACCAGTTTCAGATGCATAATTTTGCATATTTTGGATATTTCATGCATATTTACATTTGTTGGCATATTTTGGCATTTTCATGCATTATATGGTGTATATTTTTCCAAAATTCGAGAATTTTTTACCAATTTTTAATGAAAATTTTGAAATTTTTAGAAAATTTTTTTTTGTCTTCTTTTAATTTTTGGAAAAAATTTACACTAAGTTAGAATAGTATTTTCGGGAAAATTACTTTATTTTGACTAAAATATGCAAAAAAATGGAAAAAATTATTCCTAAAATTGATGGCTGCCCCTATAAAATGAGTCAAAAATCCGACATTTTTTCAGCAGCACAAAATTTTTGGAAATTTGTAATTTTTGAAATTTTAAGCAAGGGAATGATCATTTTTGATTTTAAAATTTTTTTTATCATTTTTAACTTCTAATATCCAAAAATCTATTTAATTTTATTGGAATTTTTTGGCATATTTGCTGCATATTTTGGCCATTTTTGGTGCATAAAAATCTACGCCCTATTATACACATTTTTAATTTCTTAAATATAATTTAGGTTGATGAAATTTACAATTTCATCTGGTCTGGTAACAAAGATGGACCAACAAAAAAAATTGAAAAGCGCTTGAATCGTTATGATTTGTATCGTGATTGTGGTGAGAATTATATAATTTAATTAATATAAATAAAATCGAGAAAATTGAAAAGTTTGAAAAAATGACGATGAACATAAAAATATAATATTATTAAATTTTCTTATAAAAAAATTTAAAAATAATTTTATTATTTTTTAATTAATAAAATATTAAAACAAAATAATTAAAAAAAACTTTTCATATTTTTTTCAGTTCTTGATCCAAAACTATCAGCAAAAGTTGAAGTGATGGAGCACACATTCTTGCCTAAGAATATGTGGGAAAAATTTATTAAATTATTTAAAAAAGGCAAAAAAGTGGATCATGCTGTTGATGCGAATAATAATAATGTGAATGCAAATGAAACAAATATGAAGGTAAATAGTTTTTTCTGCTTATAAAAATTGAATTATTTCTCTTTTTTTTATTTTCACTTAATTAATTAAACAAAAAGCTTAATTCTTCCTCTAATTGGGCTGAATTTAGCCTCTAATTTGACTATTTTTGTTTTTCCTTGTAAAACTTTTTTATGATTAGGGCTAGGGTTAATGGCTTGGCCATAAATTTGTTGAATTATGGCCATGTTAGTACCACCTTTCCCCGCCCCTAATTTGTTCAATATAAGGGAATTCATTCTCTCCAATCGGAGTCTCCCCTCCCATCATTCCATCACTTTGGGTGGGTCGAGATCGACCCGCTCGTCCTTTCCACCTTCCCTCGTCTAATATTGTGAATAACAACTGGATAAAATGAAAGAAAAACCCCTGTAAAAATGGCACTGAAGAAAGAACACGAGAGGGCCACTGGGACCCTTCGGGAGCCCGGTGAAGGTCCTTGGGAACTGGCCATTCCCGAAAACATCCCCAAAACAACTCTTTATTGAAAGGCCATTTTGTGATAATGTGTTTTTTGGCCATAACTCAGTGGCCAATAGGCGAATTTAAATGATCTAAACTGAATTTAATAGCCTTTTTGTGAGCAATCGAATGGTATATTATACTTTTTGGAAGACAAAAATTTGACCAATTATGGCCAAAAAACCATTTTTCGCAAAATTAGAGGCTAAATTCAGCCAAATTAAAGGAAGAATTTCCGTAATTAATTAATTAATTAATATAAATAAAATTTACTAATAATTTTAAAATATATTAAATTTTCAGCTTGATCCACCGATGCTCGTTTGCATGAATGGTATTTGTTTTTTAATAATTATAATTAATCGAATTTAATGAATTTTATTTAGACTGGGATGCGATCACCTATATGAACAAAAAAGAAGGTAAACTTTTTACATTTTTTTGTAATAAAAAAATAGAAAAAGAAATATGAATTTAATATTCACATAAAATTTATTATAATTTAAAAAAATTTCTTTATAATTTTAGTGCGAAAAGCATTGAATATTCCCGAAAATTTGACCAATTGGGAAATGTGTTCTTCGCGACGAAATCAAGATGAATTTTATAGAACTCAACCAGAATATCGTAAGCTATTTTTATTATAGAATATTTTTAATTTGAAAATTTTCTCGGAAATTTATTAAAAAAATAAATTCAATTATTTAGAAATAATATTAAATATTTTTAAAAATAAAAATTTTTTTATAAATTTATTTTAAAACCATTTTCAGAGGATATGTTCGGTGTAGTAAATGAAATTTTGGCGAAAAAAGTGGCAACATTATTCTACTATGGTGACACGGATATGGTCTGCAATTTTATGATGGGACAAAAATTCACGGAAAAACTTGGAAAAGAGGCAAAAATGAATATTAGCCAATATTTTTATATTTTATAGAATTTTAGATGAAAGTAGAGCCCAAAAAACCCTGGTTTATTGGAAATCAAATTGGCGGTTTTGAAACTGAATATGACGGAGGGCATTTGACATTTATGACTGGTTACTAATATTATTTAAATTACTTTTATAATTTTTTTTTCAATTTTCAGTGAAAGGAGTTGGACATATGGTAAATAATATTTTTTTTAAGAATATTAAATAATATTTTTTTAAGAATAATAATTTATAATTTCCCATATTTAATTGGGATCAAAATACTAAAATATAAAAAAATATTTTAAATTAATTAATTAAACAAAAAGGTACTGGAATGGAGTCCTGCCCAGGCTGAACAAGTCTTCCTCAAATTTTTGCAAATTCTTGGCAAGAAACCAAAAGTATAAATTTGGGCCTGCATTGTGAATTGTGATTATTCTACAAAAAAATGATGAAGAATGGATATGATAAATTATTTGTGATTTTATTGAATTTTAATGTGCTGATCTTTTGAGGGCATTTATTTTACTAATTTTGAGTAAATTTTGTTAAACAAACAAAATTTAAATTAACTAATCATCGGTACCAAGTTTATTTCGGGACGAGAGTGGGCATAGGCTCTCACCCCGTGCCTTCGCCGGAACCTAAGTCCCAGTGGCCCAAAGAAGGGGATTGGGATAAGTTAGGCTAGACTTTATTTAATATATTTATCTGTTGTGCGCAAAAATGGTGTTACAGAACGTCGTTAAAGGACTGTTCACAATGAGAGTGTGAGTCAGACCAGGCTTTTTTATTTTGTAATTTATGGGAATTTGAATTCATTTCCATTCTTTTTTATTGCTTAAATAAAATAAATATTCATTAAATTTTCTTAAATATTTCAATGGTGGTCCGAAAATTCGGTAGTGATTTCTTTTAAAAAAATATGTATTTAGGGCACTCGATGATGGGGAATCCAAAAATCGTATTAGTTTTTTTAATAAATTATTTTTTAAACTGTTTTCGATATATAAACTGGTTGTATGAACTTAAGTATTTTAGGCCATATTATATATCATGTCATTCGATGCGGCACGATGAGCTGAATAAGAATCTGTCATCGATTTCGCATAATACTTAAAAATAAAAAAGTTATGAACATTTTAGTCATGAAGTATCTACTTTATGCAAATTTAAGATCATGACTTTTTTTATTTTTAAATATTATGCATGATCGATGACAGATTCTTATTCAGCTCATAGTGCCGCGTCGATTGGTATATAATATGACCCAAAATACTAAAATTCAAATTTTTTCAAACCGGTTTGTATACCGAAAACGGTTTAAAAAATAATATTATTAAAAAACTAATACGATATTTGGATTCCCCATCATCGAATGCTCTTAAATACATTTTTTCATAAAAAATCACTGCCGAATTATCAAGGAACCATTTCAATTTCATATTTCTAAAAAGACATTGAAAATTAAATGAATCTGTTAAAATTATTATAGACAATTTAATTGTTTGTTCACATTTTATTTGATTCTTTTAAATGACGCATACTTAGTAGTTTTAAGTAAAAAAAATTTTATTCATTGAATTTTATATACGAAAATATCCCAATTATAAATGTCTATACGAATATCCCAATTAAACTAAATGTCTATACGAATATTCCAATTAAACTAAATGGCATCATCAATCATCATTGCAATAATTGACGCAAATTGAATGCCAAAAATAAATATTACTTGCCCATATTTATTGCAATAATTTGTACTAAATTCCGGCTGTTCAAATTCAAATTGAATGGAGGGTGTCAATCTACGAATGTAGGACGATGATTTCAAATTTCGCATCATTATTATTTACTTATTTCAAATGGAATTGAGACTAAAAAATAAATGAACCAAAAATGATTTCATAGAATTTTGTGACTTTATAAGGGATAGAAATTTGTATAAATTTTGAGTGAAAATCACAGTACAAATTCATAAAACAATTTTTAAATTAATTTCAAATATCAAAAATAAAAATAAAATTTAATATTTTTAATAAATTATTCATTATTAATCAAAAATTTAGAAAAAATAAAATAAGAAAAATGCTATTTGAAATTTCTATATTTATTTTCTTTTCCGCCATTATTTCTTCATTATATTCCTATGAGCTTAAGGCTGTGAAATTCGAAGGCACTTGTCAACTCTGGTTCAACAATGATCAAGGCTGGAATTCGTAAGTTTTAAAGGAAAATATTTAAAATGAAAAAAAAGAATTTTAATTTTGAAATATAATTTTATAAATAATTATGCTTTAATAATTTATTTAAAAAAATAAATAAAAGATTTTTACATATTTTTTAAATTAAATTAATCAAATTTAGAAAAATATAATTGGATGGTATTTAATTTTGTGAAAAATCATTGAAAATTGCGAAAAGCTTATAGCGATTTAATGGTTTGTCCTAAACTCCAAACCTTATACCCATTGGATAGAGCTCGTCAAGGGACGCGTCGATTGGTATATATTTTGTTGTGGTTTGATCAAAAATTATGGGTTTTAAATCACTTAAACCATTTTATGGGTTTTGGTTCAAAACCAATTAAACCATTAAAAATTATATACCATTCGACGCGTCTTGACGAGCTCTATCCAATTGTATATGGTTTGTGAATTTTGGGCGAACCAATAAACCGTTATAAACTTTTTGCAATTTTCAATATTTTTTTGGCAATTTTAAATATTTTTTTAATCAAAGAAGAAATTTTTTCAAGATTATTACAAAATAAAAAAAATGGAAATTTTTCAGTCAACGCATTCAATTATTTTTCTTCTATGATCCAGCTCCATTCTTGATTGCTCGAAATTGGCAGACTCAACGAAAATTTGTGTTCATCCATCCCGAAAATAAGCAACTGTTCCAGTTGAGTCAGGAATCCATTAATAGGGTGAAAAAAAATATTAAATATTTTTTTAATTTTAAATATTTTGCTCTAGGCTAAAAGACGATGCAATTTGGAGGAATCAGCGATGGAAATGCCATTGGCCAATCAAACAATTTACAGTACAAATGGGTACTATGGAAATAGTTGGCGCCGCTGGGATAGCTATTATCGGACTAATAGACAGCAAGAAACATTTGATGAAAATGATTTTGGCCAAAATACGGGTGTTGCACGCTTTTTGAATCCAAATGGCACTTCGGATGGACAATTTTATCAGGTTGATTTTATGGAATTTTAGAGTATTTATCTGTAGAATTGATTTTAATAATCACATTTTTTAGAGTATTTATTTTGTTTGATGAAAATGGGAAAATTGAAGTGAACAGCGGCAATAAAATAAATATTTCTGCTGGGGGTGGAAAAGGCAAATTCAATTTTGATGAAAACAATAGCATTTCAATTTCCGGAGCAAATTGGAAGAAAGGTAAAATGGTTTATAAATTAAAAATATAATTAATTTTATTGGATATGAAAATAAATTTAAGGTGGAAGACGACCAAATATTAGTATGAATCGGCAAACGAACATTAAAATGAAGAGAAGAAAATAAAAGAAAAGATTAACAAATTTTTTCAAAATAAATTCCTCTGTTTTTATAATTTTATCAATTTTATTCAAATTTAAAAATTAAATTTGTAATTTTCTCTATTATTTTCAATAAATTTTCCAACTCATACATTATTATTTTTTTTAAAATTCTATTTTAATAATGATTAAGATTCTATATAAATTCAAAGTTGAAAAATTTTTAGCTTTGAAAAAATCAAAAATATGTGCAATTGAGATAAAGATTCAGATTCAAGACTCCAATAAAAATTAAATAAATGAAAATAAATTATAATATGCGGTAAATATTTGAAATTGGTAAATTCCGGAATTTACCAGGCGGATGGGCCAGTAAATTTTGGAAATCTCGTCTTCTAAGCGTCGTACAGACTCGAGTGTAGGCTCATTCGACTCGGTATGATCGATATAGTCTATGAAATTTCAATTACAGACCGGTTTAGGGGCTAGGGTTAGGGTTAGGGTAGGGGCGGCATGGGTTTTAGGGGCTAAGGGCTAGGGGTTTGAAATTGAAATTTCATATACTAAATCGACCATGCCGAGTCGAATGAGCCTACTCTCGAACCTGTACGATGCCTAGAAGACGAGATTTCCAAAATTTACTGGCCCATCCGCCTGGTAAATTCCGGAATTTACCAATTTCAAATATTTACCGAACAACATATAAATAAAATTTTTAAAATAATTATAATTAAAATTTTCAATAAAAATTTTACACATTGGCGCATTTTGAAATAGAACATTTATAATTTATATTTATAATCTAATAAATCAGAAACCGGTTTTAGACCCTACACACCTTATATCTTTGTAGATCTTATCGAGACGCGTCGAATGGTATATTTCTCATGGTTTATTCTAAATTAAAGGGTATTAAACCTTTTAAACCATTTTTCCAGTTTTTGGTTTTAAAACTCTTTGAGATCTATAAAATAGTATAAAGGATTGCCGGGTCTAAAACCGGTATATGATTTATTAGAATAAATTTAAAATTTATTTTCAAAACGTCCATAAAAGTCCGATTTTTAAATGCCACCAACCAAAATTTATACGATTTTGATTTAAAAAAATTTATACAAATTTTTTAAAAAAAATAGAGCCGAAGAAAATAAAGAGACAACATTTTTAAAAAATTTTTGATTTTGGCATTCACAATTTTCAATTTTGCATAACACTTTCCCCGCTCATCCATTTCAATTTTCAAATAAGTCCAACAAATGTTGGATACAATTTCAGGAAAAGTCGCTCATCAATGCCCTCTTTGATGGCACTCAACTCGAATGCTTCTTTGGCAAATTTGCTTTCCTCCGTCATTTTGTTTTGAGCCTTGTAGACTTGGACCAGCAGTTCATGGATGGACGGATGTAGTATATATTTTTGTGGTGTTCCTTCCAGACTGTCCAAAGCTTCATGCAAAAGTTTTTCAGCTTCCCCAAATTCTCCCTTTTGAAGGTGGATGTAGCCAAGAAGGGAGAGGGGACCATTCAAATGGATTTTGAGCAATTGGTTATTGCTAATTCGGTTATAATATTTTCGAAGCTCCGCAATCAATTGTTCTAGTTGTTTCTCCATTTGGGTGTTCAATGGTTTGTCAAGAATGGATGGCCTGATTTTAAGAAAATTAATTAAAATTTGAATAAAATTAAGGGGCAAATATTAATTTGGACAAATCCTGCTAGCTACGGACCATAATATGATTTTTCGAGTTTTAGCTGCGTCGCCATTTTAAGCTTAATATTTTAAACCATTTTAGGCCTAAATTTTTAGGCCATTTTAGGCTTAAATTTATCGGCCATTTTATACTTAAATTTTTGGCCATTTTATACTTAAATTTTTAGGCCATTTTATACTTAAATTTATCTGCCATTTTATACTTAAATTTTGGCCAATTTATACTTAAATTTTGGCCATTTTATACTTAAATTTTTGGCCATTTTTGTCTTAAATTTTTCTGCCATTTTAGTCTTAAATTTATCTGCCATTTTATACTTAAATTTTGGCCAATTTATACTTAAATTTTGGCCATTTTATACTTAAATTTTTGGCCATTTTTGTCTTAAATTTTTCTGCCATTTTAGTCTTAAATTTTCTCCCTAGTACAAGACAATTTTAAATCTTATTATAAAATATAAATATTTATTTCAGTACCAAAAGTTCAAATAAATCAAATTATAAGATATGAAAAAATTTTTTAGCATTTATTTAGCTTTTTATAAGTTTTTTAAGAATGCTGAGCAAGTTAAACTTTTGAAATCATATTTTTCAGTTTTTAGTTTCGAACACTTAATTTTGGACCCAAACCTGCCATTTTATATACCATTCGATGCCTCTCGATGAACAAATTGGTATAAATAAGATTTGTATGCTTTAAAATTGGTTTATGAATATTTGAAGTTAAAAACTACTTTTCGGGTAAAAATATATTATTTTTTTTAGTTAAAAAATATTATCATTTTCCCTTTTCCTACCGTATTTGCCAATATTTTTTCAGCAACTCTTCAATATGTTTCTGCTGGTATGGATTTTTGGCAGCATCCTGTTTACACCAACCACAATCACACTTGATACCATATTTTATGTTCAATTGCTTTTGTCGTTCCGAAAAGATATCCTCAGGTGCGTGATAAAAAATGGTCAACTCTTGGCCCACATCCATATCCTCAATAGCGTACATGAAGATCACATCGCCACGGAGTAAAAAGTTTGTATTAGCTATAAAAAATAAAAATTGTTAGAAAAGTGTTGGTACTTGTTAAGTTTGTATCCTCCTCTTTTTGGGTCACCTTGGAAAAGTGAGGAAAAAGTGAAGGGTCCCCCCTATGGTATTAGGGTTAGGGTTTGGGTTTAGGATAAATTTGAGATGATTTTTACATCATCCTAATCCAATCCCTAACATATCCCTGAATGACCCCAACCCTAAAACTGATAACCCATAGGGGGGACCAAGCACTTTTCAAAAAGAGGATACAAACTTAACAAGTACCGAAAAGTTTTGGTACTTTCGAGAGGGAGCAAATTTTTAAGTCGCAAAAATCGCAAAATAGGTAGTAGGTACCTAAATATTTGGATAAAAGTGCAAATAGGTCGCAAAAATGCCAAAATAGATCAAATATTAATTCAAAACCGTAAAAAATAAGCATTTAAATTTACACAAACGAAAATAATGACATCAGATTTGCATGAAAATGTATTCACGCACTTCAAAATAAAAATATTGTATAAAGTTTTTAGAAAAAAAAATAAAAAAATTCTTTAATAAATTTGGAAATTTATTAAAAAATTTTCGCAGAAAATTAATGAAAAATTGATTTGAAATTTTTTGAAAAATTTTCTAATTTTCTGTACAGAAACTTCAAAATGTGTATTTAAGTCTGAAAGCAGTGCAAAAATTTTTATAAAATTTTTGATATAATATAAGTTTTAAAAAAAATTTCTTCAATACTTATTGCATTGCATCAATATTTCTGGATTTATCGTCAAAATAAATCCCCCCGTTAAAAAAGGTAATCGATAATTTTAATATTACGCAAGCAGGAATGATTGACGAATGATGCCAGAGTGAAGAGACTGCAGGGCCCGTAGCTCGTATTAAGAATACCGCCTCTGTATTTATTGTCTGTATAATGGTCCATATCGTCATAGTAGAAATTGTTCAGCATAAAACTTCGTTGAATTCGTGCCGTGTCAATGATGCCCTCCGGCGGAGGATTGCGGTCCGATGAAATTCCATTTCCGGAATAAAGAGAATACAGTTCCACTGCAGTCTATATTTTTGAAAATTTTGTCAATTTCCTTTTGATATGAACTCTTATAGTAAATATTTATATATTGTGTTCTGGATTCCGAAACCGTACAACTGGGCGAAGTCGCAACTGGGCAACTTCGCTTGTATTTATAGCTCATTAGGACAAAAGTGTTATTGATGATTTATGTTGTCAAATTAAAAAATTGTTGGTTATAGAGAGATAGAAGATTAATTTGGTTTATTCAGAATTAACACATTTTTTACTTAAAAACCATTAAAAAAAGACTATTATTATAAATTTACAAATTTCTCATGGTTTTTTAAGTAAAATTCTGCTAATTTTAAACCAAATCAAATAAATCTTATTCTATCGATAGCCGCCTGTGAACTCTTTAATTTGACACCAAAATCATCTAAATCGGTTTCAACCTTTATTACAAGTGACCTCGTCAGTTTTCGTCTATCGTTTTGTATTTGTTGCGTTAGATTTTTTAGACAAAAATTTTCATTTAATTATCAAAAATTATAATCTAAATTTTGAGAAGAAAATAATTAAAATTAACAAATTTATCAGGAGACAAAAAATATGTATTACTACTAAATAAATAGCAAAGATTTTCTTATTAATTAATAAATTTTTATTTATTACATTAAAAATAATTTTCTTAAGCTTATAATATTTGATAATTTTTAAGATTAAATTTGTCAACTTTAAAATTAATAAAAAATTAAATTCTTATAATAATTATTTCTTATTGATTTTAAATATAAAAAAATGTATGAAAAAACTTTTCATATTTTTTAATTTTGTAAAATGAAAATTTAAGAAATTTTCGAGAAAATTCAAAATTAAAAAATATATTAATGGAATCTTTCTATTCTGAATTAATTATTATTGGAAGGTAAAAAATTTACCTGCGGATTTTCCCTCAACTTCTGAATGGTATTAAAAATACATTGGATTTGTGTGCTCATCACTGCTTCATTGGTTACCGTATTCACCGTAAACAAAAGAGCCTCTTCTTTCTTATTGCTCCAACAATAAGTGTATGCTTTTGATGCCATCAGCAGTGTGCCCTTTTTCACCGCTTCTGTTGTCACAATTCCGCGGCCTAAAATTAATCAAATTTGTTTGAATGTTTAAAATCAAGATGACAATTTTGGCTTCAGCTTCTTTCCATTACCCTTTATACATGCACATTTGACAAATACATAATGGTATTTAGCAGTTTAGTCTTTAGCCGAATTTAAGCTAAGCGATCTTAAATAATCCAGCTCTGAAGTAATAACCCTAACAAAAACTGTAATCAAACCTAGCCTACTTAACTAAACCTCGCATAAAACTCAACGATAAAAAGTTAGGTTCATTTTTAATTTCGCTCTTAAGCCTAGGGTTCAGGTCAGAGATTGGTATACATGGAATTTTGCCAACTATACTCTACATCTACATATACATGACCTCATGTATAGTTATGTATACATATACATATACATTTTTTGAGTCATGTATATGTAGAGTATATGTATATGTAGAGTATAGCAATTTTCTATACATTTTCCAAAATTTTTTTTTATAATAAAATTTATTTTTATCGATTCAAGATGACCATAAATGCATATATAATTTATATCGAAAATAATTAATCAATTTTTTTGTTAAGGTGGTTCCAAGTGGCTATGAGAAATATGAGGGATATAGCCGGATATCAAGGGATAAAGCCGGATTAAGGGGATTAAGGACTGTAATGATGAGAATCAGGTGGGGAAAGGGCCGGAGGCCACTCCCCGAAGATGTGAAGATGGTTCAAGTAGGCCATGTGATGCAAGGTATTAAGCCGGATAAAGGGGGATTAATTAGGATAAAAAGTGATAATGTAGTATTAAGTTAACAATGCCCCCAAAATCGGGCTAGATACAGTGAAATTGGCAAATAACAAAAAACATTTTGCATGGATTCTGGCAAAGATGTAACTCAGTCCCTTTAAGAGCTATAACCCGGAAGAGCGGGGCTAGTTTATATCGAGAATAATTAATCAATTTTCTTGTTCAAAAGGATGAATAATTTCTGGTTTAAAAATTCAAAACTAATTTTGCTCTTTCCCCTTTTGGTCGGCATCTCCAAGTAATTGAAAATACACTTACGAGCCATGGTAATGACAGTGAAAAAAATTTACCCTTAAATAATCGCGCAGCGAAAAAAAATTGGACCTATTACGGTACAGTGAAAAAAATAAGCCAAAAATGGCCGCGCAGCGAAAAAATTTGGCCAAAAATTGCCAAGCAGCAAAAAATTTTGGCTAAAATAACCAATTTTTGAAAAAAAAATTACAAAATGCCAGAAAAAATAAGGAAATTCTCTTAAATTTTGATGTATAGAATCAAGCTATATGTATAGCAAAATGTATAGGAAAACACCTCTACATATACATAATATTTTCCAGCTATACTCTACATCTACATATACATGGTCTCTTGTAAATGTATATGTATATGTATAGAATTGTATATGTATATGTATAGAATCACCTATACATATACATTTTCCTATATATATACCAATCTCTGGTTCAGGTTCGAGATTAGTAGGGTAGTGGCAGGATAGGATTCTTAAGGAAGTCTAACATTTCTCCTGGGTATTATTTTGGCAAAAATAATTTTCATAAATTTTTGACCCATTGCGGGGACACTTCATTTTACATACATTTTTAAGCCAACTATAACTCATTTTCTAGACGCATCTGCCTAGAAATTTTATAGATTCGAACTCAGCTCGATAAGAAGAATCGAATGGTATATCAAACATGTCCTAGCTCCTGGCACCTTAGGCCAAGAAAAAGTTGCGCGGACCGATTTGGCCAATTGGGTTAAACTGTTTAAGAGAGGAAAATTTTAGAATAATGGGTTTCGAGGATAGAGATCACAAATTTGAAGTTAATTTTGAGTTTTAAATAAGTTTAAAGGTTTAAATGCCGATTAATATTTTTTCAAATAAGCAATTTTTTATTGCAATTTATTTTGCTTTGAAATTTTAGATTAATTCAAAAAATATCTTAAATTTTTACATTGAAAAAAAATTAAAAAATTAATAAAATAAAAAATTATTTATAAACCTTTTCCGGGAATATTCTGCACTTTGATTGGGCCAGTGTAGTCGGCAATATCCAAATTGAATTGGCCTTGGTCAATTTTGTCAATGTATAAACTCAATAAATTATATTTCCCAGTTTTGGCTTCATGTAATCTTTTCTCTAATTGATCAACATATTCCGATAATTGTTCCCGCAAAAAGTCCTCCCCAAATTCTTTTTTAATTTCATTAAAATATTCTTGTGTTTTCGCCCATAAGCGAAGTTCATAAGCCGCTTTTGCTTTTCTGTTTAATTTGAAATTTTAATTAACGGAAATGTTTATTTTGCAGAAAAAATATATCGAAATTGCAGAAAAGTTTATAGTTGTTTTAACGGTTAGTCCTCAGCTGGACCTTGGAACCCAATACCCATTCGATAGATCTCTTCAAGACGCATAGAATAGTATACATTTTGCCGAATTACGGCCATAAATTAACCTTGTTAAACCGATTAAACCTCTTTTCATTTTCGGTTAAAAACTATTTTAATTGGTTAAACTTAATAAGCCAAATCAATATCAAATGATGCTTCTCGATGAGATCTATTGATTGGGTATATGATTTAGTGGTTTAGTAAAGATTTCTGAACGGTTATAAACATTTATAATTTCTTCGTCATTTTTAGCCTTCTTTTCGCCATTTTCAGTATTTTTTTTTTCATCATTTTAAATATATCCTATTCTAGAAATTTTAGAACAAAAAAACTTACAATACAAATACTTCTTTTTTATTTGCCCCTAATGTTAAGGCCTTTTCGGCAAACAAATTTGCTTCATAGAAGCGATTTAATTTGAAGAAAGCACGGGCCTTTCCCAAATGAAATTGTCCTTGAGGATCGTCAGCATTCATGGCAATGCAGCGATCAAAATAGGCAATGGCTTCTTAAAAAAAATTAAATTAATATTTAATACCATAAATCCTCTATTTGAAGCCCATGTGCTTATAAAATTCAGAGGCTCTCTAAGATGGGCTTAAAAAATAAAAATTTCAGAGAGAAAATGCATGAATATAAAAATTGGCAACAAATCTGAACATATTTTTACCGTTCAAGACATGTTTTATAATATATTTTTACAATTTTAGGATTCAAAACTTGTTATTTATATTCAAAATTCGTTTTTGATATGTTTTTACAGTCCCGAACATATTTTTTGACCCAAATCATGTATTTTGATTCTAAATATGTTTTTCAAAATGTTTCTACTATTCCCAATTTTTTAAACAAGTTTTTTTGTAATTTACAATTTTTTATAATTTTCTAAAATCCAAATATATTCTATAAATCAAAATATGTTTCATAGCATGTTTTTATAACCAAAACTAGTTTTATCAAATCTGAAAACATTTTTGCAAGATATTTTTTACAATTTTCAACCACATTTTTTAAGTCAGTTTTGCCCTTCAAAATATTTTTTTATAGAACTAAAATCAAAGATGGAAAAAAATTATTCGGGGTGGGCTTCATATTTATGGTATTTATTTTTTTTATAAATGATGAAAATTAAGTCAAATATTTTTACAAATATAAAAGTATACCTTTATAATTTTTCTTTTCAAAGTGATCATTCGCTTCCTTCAAAAGCACATCCAATGGCATTTCCTCCTCTCTATGCCATGCCCCAGCTCCAAGTTTTGTCAATTGTTTCAAATCCGTTGAAGGGATCGTCACAATGTCGGAAGGTGATTCAACACTAATAAGCATTTGGACATTTCTTTTGCCCTGTTTGTCCCTTCGAGGGATGAAATATTTTAAATATGGCTCCTTTATGGCAATAATGGAGTTGGCTTGCATCCATGGTTCCTCGACAAAATTGTACAATTCCAAATGCTCAGTGTCACCATTTAAATCTTCAATAAGCAAATTAATTGCAAAAAAGCCATTTAGCCGAATGTGCTGATGTGGCTCTTTGCCTTGGCCAAGTCGAGGTTTTGTCAATAAGCGGCACACTAAGAAATGGCCTTCATGCCATTTTGGAACCTGCATTTCGTTTAGACGAATTGGCTTCAGATTATCCAATGTTGGATGTTTACTGGAATAGCCTTGGCCTAAAATTTAAAAAATAACGGATTTTTTAATAAAAATTTAAAAAATTAAATTCATTATGAATTTATATTTTTGTTTATAATTTTTGGAAATTCTTTTGTATATATTTTATGACTGGAGGGACTGGATATTGCTGCTGGATTTGGGCTGAAAAATGGGCTGGGCCCTCAGACTCATTGTCATTGGAGGGAGTGGATATTGCCGCTCGATTTTGGCCGAAAGAAATAGGCACCCGCTGACAAATAACAAAACAAACAATGAAATTGTTCACAAAAAACAAAATCCAGACTTACTATAATGGGAGAAAAATTTTTTGAAATGTTGAAATTTTCGAATATTCTTATTCAGCTCGTCGAGCACAATCGAATGAAATATTATTTGTATGTTTTTGTATTGATTTAATAAAAATATAGGGACACAATAATAGGGGGGAATGGAATCATGCTACGACATTGAATTGAAACTTTTGACAATTTATTTAATTATATCCAATTTTTCCATCATTTTCATCTACCGTAAGGCTTTAACGGATTTAATTGGAAAACAATGTTTAAAAGAAAATAAATTAGAAGCAATTAATTTAATGCATAATAAATAGAGATGGGCTGAAAAACGAGATCGGCTGCAACATATGATTTCTTCAGTTAATTTTGCCTAATATTATAAATAATCCAAATATTGATTTGATATGCTAATGCTAATAATTTAAATTTAGAATTTAATTATGGAATATAAAATTTACATATAAATTGCATTTATGGGATTAAATTAGAAATTGACATATAAAAAAAAATAAAAAAAAGAATATATTGAAATTGGCCATTCTAGAAGCAAATGAATGCATTTTTAATAATTCAATTATTTTTGTGTTCATGCTTTCCTCGATGAATATACGAATGTGCTGAGAAATAATTCAGGATTAGCTTTTATGTCAATTTTCGAATGAGAAAAGGCCCCAAGTTTTGACAACATAATTATCGTCAACAATTGGTTTAAAATTCGTAACAAATAAATTAATAAAAAAACTCATCCATAAAGCATCAAATGAACTTTATTCATATTTTGGATGGATAATTTTTTAATTTGTCTGGAATTAAGTTTGTCTATCTGGCAAAAGAATTGCATTTTGGATGGATAATTTTTTAATTTGTCTGGAATTAAGTTTGCCCATGTGGCAAATGAAAGGGATTTACATTTTGCATGGATAATTTTGGATTATCCGTGAAAGTTAAACGGGTGATTTTATGGGAGATTTGATCATCCGTGTAAAGTTATATGGGTGATCAATGAATCAAAATTATTCGCACTTTGGGCCCATGGATTTGGATAATTTTTTTTTATTTGTACAGGCACATTGCCCCATTAAGAGGGCCTATATAAGCCCATTGGAAGGTCACATAAACTTATCATTTTTCATCCCAAACATTTAATCCAAATTCCTCACATTTCCCTTTTATTCTGAATATTCTCCGAATAAAATGGCTTCCAACAAAAATGCCTTACCAATGTTATTTCTCATGTTGACCATTTTGTTGATTCAACAGCATTTTGTGCAGGTGGAAGGTCAAAAATGTAAAACGAACATTGGTATGTTTAGTAAACACTCAAAATAGCATTTTTATTAATATCGTTTCAGACTGTTCGGGTCCTCGTACATGCAATACTGATAATGGCCGCTGTCTCGTCTTAAATTTCCGACGTTTGTATTACATTTTCTTATTTCCCTAAAGCTCTAAAAAATTAGCTATAATTCGTTCAAAAATGTCCATAAATTAGGGAGTTTGAACCAAATTTTCCCAATTTTTGAGGGATTGAAAAATAATTCCCACGGTAATGCCATTTTTTCATTAAAATGGAAAGAGGAGAAAATTTTTTAAAAATTTTCCATTGTCCTTCATTGGGTATTATCATAGCAAATTAAAGTAGGGTAGACAATGCCACAAGATATCATGAAATTGAAATGGATGTAAGAATTATGTTCAACAACCCTAAAATCTTTAAAAAGAAATTTTTGAAAATTTGTAAAAAATAATTTTTAATAATCCCAATTCATAATTATTACCAATTACCACAGCAATTAATCAAGAAAAAAAGAGGCAAAAATTTTAACAAACTGATATTTAAAAAATATCGAAAGAAATAGGATATTTCTAAATTTCTCGGATAACTTTTTTATAATTAGACCTGGACAAAATTATTTTATTCGATTATGAATTTTTAGCATGCAAACAGAATTCGGATTGTTGGATTAACAGTTGCAAAGATGGTGTGTGTAAAACATAGAATGTGAATGTGGACGCGAATACATTCTTTTCCATGACTGATGAAAATGTTGATGAAAAAGAAATAAACTTTAAAGTGTGAAAATGATTAAATTTGTTAACAAAAAATTAGATCAAATTCATTATTAAATTTATTGCAAGATCCAATGTTTGCTTATATGATTTGATAAATGTTATTTGAGCAAAATATTAATATTTTATTAATATTTTTGTTTTACAAAAGAAAATTAAATATTTTACTTAAAAAAATGAGAAAATTTCACTTCTTTTCACAGTCGACCCTCTTTTTAGGTCCTTTTGGAGTCGACCCTCTTTTTAGGTCCTTTTTGAGTCGAACTACAAACTAGAGTTAGAGAGAGTCGGTTAACCGAACCGAAACCGAGGATTTTAGACTCAAAAACCTAAACCGAGATTCCAAAACCGGCCAATACCGAAACCGAGGACCTCGGTTTAAAACCGACTCTCTCCAACTCTACTACACAAACAACCAAACCCAATACCCATAAAATGATATATCATTTGATAGAACTCGACGAAGTGAATAAGAATATACAAAAATTTTCACAAGAAAAACACTATTTTCAATTACTAGTTAATTAAAGACGGAATTTTGTGCCCATATCCCTCGTTTGACGACAGTTTGGGAATTTTTGGAATTTTGGGTATTTGGTTGTTTGGCAAATCAATTTATCGATTTTGTTACGCCCAATTTTGCCAGCAATTCTATTGATTTCAGTCAATATGGAAAGATGGAAAGACGGAAAGCATTGACAAACTGAGTGAGTGAGATGAGAAATGGCCTAGCCATCCATTTCGGGAATAAAAGGCCCCCCAACGATTTTCCTATCGAAGTGCTTTTCCGCGGATTTAATTATCTATTTACAAGGAGCTCACTTTATACAAATTGTTTATTAATTTTTGGGTATTTGTTTTTCTTTAGCTTTATTCTCATATAAAATTATTTAAATTTAACTAAATACTTTATTATTCCTTTCCCTTTATAAAAGTAAGATAAATAATAAATACCATTTTAGAGAAACAATGAAAAAATTACAAATTTCCTTATTACAAAACTCGCTATTGTTTTTTCTGTTTCAATTGCTATTACAACGAAATGCGGCAGTATTGACGCCATCAAATGATCAGCAACAAGACCAACAAATTGAAAATATTGTGCAAGGTTCACATCAACAAAATGAAAAACAAACAGAACAAATTTATTGGGCTGTGGCAAAGGGCAAAGTGAAAGGCATTTACAAAAGATGGGAAGAATGTTTGGAAAATATCCGTGATTACCCGGATGCATATTTCCGTACATTTGACAATGTAGAAGAGGCAAAATATTTTATCGACCATCCAGATGAATTCCAAATTTCATTGGAAGGCGGTAGTCAAACTGGTCAGCGCGAATATTTCTACAACGATGCCGATGACCGCACAATTAAACAAATTGACGGAACAGAAAAAGAACGATTTGTGGCCAGGCCAACTAAATTTGGTAGCTTAAATATTTATAAATCATTAGTTGAATTATTAAGATGGATATATTTTTAATTTGTTAAAAAATGTAGACAAAATTTTTAGGTAATTTGACGAAAACATATAACGGTTTAGAAAGGGAAACAGCCCTATTTATCGCCGATCGATTGTCGCCGTTTAATAACTCATCAAGTTGTTAATCAATTCGGATGATTTTGGTATCAAATTAAAGTGCAGTCTTTTTGACAATTCAATGTGATATTAATTTTATTTAAATTTCTTCAGAATTGATGAAATTATACCTCAAAGATCATTGAGATTCCGATAACCCTAGTAAAATTCGTTTTAATTATTTTTTGTACACAACTTTATCATTCTGTACCAATTTAAATAAAAATAATATCAATGGATAGCCAAAAGACTGCTCTTTAATTTGATACCAAAAATCATCCGAATTTATTAACAGTTTGATGAATTATTAATCGACGATAAATCGGCCGGCAACAAATTGGGAGAAGAAAAATGGGCTTCCAAGTCCTCGAAAGTCGAAAATCCGCAGAACCAATTTTTGAAAAATTAAAAAAATTAGGACCTCAATTCCGTAAGGATTGCCGTATTTTACCAATTACTCTTCTAATTCTATATAAAATCCATTACATCTCGAAATATTTATAGACAGTTTATTATATGGTTTGAAGTCACCTAATACTACGGTTCGCGCCGTCTTCACTGATGGCTCCACCGGTGCTGGCCAAACTTCCATTGGAGTGTTCTGGGGCGATGGCGATCCAAAGAATTGCGGGGAAATTATTCCTGATGCAAAAAAGGACAGTGGCGAATTACATGCCATAATTAGGGCAATGGAAGATGGGCTAAAGTTGAATTTGGAAGGATTGGCCATTATGACGGATTACAAACATGGCATAATTGTGATCAAAGAGCATTTGGAAAAGTTGAAAGGTATGCAAAATTTTCACCCTAAATTATTCTTAATAATTAAAAATGATCTCATCAGCTGTTTTTTTACAAAATCATTAAAATATATGGAAACTCAGTGGAAAAAATAATCCGAATTTTTCAAAATGAATAATCAATTGAAAATATTCATTCGCTTTATTTACTTAGCCCTGCTGAAAACCATGCACCGAATCTTAACCAAAAAAATTTGCACTAAAACATAGATTGAAATATTTGATTATTTTTTTTGTGTGTGAATTTGGTTGCCTTCTATTCCATTTATATGAATTTGTAAAAATATCTAAAGATATTCCATTTTATGGTTATAGGACTGAAAAGAGACTTTATTTAGGGGATAAAAGTTTCGGGAAAAGTAATTTTTTATGATAAATTTTTCTGGGGGAATAAAATATTTTTTGGGGGGGGGGGGGATTTTGAAAAATAAAATGTTATCTAACTTAAAGACGGCAACAATGAATGGCGAAATGCCCATGGCAGTCGAATTGCGCCTACGCACATTGAACTGTATCGAAAAATAAAAAAGCTTCGTCTTAAATTTTTCAACAAGGGTTTTCCCGTCTATTTTGTCAAAGTCGATGCACATTCCGGTGTCTATGGCAATAATCAGGCGGATCGATTGGCCAGAAAGGCGCGGAATGTTGTATCGCATTATGTGGTGCCAAATCAAGGTGAGATGGGTGGAAAATGTTACAGCCGAAATCAATTGATTTTTATAATAATAATAATAATAATAAATAATAATATTAATAAATCTCGGTTGGCCGACACTTGCGGACCCGAAAATTGCGGACGAAACAGTTTGTTGCCGATGGCGTTAAAGTTGATATGAAATTGTTTATAGGATATTATTAGGCATAAAATTAGCTACGAAATGACATCAAAAGCATTGGTCAATGTTGAATATTCACCGAATTATGACCAAAAAACCGTTTGTTTAATTGAAATTATTTATCTGGCAATTTTTTGGCCTTAACTTTGTGAATATGACATAGGTTAATGCTTTTGATGTCAATTTGTAGCTAATTTTATGCTTAATAATATGCTCTAACAAATCCTCAATAGCTTTACCACCATCGGCGCCAGACCGTTTGGTCCGCAAATGTCGTGACCGCAAGTGTCGTAATACGATAAATCTCGGCCTATGGCTAATATTTTGGTCTAAAGGATTCATTTGGATCGATATTATCCCATAAACTTTAAATGACCTAAAAATTTAAAAAAAAAAGTCTTCAAAATCCTAGATCGATTATAATGTAATCAGTATTCGGAAAATGGCGTTTTACCTAGAATGAAATTACCAAGATATCTCGGTCTCGTTTTCATCTCAATTTTTGGAAAAATGACCCTGTCGAGACCGGGATAACAGGAAAACCTGGGTCGAAAAATTACCGAGATATTGCCGAGATACCGAGATTTTCCTTTTTAAAATTGTTAAAATTTGAACGAGATGAGACAGAGATTACACACTTATCTCGGTCTTGGTCGATCTCTTTTTTCCCAAAAATTGACCGAAATGTGACCGAGATCTTGGGAAAATCTCGGTTCGAGGTCTCGGGATAACTCGGTGAGATCTCGGGATAACACGGCGGTAGAACATTTATTATAACAAATTAATCTCAATGAAATTTTAGGTATTTTTACAAATCATAGTCATACTGTTGGAACAGGATTGAGGAATCCAAGACGTTTCCTGAATAAACTACCAAAGGCAATTGATTTTTATTTAAAGGAAGGCAAAAAAATTAATGACATTAAAATAGAGAAGAATAATTGAATTTAAGAAGGCGAATTGGCGATTATAATTTTTTTTGTATCTATTATTAATTTTCTAGAATTCTTTTATTGAAAAATTTTTGTTTTTTTTATTTTTTGGGAAAAAAATCAGCTAAACTTTTTAATTTTTTAGAAAAAAAAACAGTACGAAATTTTACACAAATATTTTTCAACATCGTTAAGTTATGGATCAACAATAATCAGCTTGGTTTTTCCCTATTACCTATGCTCCAGGGTCAAAGCTATTTTCCTTGGTCGACTTCCCTTTTTAATTCTCTCTTTTCATTATGTTGGTTCAGCTTCGAATTCTTGTTTCATCAGATTTTTTAATGACTCTACAGTCCAGGGTTTCGGCCGGGAATATGCCTGTTACACTCCCTCATTTCCCCTTAGTTTACTTTTAATTGTTAAAGTTAATTTGTTATTTAAAGATTTATTTGGGAAAATGGAGGTTTAAAAACCAGTGGGATAATAGTATATTTTTTTACAATTTCTTCTGTAATTTTATCGAAGATTGTAGCCATAATATTGGTGCGATTTCTGATTTGCTAACAATTTAAATTTGAATTTTGGAATAGAAAAATTTTACTTTAAATTAGCTTTATAGAATTTAATAGGAAATTCTATTTATAAAAGCAAATAAATAAGATTAAATTAAAATTCGTAATCCGAGAATCAATTATGCAATTTTAATTCAATTATATTTGTGTTCATGTTTTCCTCGAATATATAAGCATCCATTCTCTTTAACATAAATTCCATTTAATTGGCATCTTCCACCAGCGGGATTAATCTTTTGGCATTTAAAATTGAATGTTCGTGATCTCTGTTCAATTGTTGAAAAGCCGAATTTGCTACGAAATAATTCAGGATTAGCATTTTTGCCAATTTTTGAATGAAAAGGCCAGGTTTTGCCATAAAAATTCACGTAATCATTGCCAACAATCGGTTTAAGATTCTTAATTATAGTTAAATTAATAAAATCAGAATATCTAAATATTTTATAATTTTTTTTATTCGATCCTCGTTTATTTAAATACCAAAATAGTAATTTCATGTCTATACGAATTTTAATTTTGTGTATATCTAAATACATATTTATATTTGTTACAATTTCCAAAGCTTTGGATTTTATTTAGGTTTAGGATAAATTAAATTTAAATTTTATATGCTATAACATTTTTATTGATATTTAAGTGAAAAATTTGGCTACAGTAGAAAGATACACCCACCAAATTAAACCTACCGTTTGTTTTATTTCTTCATGATTATGCTCTTCTCTTGTATACAAACATCCATTTGATTTCAAATAAATTCCGGCAAATTTGCATTTCATATTCTTATTGCGCCTTTCACAACGCATATACAATCCTTTTCTCTTTGTCTCAATAGTAGTAAAACCAAATTTGGTGCGAAATAAGTCCAGAGAAGCATTTTTACCAATGTGTGCATGAAAAGTCCATAATTTGCCAAAGCGATCCGCATAATCTCTTTCCGATGCTGGGGTCAGATTTTTCTGACATAATAAAAAAATAACAAAGTTTTAAAAAAATATTAAGATGGTAATTTGAGAATTGTGTGAATTTTTAACTTTATATAACTAGTTTCTCTTGACAACAGTCGGTAATATATTATCAATGTGATAATATATAAAAAACAGTAGAATTTATTTTTTTATTAGTCATATTTTAGAGCTAATTTTATTCTCATCTGTCTTATTTTGCAGATAATTGTCACTGATAAAATTGAATAGCTTACTTTTTCTTCCTTTTTCCGAATATTCTTCGTATTTTTCACTCCATGATTGTGTTGATTTCGTGTGTAAATAATTGAACATGATTTCAGAAAAATTGCCTTGAATTGGCATTCTTTGATTGGGCAATGGAATTGTCGAGTCAATTTTTCCTCCTTTCCAACAATCATTCCACCCATTTTGTTTTGGCACCATTCCTTCAAATGTTTTTCACCCCGAATTTTGCTGGCAAATTCCCAGCATTTTCCCGAATTATCCATAAAGTCAGGTTCATCATCATCTTCTTCTTCAACCATATGTGCTTCCGCTTCATCATCTAAAAATAGTGTAAAATATTCTGATTAAAATTCAGGTTTACCATTATTAACAGAACAAATATTTTTATCAGCATCCAAGTCCATTTTGCTATTAAATTCAAAAATATAGATATTCGAAATTATGAAAAATAAGGGAAATTTTAAATATAGTTTCCCTTAAAATCTAAAATTTGAATAAAATTTCATTAATTATTTTAATATCCGAAAAAATAGGAATTTATTTTGCTTTCATCTACTGCAAAAACCAAAAAAGGCAAAAAGTCGATAAAAAGCCAAGCCATATGAAGAGAGAAAAGGACAGAAAATAGAGAAAGGTCCGCGAGGAATATATCTCTCTCTAAATTTAGGCACAGTGGTCAAATTCCCCCTTTATGTGGCCCAACCAAACAACAGTGCTAAAGGCAAATTATTCGTTCATATTTATGCCTTCATTTTTTCAATTTCATGAAAATAAAATATTCTAATATTTTTTCCCTCTAGGCAAATTTTTTCAAATCAAAAAGAAATTACTCCTCCCAAAATTCATTCAAATTTCCCTATAGGAAAAAATAATTCGAATCGAAAATTTGTCGGGGAGCTTTTTTTTAATAATTAAAATATTCAAAAGTTAAAATATTCTATTGCCTAATGGATTGGTCCTAAAACCAAAAGTTGATAATTAAAATTGGAACATTGTAGATTGTATTCTATTCTTTCAAAAATAATTGTATTATAAATAATATTGAGAAAAATTGACAATTAAACACAAAAATTATTGACAAATTATTTATTCTGTTGAATTTATCTGCTATACTTGTGTTCATGTTTTCGTCGAATATATAAGCATCCATTTGACTCCAAATGAATTTCTTTAAATGGCCATTTTCCACGATTGGTCTTTTGTCCTTGGCAATGCAAATACAATGTTGATTAGTTATATTTAAATTTAGAATTTGATTATGGAATATAAAATTTACATAAATTGCATTTATGGGATTAAATAAGAAATTGATATATAAAAAAATAGATAAGAATATATTGAAATGGCCATCCAAGAAGCAAATGAATGCATTTTTAATTCAATTATTTTTGTGTTCAAACTTTCCTCCAATATACGAATTTGAATTCTGATTTTAATTACGGAAAGAATTCTGATTGAAATTCGCAAAAAATAATTCTTATTATACTTGAATGTGAGATTTTTTTCTAATTCAAATATTTATCCAAAAATCAAAATATTCAATTGGCTAATAAATTTGTTGTCTTAAAATAGAAAATAGAAATTGAAAATTAGAAAAATGTATTGTATTCTTAACAAAAAAAATTTTATATAAATAATATAAAGTATAGCTGACAATATAATACAAAATTTGACCTACAAATTAATGTGTTCTTTTAATTTATTAGCTCAATTTATGTTCATGTTTTCCTCGAATATACAAACATCCATTTGACTTCAAATAAATTCCTTTAATTTGACATCTTCCTCCATTGATAGTTCGCTTTCTACAACACAGATACAAATAAAATTTTTTTTGACGCCGTTGAATTGATGAAAATCCAAATTTGGTGAGCAATTTTTCGGTTGAAACATTTTTGTCAATGTAGGCATGAAAAGGCCACTTTTTACCAAGACGATCCACATAATCATCGCCAATATTCGGTTTAGGATTCTTAACAAATGGTATAAAAATTTGTCATGGTTTAGTTAAAAATCAAAATTAGATTTTAAAGTTTTAAACCAATTTTATTTTTCGGTTCAAAAAAAAGTTAGTATTGATAAAAACCATTAAAAAATTTTCTGCGTATTTAAATTTCAGAGTCGGATATGAATTTTAGAATAACTCCCGAGCTGGAGTCGGAATTAAAAATTGGAAAGCCCGGCATTCGCGGAGTTCGGAGATTCGAATTGTGAAAAGCAACAGCTCTATTTAGGGTTTTATGATAATCAATTTAATTTTTATATCCTTTTCTTACTTTTTTTTCGACAGTTTCATTTTCGGAATTTAGTAATTTTTTGGCATTTTAAATATTTTCCCTACTTGATTTGACACAAAATTCCAGTTTCTATTCGCTGAATATTAATTTACTCACCCTTTCTATATGCACATGTTCATGTTTCCCTCTCGTATATAAACATTCATTTGATTTCAAATAAATGCCAACAAATTTGCAAAATATATTGGGCCCTTTCTTTAGACAATTTAAAAGCAATCCTGATTTTATTTTACGAATGCCACTAAAGCCAAATTTGCTGCGTAACATTTCGCATTGAATGTTTTTGCCAATTTTCATATGAAATTTCCACATTTTACCATAATTGTCCACATAATCATCGCCAATATTTTGTGGTGTTTTCTATAATTTTTTGCTTATTTCAAACTTTCAACCAATTAATTACTGTTCTTTTCGAATGTTCATGTTCTCCTCTCGTATATAAACATCCATTTGATTTCAAATAAATTCCAACAAATGGGCATCGTCCACCAGCAGGATTAATCTTACGACAATTTAAATTCAAAGTTTTCTGCAGTTTTTGCATTCTGTTAAAGCCATATTTGGAGCGAAATTCTTCTGATGAAATATTTTTGCCAATTTCTTCTTTAAATTTCCAAATTTTGCCAAACTTGTCCATATAATCATCGCCAATATTTTGTGATGTTTTCTATAAATATTTTTAGATTATTTCAATCCACGAAAAAATAATTTCATTTTTTTCTATTAAAGTTTTTTTTTAATATTAGCATTCATTTTGGTCATTTTTATAAATAAAGGAGAAACTTAATTGGACTTAATAAAATTGAATGGCTTACTTTTTCTTCCTTCTTCCGAATATTTTTCGAGTTTTTCATTTGATGATTATGTTGATTCCGCGTATAAATATTTGAACATGCCTTCAGAAAAATTGCCTTGAATTGGCATTCTTTGATTTGGCAATGGAATTGTCGAGTCAATTTTTCCTCCTTTCCAACAATCATTCCACCCATTTTTTTTTGGCACCATTCATTCAAATGTTTTTCATCCCGAATTTTGCATCCATATTCCCAGCATTTTCCCGAATTATCCATAAAGTCGGGTTCATCATCATCTTCATCATTCATTTGTGCTTCTTCATCATCTAATAAAATTAAATTTTAATTAAAATTAATATTCAATTTTACCATTAATATTAATACGATTATTTTTGTAGCCAGTGTTCAAATTCATTTGCTCCAAATTAATCCTTCTCGAAAGAGATGTTCAAATTTAATTAAAAATATTTTAAATTTAAAAATTTGGAAAAGTTCCTTGAAATCTAAAATTTGAATAAAAATACACATTTTTATGTTCGAAAACAAATTATTTTCATTTCTTCTAATATCATTAATAGTAAATCTGCCTAAATAAGCAAAAAGTCGATAAAAAACCAAGCCAAATGAGAAGTAAAAAGAACAAAAAATTGAGCAAAATTTTCAAGGAAATATGTCTTATCTATTCTATAAATTTTGGGATTGATTTTACGGGAGATTCGGTCGGCCATAATCAATAAACTATTCACCAATCAACCAAACCATTAAGAAAAGATAATAAACGAAATATTGCTATAAGCAAATTTTCCAAATAAAAAATTTACATTATGCATTGTAAGTAATTTACTCATGGGCAAAATATATAAAAAATTCATAAGAATTGGAATAAATAAAAAAATGAAAATAAATTTATGCAAAAATAAATTTAAAAAAAAAAGAATAAAAAATCAATTTTTACCACTCACTTCAAATATAAACAATTCTGATTGTTTACTTCTTATTAATAATAAAATTGATTTTACTGTGATTTTTAGAGATGTATATTTTCGGAAATTCGGACAAACTTTTCAGAAATCAAATTTGAAATTTTACATACTGATCTCGGCCTTTCTCTTACATGAGAATGAAATCCAAAAATTGTTTTTACTTTGTTTACTATTTTTAATGAATTCATTTACATTTTGATCATTTCAAAAATTACAAAAACAAATTTGTTCTATGCAAATATTAAGAAAAGTTGAAAATATTAAAGTTGAAATTCAACAATAAGAATAGAAGCAAAGACATTTGCAGTACTCATTCTCACTTCTCATCTACAAATTTAATTCAATTATATTTGTGTTTGTGTTCTCCTCGAATATATAAGCATCCATCTCTTTAACATAAATTCCATTTAATGGGCATCTTCCACCATTGGGATTAGTCTTTTGGCAATATAAATTCAATGTGCATTGATTCTGGTGAATTGATGAAAAGCCGAATTTGCTGCGAAATAATTTAGGATCAGCGATTTTGCCAATTTTCGAATGAAAAGTCCAGATTTTGTCCAGACATTCACATAAACATCGCCAACAATTGGTTTAAGGTTCTTAACACCGAAATTTTTCACAAAATTATCTCGATTTTCTTCTGGGAATGGAATCCGAAAATTGTTATTGTTTTATTTAATATTTTTTAATGAATTTATCCGCAAAATTAATCATTGTATTCAAAAATAAAAATATAAAATAAAAAATTGAAATAAATTTGATGTGAAAATGAACAATAAAAGCAAAGATATTGGGCATGGTCAAAATTTAATATATTGTATTTTTTTTAATTCAATCATATTTGTGTGTATGTTTTCCTCTGATATATAAATATCCATTTGAATACAAATAAATTCCGGAAAATGTGCATTTTCCACCATCGCGATTAATTTTTCCGCAATGTAAATTTATGGTTTTCTGACCTTTACGAATGTTGCTAAAGCCAAATTTGCTGTACCATATCTCTTTTGGAATGTGTTTGCCAATTTGCAAATGAAAGGGCCACGATTTGCCCTGAGAATCCACATAATCATCGCCAATATTCGGATTAGGATTCTTAATAGAAAAAGAAAAATAAGCGGATGAATGCTTTCAACTCATAAATTTTATAATCACAAGAAAGAAAGTAATTTTTTTAATTATTTTTAAATGTTTAATTATTATTTAATTTTTTTTTTGCAAATTTATATAAAAGTTAAAAAAATAGTTTCAATCAGCAATCATAAAGAAAGTTCTCTAGTATAAAATAAATCCAATTTAAAACTATAGCTATATTTATTCAAAAAAAAACTAAACAAAAAATGATTTGAAAATTAATTTCTTATCTTATTTTTGAAAAACGAATTCTGACTAAACTAATTGATAGTGCCAAAATAGAATAAATTATTATATCCACCTTTTCAATTTGTTCATGATTGTGCTTTCCTTTCGTATATAAACATCCATTTGAATACAAATAAACTCCGGCAAATTTGCAATTCTTATTGCGCCTTTGTATTTCACAACGCAAATATAATCCTTTTTCTTTTGTCTGAATTCTAGTAAAACCAAATTTTGTGAGAAATATTTCTTGTTGAATATTTTTGCCAATTTTCTTGTTAAATTTCCAGATTTTGCCAAAATGATCGATATAATCATCGCCAACATTCGGTTTAGGATTCTTAATAAATTGTAGTTTAGATCAATGGTTAATTTAAATCTTTAAATTTTTTAATACCAATAAAATTAATGCTTATCAATTTTAATATTTTTATTGAATTTTTAGAAGCTTGATTATTATTCTTATCTCATTTTTATATTAACGGTTCCCATCAACAAAAATTTGCTATACTCACCTTTTCCATATGCGCATGATTGTGCTTCCCTCGTGTATACAAACATCCATTTGATTTCAAATAAACTCCGCCAAATTTGCATTTCCCATTGGGCCTTTTCTTTACACAATGTAAATTCAATCCTTTGACATTTGTCTGAATTTGGCCAAAGCCAAATATGTTGCTTAGTTGTTTGTGTGAAATATTTTTGCCAATTTCCTTCTTAAATTTCCAAATTTTGCCAAAAATATCCACATAATTATCTCCAATATTTTGAGGCGTTTTCTATATATTAATTTATTTTTATTTTATTCAACTTTTAATTCTTAAATACCCCTCTTTTCGTGTGTTCATGTTGTGCCCGGGTGTACAAACATCCATTTGATTTCAAATAAATTCCGGCAAATTGGCATTCTCCACCATCGGGATTAATTTTTCGACAATGTAAATTCAAAGTTTTCTGGTTTTTTGTAATGTGGGTAAAACCAAATTTTTTGAGCAATTTGTCTTGTGAAATATTTTTGCCAATATGGGCATGAAAAGACCATAATTTGCCCCAATGATCAACATAATCCTGCTCATGTGTCTGTTTTGGCGTATAAAAATAGAGAAATAAATAGAATTATAAAATACTATAATAATTTTGTAAAAATTTATTAAAAAACTAGAATAAAAAAATAAGTGAAATAATTATCTTACCCCTCCCCTATAAAAAAAATACAAAATAAAATTTAAAAATATTAAGGGTATAGTGGAATGATGATGAATAAAATATTCCTATCTTGACAAGATATTAGGCCATCCTGGCAGGAAACGACGATATCCTATCAATATTAGTAAACGAACAGAAAGAAAATTAGAGAAATAAATACAGATGAAAAATAATTTCAAATTTTGTAAATTTTTATATTCTAGGATGAAATTTTATAGTTCTCAATCATTATAAAATAATAATTAATAATGTCTTACTTTTCCTTCCTCTTTGAGTCGCATATTTCCTGCATTTCCCACTCCGTGATTATGTTTATTTCGTGTGTAAATAATTGAACATGATTTCAAAAAAATTGCCTTGAATTGGCATTCTTTGTTCGGGCAATGGAATTGTCGAGTCAATTTTTCCTCCTTTCCAACAATCATTCCACCCATTTTGTTTTGGCACCATTCCTTCAAATGTTTTTCATCCCCAATTTTGCATCCAAATTCCCAGCATTTTCCCGAATTATCCATGAAATCGGGTTCATCTTCCTCCTCTTCTTCATCGTCCATTTGTTCTTCCTCTTCATTATCTTCATCCTCTTCGTCATCAGTCACATCATCAAAATTTTCTTCATCCTCCTCAAAATTAGCATTCATTTCTTCTTCTTCTTCATCCTCATCCTCTTCATATTCTTCTTCATCCTCTTCTTCTTCTTTATCTAAAAATGTTTTTAAAATTTTATAATATTTAATTTTTACCATTATTATCAATATGAATATTTTTGCGGCGAGAAATTAAATTCATTTTGTTCCAAATAAATCTTTTCAACAAATATAATTTTGTAGTGTAAATATTAAAATTTTAAGTTGGAAGGTTCGTTTCAAATCTAAAGAAGTAAAAAAAAATTAATTTTAATTTTAGTTTAATTTAATCGCTAAAATAGTATTTGCAGAAAATTCAACAAAATAAGTCGATAAAAAGCGAAGCCAAATGAATGGAGGATGGTGAAAAGGGCAGAAAAATGGAAGAGAAGTGCGCAAGAAAATATGTCTTCTCTATAAATTTTTGGTCATTGATTAAATCTTTGTCGAAGGTTACCAAACATCAATGCGCAATTTCTCATCAACGCTCACTAAATCAGAAGAAAAAGTTACATTCTCGATCTTAAATCTCAATCTCAATCCATTCTAATTTCTCCATGTATAGAGCTGGATGCTGGATATCTGCTTGAGGCAATTTTTCTCAATCGTTTCCAACTCATTAAAGATATTAAATATGAACATATTTGATTATAGAGATATTGGGTATATGGATTTTTGTGTGAATTTTATTATTTATTAATCTTTTATTAATAATGAATTTTCATAAAAAATTAAAACATCCAGAGGTCATTTTTGTATTGACAAATGGAATCCCCGATAGAAATAATAATAATGAAAAATGAAAAATAAGATTCATATACCTATATAAAAATCGAATTGGAATCATTGTCCAATACCCTTCTCAACAAATAAAAGCAAATTTGATTGTTTCATTGCTATTTAAAAATAAAAAAAATAATAAATTTACTCAGAAAAATTGAATTTTTAAGGAGCGTATTGCATTTTTGAACATTCTAACATTCTACTCATCTCATCAGTCGCAGCTCATAATCAAATTCGAAATTTCTATGATTTCCACTGTGCTCTAATAAAATTAAAATCAAAATTTGTTTCAGGTATTTAATATTTTACATGAATTAATCCATATTTTAATCATTGTATTCAAATTTCAAAAAACAAATGTATTCATCAGAAATATAGTAAAATCAACATTTATAATTTTTATTAATTTTCGATGTATCTTTAGCTTGAATTTAATGTGATGGGAATTGATTTGAAAAATAATTATTCTTTTGAATATAAATTTAATGCCTTCCGTTAGAATAATTGATTAAAAAGAATTGAAAGAAAAAAAAAATAATTGGAAAATGTTTTGTCAACATTATTCTTCGTCTTTCTATTATTTTTTCCCTACAAATCCCTTCATAATTTGTTCCAATAATTCGCCATAATTTCCTTTCATCAAAATTTCCCATCCTTTGGTTTTCATCACCTTTAAAATGAAGTAATTATTTTTTTTTGAATTATTTAACCTCTTCTGCATGTGTTTGGATGTATTTGATGGCGTGAGACTTGAGGTTTTTGGCAGAATGTTGGTTGGCCAAAGCAAGTAATTCACAAACATTCTCATTCCCAATAGATGTGGCCAATTCCCGTTCGCAGAGCATCTGAATAAAAAATTTTATAAATTAAAAATATAAATTCGAATTGCCTTCAATCGGTTAAGTTCATATACGTCTGAGGCCTTAAACAATTCCTTCGCCATTTCTCCAAGTTTTGGTACTTTACCGGTATACCTGAAAATTAAAAATAGGAAATATTTAAAATAGTGAAAAAGGACTGAAAATTGAAAATATGCGAAAAGATTTATTAAGGTTAAGCGGTTTGACCTAGCTTCCGAGACATATACGATAGATCTCTTCGAGACGCCTCGTAGATAATAATTAGACCTATTACTATTAATTCAATTTAAATTAAACCTAAAATCGTAATATGGTTTAAAAGTTTTCATATCCTTTAATTTTGATTAAACGATGAAAAATATATATGAATCGCCGTATTTTGATTAAATTTATCATTTGAGAATATGATTTGGACATCTAGGACAATTCAATGAACCGCTATAATCTTTTCCGACATTTTGAATATTTTTTCGCTTTTTTGCCAAATTAAATAAAACCGAGTTAAAAATTATTAAATAAAAAAATAATAAACCCCCACATGAATTTCAGCATTTGTTCAAGCATCGGAGATTTGATGTCCTTAATATTGACAATTCCCTCTTTGGCTTCGATCATATCATTTTCGAACATTGCTCGAAAAACTGGTGATTGGCAAGCCAAAATGCCCTTGTGCGCCTTAAAATTAATGGATTTAAATTTTTATACTCAATATTAATTTCTTTTCACATTGAATTTTTCCCCATCCGCGGCTATGATGGTGCAATCAGTGAATAAACGTTGCTCAAATAAATGACCTATGGCCTCCATTTCCTTGCATTCATCAGGAATTTCAAAAGCATCGATTATGCCTGATTCCATTTTTATCTGTATTACATATTTTTTGATAATGTCAAAAAAATTGGTATTAAAGAATTAAATTTACTTGAATGTTCCAGATCCCAAACACGATTCTGAGACATCGGAAAACTTTTCGATCTAGAATTTGTTAAAGTCAAAATTCAATATTCACCAATATTTATCCAGTTGGCATCGTTTTTGGGTAAAAAAATTGTCCCCTCTACAAGGGTAATCTTCATGCAAAAATTATTTATAATTCGATCGAAAAAGGAGCTAGGAAAATTTGGCTAAACCGACCAGAGACAAACCACTAATGAAATTAGAGGTTTTTTCCTCTTATATAATCCTATGTCCTTTAAATGATTGAAAGGTATCCTTTACTTTTTCAATTTACCCTCAAAATGGATAATGGAAAAGCGTTAAACCAGGGGTGTGCACGGGCCGGCCCGATCCGGGCCTAATCCCGGCCTGAATCGGAGCGGGCCGGGCTTAGGCCGGAAGCCCGGTATGAAATATACCCCCATAAAATTAGACTTTTTCAATAAAAATTTTGTACTTTTTTTTGAAATTTTAAATTAAAATTTAATTTTTTCTCATTGCACAACTTCTTTTCAATTTTTCTTTTTAAAATTGCTTCGAAGGTTTATCAATTTTTACAAAAAAAATTTTATTACCCGGGCTTTCGGGTTTGGGCCCAGGCCCGACTTGGGCCGGGCCGAGCCAAAGTAAAAAATCGTCGGGCCGGGCCGGGCCGAGTGAGGGTGGGGCCAGGCCCGGATTTCTTGGGCCTGTGCACACCCCAGCTGGGTGCTAACTGCTAAAGCCAACTCACCATCCAAATGAACGATGCTCTTGAGGGGAATAAATGATTATTTATTATTTTATATTATAATTATAAATTTCTTACTTGGAAGTGCTCATCTTGGTTCGGCAAATGTTGAAATTTTCATTTTCATTTGTCATTTTTCTCAAAAATTAAAAGATTCTCTATATTAAAATAAAAAATTAATTTATAATAATAATAATAAATTCACAAACTAAAAAATCAATTAGAAAATAAATTTATTCTCTATATAATAAGCAATATAAAATGAAAAATGAATCCATTCTCTTTAATCAGTGCTGCTGGTGTGTGGATTCGGGGTCGGGGCTATTTATTGATCGATGCGAATATTGGAGAAATTGGAAAGAAGGAAAAAAATTGACCCATTTTCGCTGCCATCGCTTTGTCCTAGGGCTAGGGATGTTTTATTCCAAGAAGGAGAATTTAGGGCTGTTTGTCTATAAAGGTTTTAGGATTTTTGTTACATTTTTTTAAGTGGACCCTTCATTATTCAAAAATAGGCGCACAAATTCCATAAGTATCCAATTTCCCCAATACCTACCCCATTTTTATCGATTTGGTCGAATAATTTATCGAAAACTGTCAAGGCATGTATGATTTTATCAATTGTATTGTTGCTTGAAATCCTAAAAATGGCTCTATTTTGTGCCCTTAATTGTTCCTTTAAATCCGAAGCCATATTCGCAGTCATCATGGACGGAAAAGAAAAGTAGTAGCCAAAACAAAAGGAAAAGAGAAAGGAAAATTGTGAGCGAAGTTCGTCGCATCTTTCTAATAATATTTAAAAAAGTTATTTAATACAAAATAATATTCTAATTCAAATTAACTCTAAATCATTTTTTTATGATTTACACAAATTGAAGAGGAGACAAATTCAATTGATAATATCCATAAACAAATTGCCGGCCGAAATTTTTTTTTGGATTTTGAAATAATCCTGCAATAGAATACAGGAGCAAGCCGATGAAATCGAATTGAAATCATTGACCAATAAATAAAATATGACCATAACTTACCGATTGGGTTATAGATTAAGGATTTACATTATAATGCTGAAAATATGGCATAATTAAAGAATCGGTAATCCATTATAAATGATATTGACCTTTCCCATTATTTTATTTTAGGAATTGTAAATTTTAACAAATCTCTTTTTAATAAGTAATACGAGTTCATTTTATCTTTTCCTCTAATTAAATGTCGGCTAGAAAATAGTTGCACCTGTCTTAATTCTCAAAATTGGGAATTTGTAAATGAACTTTATTAAATATGTAATTTGAGGCAAAAATTTCTATTAAAATTTAATTTTATTTAAAGAAACAAAAATGGCATCTGTCAATCAAATGCCACATTTACCTGCTAATTCATGCATTTGCCATCAATTTATATTATTTGCTCGGTTTATTAAATTGTTTGATTCCTAATTTCTATAGGTTTTCAGTGAGAAATTTATTGAAATATGTTAAAAAAAATTATTGAAATATGAAAAAAATATTGATATTTAACTTTATGATATTGTAAAAAATAATTTTCATAAATAATTTATTAAATAAAATTATTCTAAAATTTTTAGATTAATTTTCAACTGAACAAAAAATGATACAAAAGGATTTAATGCACTGGAATGCAATTTTTTCATTCTGCATTGGATTTATTTTAAATTCATTGCTAATTTGGTTATGTGTCCAAGAGCGAAGAAAGGAGCTGCATGATGTCCGACGAATTCTACTGCAAATTTGCATCGTTGATTTGGCACTTCTTTCTATAACCACTATTTTGCAACCAGTAAATTTTGGAATTTAATGAAAATTTTACAATTCTGGTTAAAACATAAATTCTGATTTAAAAAAATTAGAATTCTTTTTTTAACTAAAAATTCTTTTTTCTTATTCCAACTAAAAATTCTGTTTTATGTAAAATGAGAATTCCGGTTTCAACTAAAAAATTCAGATTTCTGACTCCAACTAAAAATTCTGATTTATAAAAAATCAAAATTTTGATTAAAATTAATAATTCTGATTTATGTAAAATGAGAATTTCGGTTTCAACTAAAAATTCTGTATGTAAAATCAGAATTCTGATTAAAATTATTAATTCTGATTTATGTAAAATCAGAATTCTGATTAAAATTATTAATTCTGATTTATGTAAAATCAGAATTCTGATTAAAATTATTAATTCTGATTTATGTAAAATCAGAATTCTGATTAAAATTATTAATTCTGATTTATGTAAAATCAGAATTCTGATTAAAATTATTAATTCTGATTTATGTAAAATCAGAATTCTGATTAATTCTTTTTTCAATTAAAAATTCTGATTTCTATTCCATCCAAAAATTCAGATTTATGTAAAATGAGAATTCCGGTTTCAACTAAAAAATTCTGATTTCTGAAACCAATTAAAAATTCTGATTTAGGTAAAATCAGAATTCTGATTAAAATTAATAATTCTAATTTATGTAAAATCAGAATTCATTATTTAAAATCAGAATTCTGATTTCAACCCAAAATTCTGATTTTGTAAAATCAGAATTCTGATTAAAATTAATAATTCTAATTTATGTAAAATCAAAATTCATTATTTAAAATCAGAATTCTGATTAAAATTAATAATTCTAATTTATGTAAAATCAGAATTCTGATTAAAATTAAAAAATTTTAAAGAAAATATCGGAATTCTGTTTTATATTATAAACATACAATTAAAAATCTGATTTTTCACAAATTCCAGATTTTCATTATCTATCAGGGTATTAGTGTTTGCTATTTATACAGTCAGTGGATGGATGGCATCGAACCATTTGGGCAATCTATTATGGTGGCTACTTGGTTAGCCATCTATTTCTTCAGTTGCTACGGATTCAGCGTTCAATTCCTTTATCGATATTTTGTTGTTAACAAGTATAATAATGGGAAATAAAATTACATTTATTTAATATTTCTTCCTAAATAGATCAATGAAAATTAAATTTTGGCATTATTTAATGATGCTGAGTATTCCAGCAACAATTTCTTTAACATTTGGTTTATGGATATTCATTGATATTATTGCCGAACAAACAATATTGAATTCAACTGAACGGATTCATTTGAGTCAAATATTAATTGGTCAAATTCAAAATGACATCAAATTTGCTTATTCTATAAAAGTCAGTGTAGTTAAAATAATTTTCTTAATAATTTTTCCTTTTAGTTCAATTTTGATGCAATTGCTTTTACTTTTTGCGAATTACTCGCCAACATCGGTGCATTCGGTTTAATTGCAATTTGTAGTTACAAAATGTTCAAATTTATTCGAAATAATTCCGCAACGGAACAGGAAAGAGTCCGAAATCGTCAAATCACGTGGAGTCTTCTGATAATGGTAAATATTTTTTTAATTAATTAATTCAAATTTATCTCAGGCATTTTTTCCTTTTCTGATTTGCATAAACAATTTGGGTACTGTGCTCAGCTCAATCCTCATCCAAATCCAATCGGATATGTTTTTATTTAATTTTGCCGCCGCATATTTTTCCATTTGGCTACCTGTTTTCAACCCATTGGTTAGCCTTCTCACAATTCGGCCATTTCGAAGGAAAATTTGCGTCATTCTTTTCAACTGTAAAAGGAACAAGAATGATGTGTCACCAATTGTGATACGGCCTTTGGCAATATCCACTAATAATGGAGTGATGACCGTGAAAGTGGCAGCAAGAAAAAATTGAACAATGTTGCTAAAAGCAATGATTCTATTCTATTAATATTATTTAATTTTTGTTTTTTTTTGTATATTATTTTACTTTTCAAAAAGCATTGAAGATATCATCAAATAATACCTGGATAGAGTTGGTTATCCTTTTCGTATTGTTTTAAAAATTAGTTTCTAAATAATTGTTTTCGTATCAAATTTCTTTTATATATATTAATTTATTTGTGAAGATAAAATTTATACTATTTTTTAAAAATATTTTCCAAAAAAATGAGTCGGAACCAATTCGGAGTCAGAAAAATTTTTCTAGCTCCGACTCCGCTCCGGAGCTGGAGCTGAAGTCTGAGCTAAAATTTGAAAGGTCGGAGCCCGGAGCTGGAGCCGGAGCTAAGAATTATGAAAAGCACAGCTCTGATTAGAATATGCCAAATATAGAAAATTGGTTATCCCAATATCAACATTTTCCAATTATTTTACTTTTTTGTACAAGTAACGAATGATTTTTATTTTTAGTTTCTTTTCCTTTTCCAATAATTAAATAATGTCAGCCAAATTTAATTTTCTTTAACAGGAAAATAATTCCACCTGCTATTATAAAAATTCTTAAAATTTGGTTGAAAAATGCACTTTTTCAAACAAAAAAACTTCGGATTGAAAACCTATAAATTGAACCAAAATATTTATCTTAAAATTTAATTTTCAAAAGAATTAAGTCATATATTAAAATAAATTGTCGTATTTACCGGCAAAATCGAAATCGATTTTTCCTTTTTTATATATATACAATTTATGCTGTTTTTTAGGCCTAATTTTGTATAGGATTTCGAATTATTTTCAATTTTCAATGATATATTAATTTTTATGAAATATGTAAAAGAATAAAAGAATTTTTTGATATTTTTCATAAAAAATATTGAACCAAGATAATTTCTATAAATATTTTATTATAATAAAAAATTATTTACAATTTTTTTCAATAGATTAATTTTCGATTGATTGAAAAAATGATACAAAAAGATTTAATGCACTGGAATGCAATTTTTTCATTCTGCATTGGAATGACTCTAAATTCATTGCTAATTTGGTTATGTGCCCAAGAGCGAAGAAAGGAGCTGCATGATGTCAGACGAATTCTTCTGCAAATTTGCATCGTTGATTTGGCACTTCTTTCTATAACCACTATTTTGCAACCAGTAAATTTTTGAATTTAATTCTCTAAATTAGAATTCTGATTCCCTTTCTGATTTTTTTAAAATTAAAATTCGGATTTCAACTTAAAAATTCTGATTTATATAAAATCAGAATTCTGATTTCACTTAAAAATTCTGATTTATTTAAAAACCAGAATTCTGATTTCAACCAAGAATTATGATTTGTTTTAAAACCAGAATTTTAACCAGAATTATGGTATTGGAAAATCCGAATTCTGGTTACAATTCAACCAAAAATTCTGATTTTTTAACGATTCCAGATTTTCATTATCTATCAGGGTATTAGTGTGTGTTATTTTTACGGTCAATGGATGGATGGCATCGATCAATTCGGACAATCTCTAATGGCAACTATTTGGCTAATCCTCTATTTCTTCAGCTGTTATGGATTCAGTGTCCAATTCCTTTATCGATATTTTGTTGTAAACGAGTATAATAATGGCTAACTAAATTAAATTTATTTATTATTTATTAATAGATCAATGCAAATCAAATTTTGCCATTATCTCATCATGCTATGTATTCCAGCGACAATTTCAATAATATTCGGTTTTTGGGTATTCATTGATAATATTTTCGGAAATACAACATTAAATTCAACGAAACGGGCGGAATTGAGCCAATTATTTATTGGCGAAATTCAAATTGATATCAAATTTGCTTACACCATAAAAGTTGGTAGAGTCAAAATAATTTTTTTTTTGATTAACTTATTGGAAAACGGATCATTTTACATAATTGTTTTCAGTTCAATCTCGATGGAATTGCTTTTACGTTTTGCGAATTGTCCGCCAACATCGGAGCATTTAGTTTAATTGCAATTTGCAGTTACAAAATGTTCAAATTTATTCGAAATAATTCCGCAACGGAACAGGAAAGGGTCCGAAATCGTGAAATCACGTGGAGTCTACTGATAATGGTAACATTTCATTTAAATTAATTAAAATTTCTGAATAGAATTTGGTACTTATAATTTCCTTTAACCAAATTATTTCTTAATTAGGTGGATCAAAAAAAAAACATAAAATTAAATGCAAAATAATTCTAAAAATTTATAAAATAATAATTTTACTAAATATGAAATAAATTTTTCAGGCAATTTTTCCGTTTTTGATTTGCATCAATAATATGGCCACTGTGTTCGGCACAATGCTCAGCCAATCGGAAATGATTTTATTCAACATAGTTTCAGCATATTTTAATTTCTGGTTGCCCGTCTTCAATCCATTGGTCAGCCTTCTCCCAGTTCGGCCATTTCGAAGGAAAATTCGCACTGTTTTATTAAATTGGAAAAAGAAGAAAAATGACGGAGCACCAAATGTGACACAGCCAATGGCGGCGGCAATATCTTGTAATGGAGTTATCGTCGTTAGGGCAGCTACACAAATTAATTATTAAATAAAAACATTTGATTGATATTGCCGAAAGCATTGATTTTTATTTTATTATATTTATATTCTACATATCTACATATTCTATTATTAATTTTTTTGTTTTTTGGATATTATTCAACAAAAATAGTATTGAAGATACTAGACCCATTTTCATCATTGCAATCAAAAATTCCTCTTTATCTAAAAATCAATTTCCATCTTCAAATTCAAAGTCGGCCTTTGCTAATCCATTTTTATTAGCATTTAAAGAAATTTTAATGGCAAAAATATTATCCTTTATTTTTAATCACAAAATAAAAGAGTTGGCGAAAATCTAAAAATGTGAATGTGCTTTTTCAAATGTTACATTATTAAATATTTTCGAAATTTAATTCAATCCGTTACTCTAAAATTAGTGGATTAGTTATATTTTGATGCAGAAAAATGCATCCATTACTAATTATTTTTTTCTCCCAATTTGTTTTGTGGTAATTTTAATTATTCCAAAACATTTAGGCGAAAACAAATTAGAATAATCTTCTCAAATGATTTTTTTTAATACTTATGCTACTTTCCCATAGTATTATTTTTAAAGGTAAAATTAAAAATTTAATGAAATTTTATCAGATTTTAGGGTCAAATAAAAGATTAGAAAATTTAAGCGATCATAAATGAAAAACCAAGCATTACATTTTTGAAAATCTTTTCCAAAATGTCCTTTGTCCGTTCTTTTGCTTTGCTTTTGTGATCAGAATTGCCAAGTGTTTCTCTATTATGAATGGCTTTCAATTGGACCATTTGATTGTAAATGAGGAGCATGACAAATGCTAGGACCCCAAAAATAATTTACTAATTAATAATATTAAAAATTTTTTTATTCTTAATGATTTAGATAGAACAAATAATTTTAATAATGGAATTAAGCTAATAGGAAAATGAAAATATGTATTAAATTTTAAGATCATTTTAATTTGATGAGATCAACGAAAGGTCGGCTAAGAATAAGAATATGTTTTTAAATTTCTGAAATATTCGCAAATGGGCAAATTCCTCCTTCATGTTGTTGGATGCATTCAAATTCCCGTTGAATTGAAATGTGCGAATTCCATTGGTCCGAATGAATTTCTTCCTCCAATAATCCAGCCAATGTGCATGGGATTTTTGGGAGTCGATGAAATTGATAGAGAAGACCGCGAGCCTGAAGAAAATTGAATTGATTTTGATAAAGAAATTTTTAAAAAAGATTTGGGTATCGAATTTTATTTTAAGTACAAAATAAATAAATGAAATTTTAAAGTAATATTATTTTTAAATTCATCAAATTTATTAACATTTTAGAGCTCTGACCTCTGATTTAGATGAATTGATTAAAGAAAAGTGTTATTTAATTTGATATTGTACTAAAAATTATAAACTAGGACAAAATTGAACATTTTTCGTTTGATACTTATCGATTATCTCTGTCCAGCAGATTTTGAACATCCCCAAATTCAATAATGGTTTTCCTAAATTAATCACTAGATTGGTTCATCATTATATTTTAGGACCCTTACAATGTCGTCTTATTGCCCTAAAAGTAAGATTAATTAGAGCCACCCATAATTGATTGATATATTAGCATTCCTGTTATTCCTGTCCCATGGGATTTTTAAAATCTGCTCATAGATAACCAACAATTATGTTTCCTTTTTTCCATATCTTAATGGGCCAAATAGATTTAATTCAGCCGTAAAATGATCAATAGAAAGAGATTAATCAAGTGGTAAAAATAACTTAATTATTAGTTTGTTAGTTTATTGGAATATTAGCCCAAATCGTAGAATTAAAGTAACAAATTAAAAATTAAATAATTTTTTTGTACCTTTCTAAGGATTAGCCGCGCATCCATATGCATTGCCAATGATGAGAAATACAAAAGGATTTCATCATGAGGCAATTTTTGTGCCACCACATCGGGCCCAAAAACACTGACAATGGCGCATGCAATGAACAAATGGAAATGTGCACTCCGATAGCGAGCCCAACATGCCTAGAAATATGAGAAATTTTTTATGAAAATATTAACAGAATTAAAAATTATCTTTGATATTTTTAATGATTTTCTTTTGACATTTTATAAAGGAAATGTCTTTTGGCAATTCTTAAACTACTAGAAATTCACTTTTGCATTTCTTGGTATGGAATATAAGTCAACTTTTTTGGACTTTTAATTTTATGGATTTTTAAACTTTTATAAGAGATTGCCTTTTGGCCTTTTACAATGAATTGACTTTTGGACTTTTTAAGGTAAATTGGCTTATGGCACTTAACAATTTGCATTTTGGCACTTTTATTATGGGATTGCTTTTGGTACTTTCATAATGGATTGTTTTTTTGGCTCTTTCAGAATGTTTTTTTGGCACTTTGAGTAAGGATTTTCTTTTGTCACTTTTCCAATTCGGCTTTTGGCACTTTTTAGTTAGAGTTCATTTTTAGCATCTTATTATTTATGAAAGAATTGTTTTTGACACATTTACAAAAGGTTGTCTTTTAGTACTTTTGGCATTTTTTGGATGGAAAGGATGTTTCACTTTTGTTATCTTACTTAGCAAGAGTTTTCGTTTGACAATTTCAGAAAGGATTGCCTTTTGGCACTTTCATAGAAAGGATTGCTTTTTGACACTTTTATACTACGGAACGGATTGACTTTTAGTGTTTATCAAATTTTTAACTAGAGAAGACCTAATAAGGATCTTAGGAAAGATTTATCTTTGGTATGCTTTGCCTTTTAGGTCTTTTGGCACTTTTTAATAAGAGAAGATTCTCTTATGGTACCTTATGGATTTTGGCACTTTTACAAAGATTTCCTTTGGGCCTTTTTTGCTCTTTTAAACTAGAGAAAATATTTATTTTTGGTACGGTACTTTAGGAACCGATTATCTTTTGGTTGGCACTATTACAATGTCTTCGGGTCTTTTTTGAAGATATTCACTTTTTGTACCGTTAGAAGAGTTTGCTTTTTTGACACTTTCAGAAAGGATTGCCTTTTGGCACTTTTTAATTAGAGAAGATATTCACTTTTGGTATCTTAAGAATGGTTTGCCTTTTGGAACCTTTTCAAGTGAATCTTTTGGGCCTTTTGGCACTTTTTAACTAGAGAGGCTTTTGGAACATTAGGATGAGTTTGCCTTTTGACACTTTCAGAAAGGATTGATTTCCGGCACTTTTGTACTATTTTGCCTTCTGGCACTTTTTTTACTGGGGAATGGGGATGACTTTTGGTTTGGAATTTACTTCAATAGAATGTCATTTGTTAAATTTGGATATTTTTAAAATTATTTGTCTATTTTGGCACATTTTTAATGATTATTATAATTCTTTTAAAAATAGCATTAGAAAAATGAAAAATTTTTCACCTCCCAAATATGAAGTGCATCCTTTGGTGGGAATTCGCGTTTGAAAAAGAGTAGAATCCATCGATGCACAAACATCAAATTTGGGGCATCGCCGCCAATTTGTTCCAGATGGGCAAAAAACTAAAAATAAATTAATAATAATTTTTTTAAATTCCAAAAATTTTGCAAATTTTTTATTATTTCAAAAAATTTAACATAATTCAAAAAAATTTTTATAAAATATATTTTTTATTTTCAAAAAAAAAAAATTAAATTAATTTAAAAAATTCGTGAAAATTATAAAGAATGTTAAAATTTTCAGAAAAAATTTTTACTTCCGGTGTAAAAAGTCGAAGCAGCTCCTTCAAATAGTCCAATTGGATTTCCATTACACTACGGTGTCCATCGATGGATTGGCAGAACAGCGTCAATTTCATCAAGGCCGAAAAGCACCAATAGGCAATGGTTTCGTCCCTTAGGGTATAAAGCAATGGGGCCAGCAAATCACTCATGCCCTGAAGCAATATTTAAAATTTTAATTGACTCAATTTTAAATTTACTTGAATATAGTTGATTTCAGGATATCGAATGGCATATGTCATCAAAATGGATCTGAATATTTAAAAAAATTAAATGATTAAAAATTGAGTGAAATTAAAAAATTCTTTGACTTTTTGACTGAAATTTTTTCACATTTTTATTTGGTTTTTAATATTAAAATTAATTTTGTATTCAAAAAGTATTAAAAGACTCTACTTCATAATTTCCAGATTGGCATTCTCTTCGCCGGCAAAGTAGGAATTCCGGCGATCGGTTCGAACCACATCCTGTCAAGAAAAAATTAAATTATAAAATGTATTCGTGAATAATCCTTCTATTTAAAATAATAATTTTTAATCTTTATTCATAGAAAAATTACAATGGGAAATCTTTTGAAAAAAAAAATAAAATTTGCGAAAATTTCTCATTTAATTAAAAAGGACTTGATTACAATGATATATTTTAATTTAAATTAAAACCAAAATCGGTAGGAATAAAAAAAAAAAGAATTCTAATTCCAAAGAAAAAATTCTAATTTATAAAAAAAAAGAATTTATTTCAAACAAAATTTCTGATTTATTGAAAATTAAGTTTTATTCTAATTAAAAAATTCTACTAAAATTATGGGGATTGATAAAATTATTTAAAAGGCGATTTTTTGCCTCAAGTATAGCTTCCTTAATTGCTTAATTCATCATCATTATATTCAATAAATATAAATATTATGCCTAGAAGCAAGATTTAAACATACTTTATAAATGCTTGACTCCACACTGGAATAGAAGCTGTCGCCAATTGCTGTGCCTTTTGCCACCCGACGAATTCTATTTCGTTTCAGACGCTGATAACGCAAGAAAAGATCGTTGCGAATTGCGTCACGTTGTTCATAGCTTGAGGCCCAAGGAAAAATGCGTAACAAAAAGGGCCAAACTTCTTTGCGCAAACTTGGGTCCATCGAAGCGAAAAAAATTGTCTATATAATAAAAACATTATAAATAGTTTTAAATTTTTTATTTTTCATTTGATTAAAAAGGGTACTTATACGTTTTAAGTCCGCTTTTTTGGAAGTGCTTGGTTCTCCCTTTGGTTTTAGGGTTTGGGTTAAGGTTTGGGTTTAGGATACACGTAAGATGATTCTTACCCCACCCTATCCTTAACCCAACCCTGATTGACCCTAACCCGAAATAGGACAAACCATAGGTGGGATCAAGCATTTTCCCATAAAGCGGACTTAACCGTATAAGTGCTGATTAAAGGAATAATTAACCCAAAAAATAAAATTTAAAATTAATTTTATTTTTCCCATTATTTTCGTATTAGGTCATCGGACCCGACACCTGCGAACGAAATGATCAACGATCTGGTGCCAATGGCGATAAAGCTGTTTTAGAATTGTGCATGGCATTTTACTAAGCATAAAATTAGCTAAAAATAGCATTAAAAGCTTTGACCAGTGTTGGGTATTCACCAAGCTATGGCCAGAAAACCGTTGGTTTAATTCAAATTATGTTTCTCGTCATTTTTGGCCAAATTTCGGTGAATATTCAACATTGGCCAATGTTTTTGATGTCATTTTTAGGCTAAATCTTATGTCTAATAAAATGCTATAAGCAATGCAACAACAGCCTTACTTACCACCATTGGACCCAGACCGTTTTGTCCACATGTGTCGGGTTCGCAAATTTCGGTTACCTTCCGAATTGTGAATGAATCCTCAACACTTCCATCTTGGCTAATATAAGATCGCCATAGTTCCCAGCTGAGTTGTTCGTAGAGTCCATCTTCTGGGTCCAATTCGGTTCGGGCCAAATCGCCATCATCCGGGCAAATCATCAAATGTCGATCAGGGCCCATCACCGATGGTGACTAAATTTTTTTTAAATATTATTATTGTAATCATTTTATTTAATGATAATTTGAATTCGTTGAAAAGAAATTTTTCAAAATCTTAAATTATTTTTAAGTTTTATGAGCAGATAATGAAAAATAATTGAACAAAAATTTTTTGCTTTTTTGAAAATTTTATATTTTTAATTGGTGTCAATTTTTTTGTCCGCAAATTCACATTCTTTTGCCCACAATTTAGTTTTTATTAGATAACTTTTTTGATTTTTATCCTAGACCCCCAAATCTTATACCCATTTTATAGAGCTCATCAATACGCGTCGATTGATATATTGTTTGTTAGGATTTGGCAAAAATTCAAAGTATTAAACAGTTTAAATCTTATCTGGATTTTGGTTTATAACTCTTTTTGTTTAGAACCACGCCCCAACAAAATATATATCAATCGACGCGTCTTGATGAACTCTAGCGATAGAGAATATGTTTTTCTAATAAGATCAAACACTAATAAGTTATTATGTTGTGGACAAAAAAATGTGCGATGTTGGACAAAAGAATTTGATTTTGTGGACAAAAAAATGTTTTCTCCATTTTTCATTAAATTAAAACGAACATCATTTCCAGCAGTTTTTGATTTCACTGCATTCCATCTCTCGAATAATGCAGCCAGCTTATCGAGTCCGGCATGATGGAAATGAAAAATTTTGTACTGGGAATCGGGACTGGCAATAACGAGTTGGCCGCTGGTTCTTTCTGGATCCGAATAGAAAACACGCATAGAGCGCATTTTGCCTAAAAAATAAAAATATAATGTATTTAATTTATAATTTACATAAATAAGCGCCTAATCAACTTTTAAATATGCTTAAGCAACCATGAAATTTACCTAAGGAATCGTTAAATTAGCTTTAGCAACCGTTAAATTTGCTAAGATGACGCGAAATTTGATTAAGCAACAGTTAAATTTGCCTAATTAGCCGCGAAATTGGCTTGAGCTACCGTTATATTTGCCTAGGTAGCCGTGAAATTGGCCTGAACAACCAATAAATTTTTCTAGAAGCCATTAAATTTACCCAAGCAGCCGTTAAATTTGCCTAATTAGCCGTGAAATTGGCCTGATGAGATATCGTGAAATTGGCCTGATAAACCGTTAAATTTGCCTGTTTTACTATTATTAATTTTAATATTCCGCCTGTTTTATGTACAATTTTTTTGACCTCCAAATGGCGTTAGATCTAGAGCCGGTGCCCGTGCAACCTTAATCTTTAGTACGAATATTCCCTTGATTTGCCTTTGTAATTTAATTATAATTTCGCTTGTTTTTATATGTTAATAATTTAATTAAATAAGTTAAAAAAAAATACCTAAATTAACAGAAAAAAGTGTGCATAGCCCGGCTCTACCACTGTTCGATTTGCTTTTGGTTGACTCGCTGGCGATTGAGGACATTTCACTGCTTTTCGCAAATTGCACTCGTTCTTTTGCCATCGCTAATCGAGACGATTCTTTCCCATCTCCTTCATCTACTTTTCCTTCCTCGCCTTTCAACACTAAATTATGTTCCAGCGCAAATTGTTCAGGAATGGAGCCAAAATTGAGAGAAGCCGCATAATGTTGCCGAAGTGCTTCCAAAGATTGTGATTTTGCTGAATACAAAGTTTACGAAAATATAATTAATATAATTAACAAAACTCAATTGGAGTTTAGCCGACCTTTCGCAAAGAAAAGTTTAGGCGACTTTTCGCTGCTTAAGAGATTAATGAAAATTCAGCCTAGACCCTCAACGACAACAGGCAATTGTGGCTATTTTAGACTCTCAACGCCAAAAGGCCAATGAAAATAAATGTTGAAGCTGCCTCGATGGTCATTTCAGGGTTGACAAAATTTTAAACCTAGCCCAATTTAGAGTCACTTCGTTCCTCAAGAGTATGCTTGGCCTAGCCTAATCCTAATAATGCTTAGGATTGGGTCCATATAAAGATGATCATAGTAGCGTGGTCAAGATGGTGAATATTTTGGTACTTTTATCGTTAGTATCCCATTTTTGGGAAAGTGCTTGGACCCCTTTTGGTTTGTCATATTTTGGGTTAGGCTCAATCAGGGTTGGGTTAGGATTAGGATGGATAGTATCATCTTACGTGTATCCTAAACCCAACCCTAAAACCAAAGGGGGGGAGGGGGACCAAACACTCCCAAAAAAGGGATACCAACGATAAAAGTACCAATATTTTTAAATCTAAAATCTTAGATCATTTAAGCACATTTTCTATGATTATTCATTTAATTAATAATTTCTTATGAATTTTGCATAAAGTGAGAAAGTAGTCTAAACTTTCCATTGGTCGCCTAAAATTGAGAAGGGTCACTTAAATAGCAATAAGGTGCCTAAACGGATAAAAGTCGTTAAAGAGGGAAAGATCGGCTAAATTACAATTGAGCCATTTTCAAACCTTTTGCCAAATTTTCCTCATCCGTTGCATCCAAATCGGCTTCACCCTCATCATCGGCTGAAGATAGGGGCCTCTCATCCCCATCTTCTTCATCTTCCTCATCTTCACCCGAAGTGGCACCCGAACTTTCGGACTTTAGATTAATAAAATTTAACAGAATTCTGAATTTGAAAAACCTTTTCTCTGACATTCTCCTCCAGCATATCCAGCTGATCAATGGGAGTATTCGGAATCAAGTTGATCTCCGGAATTGAGAGCTAAAAGGAATTTCAAAATTCATTATTTATTTTTTTATATGTAATTTTTTCTATTAAGCAGGAATTTATACTTATTGTCTTTGCATATCGGATTTTTTATATAGAAGACCACTCTCACACAGAAGACCGTCCTCGATTTTGACTTTTGAGGTACTATATCTCTTAGCCAATGAACTTTTGATATATTGCTTTTCTTAGTTAAAGTCATTGGACTATAAAAATAACGCTATAGTTTATTCAAAAATGTCCGCAGATAACAGAGTTAGACCCTAAATTTTGCCCATTTTTGGGTCTTCGAAGCTTATTTAAGCTCATGGATTTCTAATAGAAAAATATTTAGCCATTTTGGTAAATGTTATAATGGCAAAATTAGTCAAATGTGACTTATCCATGGTAAATGTTTGGGCTTGCCAAATGCAAATAATTTACATTGGACTTATTAAGCACATTCCTTGTTACCAAGAATTTGAATTAGATTATATTAACGCATAATAAGTAAAAGAAATGAATAAAAACCTACTCCTTGTCCACAATTCATTGTGGCCATTAATGTATTGGGCCTTTGGCTGCTACTCCCTAATTCCGTTGTGGGTGAAAAACAACCGCTTTCGCCATTCAATTCCATACAAATTGCCGTTGATGCCTTCGAATCAATTAGTAACGGTTGTTGTTCATCTGCGGATGTTGGCTCCGTACCGCCGCCAGTCATTGTGCTGCTTTCCTGCTCATAAAAATATTTCTAATATTCGGGTAAAATTTCATGAAATTAAAAGTTAAAGCTATTAAACTCTTATAACCATAGGATCCATTTCAAGAGCCATACATCATTTAGTAAAATAGAAGAGCAAAAAATTGCCTACTTTTCCATATAAAAATTTGTATTTTTTGTTTAAAAGGTAATATTTCTGGCTATTCAGCTTTAAGAGAGAGTTGAAATGAAATATCGCAATATATTGTATATCCTCATTTCTCATTATTCCTAGTTGCCAACGGATTACAAGAAACACCAAAAGGGCTATTATTGGGAGTGGTGATGACTTCTACGAGAAATGGAACCATTATAAGAGGATTTTTAGGCTATTTGAGATCGCTTGAACATTCCCTTGAAATTCATACACGGAAAATCTGTAAAAGTCTATCCTTTTGATATAATTCCAAAAAAAATTTTGGGCTTTCTATTTCTATTCCTTGGAAATTCTACCATTGTTTATTTCCTCTTGGATATCCCCATAAAATTTCTTATGCGGTAATATCACTTATTACTAATAAATGTTCAATTCTATTTTGGTTTAATAGAATTTATCAGTGGGAGTTCAAAATTGAAAGTGAATAACCCATCAGGTGCTAGGTCGATTCCACAATGGTGCAAATATGGGCGATTCCACAATGGTGCAAATATAAAGTTTTTGGCTTCTAATAAATCAGAAACTGATTTTAGACCCCACAAACCTTATACCATTTTGTAGATCTCATCGAGGCGCATCGAATGGTATATAACATGTTAGCTTTTGGTCCAAAATAAGAAGTTTAAAACCAAAATCTGGAAAAATGGTTTAATAACCTTTAATTTTGACCAAATCATGACAAATTATATACCAATCGATGCGCCTTGATGAGATCTACAAAATGGTATAAGGTTTGTGGGGTCTAAAACCAGTTTCTGATTTATTAGAAGACAAAAACTTTATATTTGCACCATTGTGGAATCGCCCATATTTGCACCATTGTGGAATCGACCCCGGACGAACCCATCAATGTCAAAGAGAAAGGAATTAAAATAAACCTCTTCTTCTTCCTCCTCTTCGCTGTTTGTACGCGGTGGACGATTGGAACAAGAAATTTTCTTGACCAGAGGGCCGCTATTTGATGATAGGCCAATTTGGTCGATCATATCAATTGGACGAGGCGAAACGCATCGAATGCTAGAAATAGATTTTAGATAATTCACAAAATGGCAAATCAGGTACTATTTGTTTTTTCGCCTTATTTGATAGTCATTATTTATATTTACTCTATCATATACAGTATTTCTAATTGTCTTCTCGCTTCCCCTTTATTTTACTCGCCCTCTCCCTCCAAGAGGAATGTTGAAGATTGAAAATTTTTTCTTTCGATTTAAAATAATTTCCACCTCTATTCGATACAATTAATAATTATTTACCTTGTTTGCTTAATTTTGAATTTGATACTTATATATGAATGTAACGAAATATCCCCTATAGAAGTGGTGCTAATGCTAACTTAGACCAAATTGGGGTAGTTTGGATATTTAGAAAAATTAAATAATTGCGCACCAAAAAATTAATACATTAATGGCCATGGGCACAAATTCATCAAAGACAAAAACCACCACATTTGTAAATTTAAAATGTGCGCCATTCCAATATTGAAAACAACCACAAAGAGAACAACCAGTGGACACTGGACACCACACAAAACCTGGTCGGATTTTTCTGCAACAATGTGTTTGGCAACCATTGTAACACCAGGGTAACACCCAATTGCTCATCATCCAAACAATGGATGGACAAATAGCCTGGCGTATGGGTCGGCTCCTGCAAGATATTTGAAATAAATTTTTAAGGCATATGTCTAGATTGGGTCTTATTTTGTTGAAAAGAGAAAAATTAAAAATGCCCCTTTGGGTCATCAAGATTAAGATTTAGGATTAGGGTTATATAAGGTCATTCAGGGTTAGGTTATCATCTAATGTAATCCCTAATGACCCTAACCCTAATCCAGATGACCCATAGAAGGACCCATCACTTTTCCTTGGGATCAAAACTACTAGATAAGTATGCAAAGATTTTTCGAATAAACCTCAGAATTCGTCGACCCTGAAAATGTGCTCTCATGAACGCAAACATTGTTTTTGGAATAGATGACTTCGCCGTTTCGACCGAGAAAAAAGCTGCTGCCACCTGAATTTGAACATAGTGATAGCATTTTTATAAATGAATTTCTTAGATGTTTAAACAATTTTTAACTATTGTTTTATTATCAGTCACTCTCAAAATTATGTAGATTTTCGGGCTTTGTTCACATACCAATAGGTAATATATTGGTTTATATTTTGGTAGAATAAGTTAGAGCGAAATAGGACATTTGGTGAATTCTATATTTATTGTTCGGATAAATCGATCATTCTTTTGGCCATAACTCAAGAAGAAGCGAATATTCACGGAAATGCTGCAATATATTATTCCAAAGTCTTTTACTCACTTTACAAAATAGCCTAAATAATTTGTGGCTTTTCCTCCAAAAATTTGACTCTAATTCGAAGAAATATAATTTGCCTTTAGAGTTCGAATCGAAATCATAAAATCAAAAGAGGCAATATGGTAGATAGGTCACACTTTAGATTTCAAATATTAATACATTGCTTTCCCTAAATGGTAGCTTTCTTGTTGAGCTAGGGTCAAGAATTTGTAGGAATCCGAATAGCCAGTATCCAAATATCCAAAATTTTTTGTTGGGAAAATTTTCAAATAAATTCTTATGGTAAGTTTTAATTTTTCAGATCTTTTAAGTATTTATTAATAGGGATTCTTCTTTGTTGATATAAAATAAATGAAGTCAAAAGAGTTAAAAACATTCAAAATCCCCAAAAGTCTTTTCGACAATCCCAGCAGAAGAGAAACCTGTTCGCAAATTTGAAATTGCCCCTTGCGCCTTCCTCAACAAATCATTGAACCGACTGGACATTATTGTTCCTTGCTGCTAATGAATTCTTTTCTATATTTACATTTTTCGCTCCAATGAGTCGACAATGTTGTTGAAATGAAAGATGAGAAAAAATTCGCTGAATTGGAAATTTTTTCACATTAAAAAATATTCAAAAATATTTTAGTAAATTATTTTTCAATTAGTCTAATTTTCTGATATTAATTTTCATTATAGCCAATTTTTCATTTGCTCTATTTGGCCTTTTACTAAATTCTAAACAATGTGTTTGTCCCAATGGGCTGCCGGTCAATGGATAGCGTAAAAAATGGAACCAAAAACATTATTTAAATGTTTTGAGGACATTTTAATTATATAAATGGAAAGTGGAGATTATATATTAAAAATATTTTATAAAAAAGCTAATTAATTTTTTGTTTTTGGTCAATTAATATCTTTAAAATTTATTAATTATTCTATCAAGTTTTTTTTATGAATTTATATTTTGATAGATTCTATAAGTAAATTATTCAAAGCCAATGTCAAATTATATGGGCTTTGAATATTTTCCGCCATTTCTGAGCTATGTTTATCCATCTCTTCCGGATAGCTAAATCCCCCAAAATCTGCCAATCAATATCCCCGGAATAATCCTTTTTTAATCATAGTGTCCTGTGCATAAAGCCAAGAGGCTTTGGCCACTCCGTGCGCTTTTCCCGGGTCATTCTGCTAATTAGAATTGATTTTTGTGTACGGGCATGGTCGTTCTATTTCGCCTTTTTATTTCTCATTTTTCTCCACCTCTCCTTATACTTTCTGTATTCTCTGCCCTTTTATTACCTTTTTCGCGCACATTTATAGGACTAAAAGTGGAAAAAACGACGCAAAAGAAATATAAGGAATTAGATGAAAAATGACGAGAAAATGCTAAATTTAAAAAAAATGAAAAATATATTGGCTAATTAAATTTTTTTCAATAACACCAGTTTATTTTAAGTAAATTAAAATAATCATTGTTTCATTCTTTCAATTCAATTTTTCATTACTATAAAATGCTCTCTTTCAGACAATACAATTATAGTGATAGTGAATAGACAATTGGACAATGGACATAAGGCACACCGGCTCAATAATGAGCAGAGAAAAATGGCATGAATAGGTTAAATTAAAATGAAACATAATCGACACAAATAAAACTTTGCTGGAAATTTTTCTTTATTTTTCTTATGAATCATCCATCATCCAATCCAATGTTCAGTTATCCGTTATTATATCTCACTTCTCCAAACTATAAAATGTTGTTTATTCATTTTTCTTTTAATTTTAAAAAACATTTTATTCCATCAAATAATAAACGCAAAGTATTGTGAACTCTTTCGAAAATTGTAAAAGTTAAACTGTTCGCATTACGGATGCAGGGAATGAGCTGAACGTGGTTTGCCGCCCCATATTTTTCTTTCTTTGTTGGATAAATGGCGCAAACTTTGCATTTTGCAAAGATGTTCGCTTTGAGTCACCTTTTTATATATTTTTTTTTTCAATCATTTGTTTACTATTATTTAGATACTTTGAAAATAACACAAATAATGATAATTCATTGATTCAATTTGATTAAAATCTTTTTTTAAAATCTAATCCATTTGATGGAAAACCAATCGGCTGTAAATGAATATGTTTTAATTTTCTTTTTAGCATTCCTCTTTTCTATTCTCCGAAACTTTTCATTTCAAATGTTTTAATCAAAAAAAAATATTCTAAAATATATAATAATATAAATCAGATTTTTAATTTTAATCTTTTATTCATCCCTAACCCCTTCCATTCTCTCCCTCCCTCTAATAAATTAATAAATATTGATATAAATTTAATAATTAAATAATTAGCTTTTCAGAAAAGAATCACTGGTAACAAATATAATCTCGAAAATTGAATTTAATGGCTCAACAAGAAGTAAAATGATAATAAAAAATATTAATTGCAAATTTCCCTAATTAAGACGAAATATGTAACTGTCGTGCATAGTTTAGGACCTGGTGCAAAACGCGCCTTATAGGGATGAATTGCGGAGTTACACATATGCCATTGACCGCTCACCCAGATGCACATTCAAAATCAGCAATTTTCAGTCAAAAGAATTGTATTTGCCCGGCATATATGATTAACACAGCTCTCACTGTAATATATTTCGTAAAATAATTAAATTCCAAAATTAACAATTTGTAGGTTCAAATGGCACTAGAGAAAGATGTGGTACCATCTAAAATGGAATTTATGTGAAATTATATTTGGGGAAGAGAATGGTGAAAATTTATTTCATTTTCAATGAATTAATATTCTTTTTAGGTTTGTTGCATTTTATGTGCATTGCCAAGAATGAAGAAATTATTTTAAATTGGATTTGATAAATCTCACAATTTTTGGGAATTTTTAATTTATCAAATTTCATCAAATTTACTACTCAAAGTCTCTGGCAATATTCTAATTATTTTTCGGTAATTTTCATTCCAAATCATTTTTATGTGCTTTTTTATAAATTGAAATTTCATTAAATTTTTGATATCTGCTCTTATTCTGCCAGCTATGCTGGTCTTCAGCCATATTTTAACCACGTATCCATAAAATAAGAAATAAGTGAAAAATTATGAGAGCTAAATATTTTAAAGATATATTCTTATGTATTCGCATTTTTGGCAATCAGATTTGGATAATTTGTATATTTTTTTAAAAAGGAAAAGTTGATTTATTTGGGTCGGGGTGTCTTTGTAAGCCCATAGAAAGATTACAAAACCATCCGATCTATTTAATCAAATTTCCACATTTTCTTCTACTCTGAAATCTGACTGAATATTCTCCGAATAAAATGGCTGTCTTCTGCTCGTTTACATTAAAGCAAATACCTTCCAAAAGTTTATCGTCTGGCAAATGAAACGGATTTACATTTAACATTTTGGATGGATAATTATTTAATTAATCTGGAATTAAGTTTGCCTATCTGGCAAAAGAATTGCATTTTTTATGGATAATTTTGATCATTCGTGGTTATACGGGTGATTTGGGTGGATAATTTTTTAATTGGTCTGGAATTAAGTTTGTCTATCTGGCAAATGAAAGGGATTTGCACTTTTGGATGGATAATTTTTATTGGGATGGAATTAAGTTTGCCTATCTGGCAAAATAATTTGCATTGGATGGATAATTTCGATAATCCGTGAAAGTTAATACGGGCAATCAAGGAAGAAATTGTTTGCACATTGGGAAGGCCTCCGAATTTGGTAAAATTTTTTTAATATAGGAGAAAATTTGTCGCATTTGGGGCCTTTATAAGACCAGTGGAAATTCCACAAAACCATCATTTTCCATTGCATCCAATTAATCCAAATTCCACATTTTTATTGAATATATTTCCAAACAAAATGGCTGCCTTCCTTTCGTCTAACAAAAATGCCTTCTCAATGTTCGCATTTCTCTTACTGGCCATTTTGTTGATTCAACAATCAGTTTTACAAGTGAACGGTCAAGCAACACCGTGCAGCAGTAAAGTTCGTAAGTGTTTTAAATTTTTGACAAAAAAATCATATTTTTATTTATAATTTTTCAGCATGTCCCGGCTCCAATCAAAGGTGCCAAGATGGTCGCTGCTGCATCACATCTGGTTCACGTATGTATAATTTTAGAGAATAGCATTCCATTGTAGTTGCTTTCCCATTGCAACCATTATAATATTATTTTGTCGAGAGATTTAAATGGTTTTGCCAAGAAAATGCATTATTTTTACTGGGGGAGATCAGTTTTTTGAATATAATTTTTTTGTGCTAGATCATAGCCACACATATAAACTTTATACCAATTTTATATAGCTTATCGAGATGCGTCGATTGATGTAAAGTTTGTTGGGTTTAAAGACCAAAATCAAAAAGTTATATAAACTAAAAACCCAAATATGGTTTAAATAGTTTAATACCTTGAATTTTGGCCAAACCCAGAAAATCTATGCATCAATCGACGCGTCTCGATGAGCCCAATAAAATGTATAAAAAAGGTTTATGGATGTTGGATCAAGCACTAAAAATTTATACTAAAAAAGTCTGATATCTCAGCAAAATAATTTAAATCTCTCGGCAAAATATAATTTGCACCCCTTTTTTGAGATTATAATTGCAAGTGCATAATTTAATACTAACAATTTTTTAAGCAATTAATTTACATGAATAGTAGTAATATACTATATAAAAATATTTTTTGAGAAAAGGAGGAATATTTTTAATTTTCTCATAAATTTTTTGTATTATTCAATATTTTTTTTTTGTAGAATGTTCCGCGAATATTTTCCGCGCTTTACCGTGTTGCAAAGGATTCTGTACAGCAGGTGGGAAATGCCCTTCTTGAACGAAACAAATTTATATGTCATTGAAAATATTATGCATCCAGAAATTAATTTTTTGAATATATTTCCATTTCTTTATTCCTATATTCTATATTGTGATTATTTCTTGGAGTTTTTTTTTTATTTGTGATTTTTACAAAAAATCCAAATTTTTTTCCTCCTAAAATTTATTCTATATTTTTATTCTTCAAATTTTTAAATTATTTTAAAAATGATAAAATGATTTCATTATGGAAAATATTAAAACTTGTTTAAGAGTAAAAACATTGTGTTTAGGATAAATTTAAAGCTATTGTTTGAAATCAGTGTTGAGCATTTCAAAATTTGCTTGTACTCGTACTGGTACCCCCCCCCCCCTACCTCCCTTTTCGGATGACCTCGTACTCGTACTTTCATATTACCACCCAATTTTTCCCCATGTTTTCATACTAGTACCTCAGTCTAGGGTTGCACCCCCGGGGACTGGGATCCCCGAAACCCCGGGGATCCCCGATCATTTTCCCCGAAAATCAACCCCGAGATGTTCCCCGAAAATTTATTCCCCGAAAATCAACCCCGAAATGTCCCCCGAAAATTTGATCCCCGTGACGGGGAATCCCCGTCCCCGTTGTCATCCCCGGACTTTTTCCGCCCCCGAAAATGTTTTGGTACGGGAAAAAAATATTCGGTTTTTGACCATTTTTACATTAAATACAGGGTGACCCAAAAATCCGTTTCCACCTATTTTTTGTCAAAGCTCTAAAACTGATTAACATAAAAGTATGGAAATATAGTCAAAATGTGTGGAAGAGAGTAGGGAATAATATAAAATATTAACATCTTTTGTATCCACTTTCATCTTTGTGCCAGAGGCAAAAATGCTTGAGGAATTTTTCGCTTCAGGCACGCAACTCATGAGACAATATTTTGAAATAAAATTTTTTTATCTTAAATGTTACATACAATTGTCAAAATCACATATTATTTGCATCAAAATCTCCTCTATCTAATGGTATAATTTGTTATTCCAAATTCTACGTATTAGTGAAGATATAGGGTAAGAAGCAAAAAATCAAATTTTCGTGGATCTCGAGGTCGAAATCAACAAAAATGATAAATTCAAAAAATTTCATTTATAAATAATTAAACCTAAGACTCATATCTATTTCCTTAATAAGAAATGGATTTTTCATTTTGACTCCAACACGGACAAATTAGGAAAGTGTTTCAAAAGTGGTTTCAGAAAAATTTTCTTGAAAATATCACCTTCGATAAATGTATCCCTCATAGACAAAATTTGAAATCTATGAATTTTTACTTTCTGATATTTTGTAGTTCTTGGTCTTGGCTAAAACCTCGAATTGTTTTGAATTTTGTAAAAAATTTCTTCTTCGAGAACGAGGCAAAGATTCCGATTAGGAGGTGCGTGCCTGAAGCGAAAAATTCCTCAAGCATTTTTGCCTCTGGCACAAAGATGAAAGTGGATACAAAAGATGTTAATATTTTATATTATTCCCTACTCTCTTCCACACATTTTGACTATATTTCCATACTTTTATGTTAATCAGTTTTAGAGCTTTGACAAAAAATAGGTGGAAACGGACTTTTGGGTCACCCTGCTGTATAGATAATTTAAATGTTTTATATCGTAAATTTTGTATTCCAACCCGAAAAAGAATTTAATAATAAAGATATAAGTAAGATATAATATTAATATTGTGCATAAAAATTATCCATAAACAAAAGGATATTTAATATTTGAATTAGGAATTTTATAATGTGCTTGATACTCTAATTTAATATGATTTTTCATGGGTCATAATATTTATTCGACTTTGAAATTTATATTAAAAATCAGTGAAAATATTCAAATAATTCAGAAAATTTTCTCCGACGGCGCCTATCGGCACCATCGGAATATTTTTTCCTTCTATTTTATTGTCAAAAATGTGCGATTTTCAGCATAAAAATTAACAAAAATTTAAAAAATTTTCTTCGGTGGCGCCTATCGGCACCACCGATTAGTAAGTAATATTTTCTATTTTGTTGATAAAGATAGAGCAGGGCCTAAAAATATCCTATTACTGTAATGCGGAGGGATCGATCAAAAAATACAATAATTTTCCCTTTCAAATTTTTCAAAAGCATACAACGGGAGCTTTTCTATCTTTTATAATTCGAATTTACTAACAATAAAAATACAAATAAAAGGAAAGATAAAATTTTAAAAAAATATCAAATTTAAAATTGTAATTGTAATCCTATTACTTAAGGTAGATTTGAAGAAATCTCATAACAAGAATGATAATTAAGCTTATAATTAGCTCCAAATTTTCGCTAGACAATTAACAAGCATGAATTAGATCGAATTTTTATTTTTTTTAACCGAGATGGAAAAAATTTTAAGCAAAATTTAGCTTTTTAAAAATTTCCTTTTAACCCCGTTTTTATCCCCGGGGCCCCGGGGATCCCCGAAATGATCCCCGTTTTATCCTCGAATCCCCGACCCCGAAAAAGTTGCCCCCGGGGTAGCCCCGAGATGTTCCCCGAAAATTTGATCCCCGAAAATTTCTCCCCGAACCCATCCCCGTCCCCGGGGGTGCAACTCTACCTCAGTCTGGCTCTAAATCTAAACTTCGACAAAATTTATATTGGGCAATAAAATTCGAGAAAATTTCGCTAAACCACCCAAATTAGGGTAGAAAAAACACCAAGTTAATAAATTAAACTTATAAAATTAACCGAAATTAGAAGGAAAAAGAGGGAATTTGGTGGATGAATGAAGGCCAATAATTGCAGCAGATGCGTTTTGAAAGCATAAAAATGCCTCGATTTCCCCACTTTTCCTTCCCAAAACACATAAAAAGAAAAATTCTTCACATTTATAGCACACTTTTCTTTCCATATTCACTTTTTCTTCTCTCTAAGTTTCGTCCCCTCAAATTGCCATAGAATCTAGGATAGAGATAAAACAGAGCTTTTCCTTTTAATTAAAAGTCGATTCAAGCGGAAGCGCAATATATCATTAAAACGCTCTAAATTTTTTTATATTTTTTTAAGCAAATGAAACGGATTTACATTTTACATTTTGGATGGATACTTTTTTTAAAATTTGTCTGGAATTAAATTTGCCTATCTGGTAAAAATTTGCATTTTTTATGGATAATTTGATCATTCGTGGTTATACGGATGATCTGGGTGGATACTTTTTTAATTTGTCTGGAATTAAGTTTGCCTATCTGGCAAATGGAAAGGGATTTGCACTTTTGGATGGATAATTTTTATTGGGATGGAATTAAGTTGGCTTAGCTGGCAAAATAATTTGCATTTTGGATGGATAATTTCGATAATCCGTGAAAGTTAATACGGGCAATCAAGGAAGAAATTGTTTGCACATTGGGAAGGCCTCCGAATTTGGTAAAATTTTTTTAATATTGTAGAAAATTTGTCGCATTGGGGGCCTTTATAAGCCCACTGGAAATTCCACAAAACCATCATTTTCCATCCCATCCAATTAATCCTAATTCCACATTTTTATTGAATATATTTCCAAACAAAATGGCTGCCTTCCTTTCGTCTAACAAAAATGCTTTCCCAATGTTCGCATTTCTCTTGCTGGCAATTTTGTTGATTCAACTATCTGTTTTACTAGTGGACGGTCAAGGTGTTCCATGCAACAATAGACTTCGTAAGTGTTGTGAATTCTTGACAAAAAATTATATTTTTATTTTTAACTTTCTTCAGCATGTCCCGATCGCAAAACTCAAATGTGCTCAGATTTTACTTGCTGCGTTCGATCTGGAAATCGTATGTATAATTTTATTGAATAGGTGATTTTTTTCTAGTTCCTGCGTCCGATCAACATTTACATTTACACGTCGGATCAATATTTATGCATCCCAAAATATTTTTATGGGTCCTAACGAATAAAAAAGTGCATGATTAATTTTGCTCAAACAACTGGGATCAATCCAGATCCAGAGGCCCAGAAGACTAGATTCAAAAGACTTGCACTATAGGTCTAGGGTTAGAGTTGGGTTTCGCAGCATGGGATTGAACGGAGTAAATGTCGCGAAGCGACGAAGCGGGGAGTTCTCTGATAAACTAATAATTATGGGTATTTAGGTCTTCTATTTTGGATTCGAACATTTATGCGTCCAATTGTTAAAAAAATTAACAAACAATTACAAAATTTTTAAATGTTTGGGAAAAATTATTTGCACTTTTTTACTCATAGAACGCATAAAAATATTTTGGGACGCAAAAATTTTCATGAGCCTCATTCCTCATAATTATTGATCGGACGCTTAAATGTTGATCTGATGCAGGAACTAGAAAAGAGCCGAATAGGTTTTTTCCCATTGCCACCATTAATTTTTTGAGATTGTAATTGCAAATGCATAATTTAATACTAATAATTTTAAGCAATTAATTAACATGAAAAAAATGTAGTAATATTAGTAAAATGATATTTATTATAAAAAATATTTTTTTGAGAAAAGGAGAAATTTAATTTTCTCTAATAAATTTTTTGGCCTATAAAATTTTATATTTGTTTGTAGGATGTGGCGGAAGTTTCAGCTCTGTACCTTGTTGCAACAGTATTTGTCCAGCTGGGGGTGGAATATGCTAATGAACGAAACAAATTTTTTATGACATTGAAAATATTTATGCATCCGGAGTCCTGACATCAATTTTTTGAATATATTTCCATTTCTTTATTCTTATTCTATATATTGTGATTATTTCTTGGAGGTTTTTTATTTGTGATTTGTACTAAAATCCAAAATTTTTTCCCTCTATAAAATCTAATTTCTATAATTTTACAAATTTTTAAATTATTTTAAAAAAAAGATAAAATTATGCTATTTTGGAAAATATTAAAACAAAGTTTAAGAGTGTGTTTATGGCAAATTTAAGAGCTATGGGCACGGCAAAATTTGCTGTACTTTCGTGCCACCCAATTTTTTCCCCTCGTATTCCTACTTGCACTTCGTACTAGGCTCAAAATTTAAATTTTTCATTCATACCCGTACTCAGTACTTTCTCGTACTTTTTCGAAAAACGGCACTTTGCCGAAGATTTTCATTTTTTTAAATAAAATTATTTTTTTAAATAGATACATTTTTATTGTTATTATATCTAGAACTAATTTTTGCTTAAAAAGTGCATTTTTCATCTAGAATTTTTTACTTTATATGTTTTAAGGAGGGATTGACTGGAAGAATATTGGAACTTTTGTAAATTTATATACGATTTAATTTATAATTAATTATTTCCTTTCCCATGAGAAAGATAATGAAAGAACAATGTTTCTTCCGCCATATACTGATGTAGATAGATGGTCTTAAAAATGTTAAAAAAAGCAAATAGGATATTTGGGTTAAGGTTTCGAACTAAGAGCCATTTTTTGGCAATAGAAAAACAAGAAATCAACTTATCTTTGAAAGCTAGTAAAAATCATTCGAAAAAAGCCTTTATCAAAAATCGAATTATTTAAAAAAAATGAACAGCAAATTAAAATTAAGGCATTTTCCATTTATTTTTATTTAGCATCAATCACTATTATTCCTAATTCCACAAATTTTCATTCCATTGATTCGACTTTGAAAAATTCTCCATAAAATTCTTTGTTCTCCTTGTAGATGCGGGCAAATATTTCCGGGTCGGACACATCTTCCGTTTGATTATAATCTGTTGGATTAAAAAAAGGCAAAATTAATTAAAAAGAAATTATTCAAAAATTTATATGGCAAATTTTTAAGTCATTTGAGAGCCGATAATCTTTTCTCTCTATGTAGGATTATAATATTATGAATTTTTTACCAACAGTTATTTTTTCAATTTTTTCCTCTTGAAAAATATCTATTTAAAAAACAGAAAAATTAAAAAAAATATAAAGAATTGATTAAGAAATAATCTGCGAAATTTTCAGAATTTTTAAATAATAAATACTCGTGATATATTTTTTATAATTAAATTTTATTTAATTTTTTTTCACTTTATATAACAAAGGGAAGCACGTTTCAATTAGTTCAATTTTTAAAGTTAAAAGTGAAATTTTAAAAGAAATAAAAATTTAATTTTAATTTTAAATCGTAAAATAGAATATTTTTAATTTTAGCTTTTTATCTTTAAAAATTCAAAGATAAAGTATCAAATTGAAATTTAAAAAGGGGTCTGCCCTCTGCCCTCATTTTTATTCGCCTTTTGTGAAGGGGGCTAAACTCCTTTAATACCATATTCTACTGCAGGATGAAAAATTTCACTTTTCTCTTATTGATTAAAAAACTTGACCCAAACTATATTAGGATCCTAATATTTTCTTGAATACAATTTATTTATTAAATATTTACCATCTTATCCAAATTGTCGGTATTTTTACTCAACCATTCCCGTCTTTTCTCCTCTGCGCTGAAAATATGCTCTTCGGTTAAGTCATCCGCCGCTTTGGCTGTTGCCTTTTTTTCCGTGTTGTCGACAAAAAGTCGTTTGGCGATTTCCGCCACGGGATACATTAAAAAATATTGGCGGGCAATGCCTATATTGAAAATGGAGCCATGGAGCATTTTACGCTTGAAACTTTGATAAAAATTGGCAATTTGACGAGCGGAGATGCCGGGCCAAATTTTCAATACATTCAGGAGATAATCGCCTTAAAAGGAATGAATTATATTATTTTTCTTTATTAATTACAAATTATTAAAACAAAGGAAAATTGGTAAATGAAGAATTTTGTACTAAAATTAAGTGAAAATTTATTTTCGAAAAATTTACATTAGTTTGTTTGATATTGCATTAGCATTTTATGCTATATTAATTCTATCCTCAAAAAATATATTCATTGCCTTGCCCAAACAACCCAAAGTCTGTTCGATTTGCACACAATTTCTTGATGTGGTTGCAAATGCAAACTGCAAATTGCATATGCGATGGAGGTGGATTGGAGGGGCACAAAAAGTCCCCAATTTCACACACTCTTCATAAACACATAAATAATAATTAATAAACCGCAGGAAATGCTCCATTGCATTCAGCACACTGCCTTCCATATTCTCTTTCTTTTCTCTGATTCGCTTTAACTATATTTTCTCTCTATTTATTACACTCAAAATACCAATTGCAATGGAGCTGAATTTAATAAGTCGGTTAATTCAAGCGGAAACAAAATTTCATTAAAAAGCTCTAAATCTAAATGTCTTTGAAAAAATAAGTTTTAAATGTCTTCGAAAAAATAAGTTTTTTTTCTAATTTTTTAAAAATTGCTAAAAAATTTATGAAATGTGGCTTTTCCTTAAAAAATTTGATTATTTTTCTTATTTTTATTACTCATCATTAGTAATTCATTTCATTTGACAAATAATAAATTGTTGATTTTTAATTCAACTTCCCCATTATAAAACCGGTTTTTATTATTTCCCTTTATGAATGAATGTGAATCGTCATTCCTTTTATTGTTGTTGTTATTCAAACCAATCTTCGTAAATTTATTCGTCAATTTATGCCTCTTTTTATTTCCTTTCATTCCAATATATAAACAAATTTAAAAAATTTATTTTACAATTTCTTTTTTGTATTTTAAAAATATAAATAATTTTTATTCTTTAAAATTGATCCTAATTTTCTCAATTAAATTGTCTTTCAATTATTCCCTATTCCCGCCCCTTTCCAATTGCAGTTTGGGCGCTTAATCCCAATTGCCAGTCAGTCTCCCACTGACTCGAGATTTGTCCTTGACCTTGTCCTTCCAGCTTTGAACCGCCTTTGTCCCCCAATGTTTATAACTTGAATAAAAATACCAGCAAAATATTAATATTTATGGGGAATGATGTAGACAAATGACCTTGTTTATTACAAAATAAATTATCCAAAAATTTTCCCCCAAAATTAGAGAAGCTAGTCTACAATATTGTAAAAATGTAAGCTAATTTTATAAATAATATTGCCTATTTATTTACCTAAATATGCACTAATAATAAGTAATTCGTGTTATCCCAAAATTATTCTCAAATTTTTTTGATAATTTTGAATTTTTCTAATTTTTTAATTTTCAAGACATTTTCCTGTAGAAAAAAAAAGCAAAAATGTATATGCCTGCAGGCCATCAACAACAACAAAGCGCCGTCATCCAAGACACATTTGGCAATTTCAATGGCGGCACATACCGAATTGACCATCGAGATTGCAATACCCTCTTGACCATTCAACTGGCCCAAGGATGCCCAATACAAGCAAAACCTGGTGAAAAATAATAATTCTCTAGAAATGAAATACCTTCATAATTAATAAATTAATAAAGAAAATATTATTAATAAATAAACCATTAAAAAAGAAATTTTTAATGACCAGATTTAAGAAAAAATAAATAAGTTATCTTATTTAAGTTTGTATTTATTTGAAAAGATGTAATAAAAAAAATGGAACATCCTCATTTTTATGGCTATAAATTTTGAAATTTTAACTCAAAATTTTATTTTAAAATCATTGATTTTTATAAACATATTTAAAAAATTAAATATATTAATTATCAAATATTATTATTTAAATGATATTTCTACATTTGTACTTTGTAGGCGCCATGGTTGCAATGAGCCCATCAGTCACCCTAAAAGGCCAAGTCAAATTTTCATTGAAAAAAATGTTCACTGGCGGTGAAATGAGTGTCAGCACTTTCACAGGGCCAGGTTAATTGGGCCAAAAATAAAAAAAAATTAATTCAGCAAAGCATTTTTCTAGTCATGTTGGGAATATTAATCACGAATTTAGCTTCAATTTTGTCCATTGTATTCCAAATTTTGTTAACCCAATGCCAACATTTGCCATTGGGGGTAGGTTACAAATTTGGTAAATGTTGGCATTGTACCCCTTAAAAATTGCCAAATATTAAAATGACAATCAAAATCATATTCTTGCATATTTTCAGTTAACAAAATTACCTCGGAAAAAAATTTTTTGTAAGGCAATTTTGAATGTTGAATAAACATGAATTTGATCTTATTTGTCATTGCATTTTTTTGTAAATGGTAATGTTATCATTTACCATTGGGATAGATCACATTTGGCAAATATTGGCATTGTCATTTATACGAAATGCCCATATATACAATGACAAACTAGATCAAATTCATATTTAACATACAAAAATTACCCATGAAAAAATATAAAATTTTGAATTAATAATATTATTTTAAGGCGAAGTGCTGTTGGCGCCAGCGGCACTCGGTGACATTGTTCCAATCCAATTGGACGGCACTCAACAATGGAAACTTGGCCGCGGTGGCTTTTTGGCATGCACTGAAGGAGTGGTGAAAGAGAGCAAATCGCAGGGATTTGGCAAGGCAATGTTCTCGGGAGAAGGCCTCTTTTTGTACAAAATTAGTGGACACGGCATTTTGTTTGTGACCAGCCTTGGAGCAATTGTGCAAAAGAATTTGGCACCCGGCGAATCCTACATTGTTGACAATGACCGTAAGCGATGAAATTTAGTCTAAGTATTTCTTTAGGCAATATTTTTAAAAAATAAAAAAATTTTAGTGGATAAAATAGATGTAAAATTTGATTAAGAAAAAATTAGATGCATAATTTGGTAATCAATTTTTCAATTATATCATTTATTATACTAATAATATAAGTATACTCTTGGTTGAGAATTGGGATGAATTACCTAGTGAAAAATTGACAATTGATGGATTTTATTGAAAATTGCAAAAAAATTATGACCAGAAAAATGCAAAAATAGGCTATAATTGGGCAGTTTTCGTTTTTGGCCATAATTTTCTGATCAATTATATTTAATCGTCATGGTCAATTTGATATTTAAATGCTCTAGAGAAAGAGTTAATCCACTGTTATTTAATAATAATTTGAAATATTGCCGAGAAATTGACTAATGTGCATCAAAATTTAAAAACCATAAAGCATAGAAGAAATTATTTTTAATTATTTTCAAAATAAGATCTTTTAAAGTTTAAAATAAATTAAAATATATTTTTTTTCAGATTTGGTTGCCTGGAATTGCAAATATGACATTGAGCGTGTGGCCAGCGGTGGCTTAATCAGCCAAATGTCTGCCGCCGAAGGTCTGGTTTGCCGTTTCACCGGGCCTGGTACAATTTTCTTCCAAACGCGCAATCCAACCGCATTCGGCGAATGGATTGCATCGCATATGCCAAATGCACAATGATGATAAATAATGAGATTGATGGAAAATTATTTTTACAATTAAAATTGCATATTTTTATGACATTTATAACTTTTCATTAATGATTTAAAATTTAATTCCTCACAATCTTCCTTAGTGTAAAAAAACAAAATTTTCAATTGTGATTATAAAGATCGTAATCAAAACCAAAAGAATCATTCGCTTAAGCATCCTTCAGCCGATAAAATACAAAAAGTTTATTCGTTCGATTTGTAGAAAGAGAGCAAAAAAAGCTAATTATTGCTTAATGAAAATAAATTAATTATATTTAAAATTAGATAAATAATAGAAAATTTGAATAAAAAAGGCAAAATTTAAAAAATAATTAATGTGTTTAATAAATGATTTTTATGGACCGTTGACAAAATTTAAAACGATCCTAACTCATTCAGAAGAGACCCTGAAAAAATAATTAACAAATGATGTCTTTTATCGAGATCTATCCGATTTTTGTTGCCATTGAACATTTTGTAGAATATATGTGTTGCCGATGTAGAATGTATAATTTCTAATTTGTAACAAAAAATCAATGTTTTCTTCCAATTTAATTCAAAAAACTTGACATATAATTTTTTTAGAAATATTTGTTATCGCTGTCATTTTTAGTAATAAACATGATCTATTACTAATTTTATAATCATCCAAAATCACCCAAAATGATCATCATAATTGTTTTTATTACTAATTTTTTACAAATTTTTTATTGTCATCGACGGCCCAGCAGACTATTTTCTGGGTAAAAATAAAATAAATTTCTTACCTTAAAAATAAAAATCTTTCAATAAAAAATTGGCACACATTTACTAAAATTTAATAATTATGGGCAATGTACCGAGACGAAGAAATGCTCAAATGAGTCAGAATGCTCTGAAAATTAAAGTCGAAATTTCTGACTTCGATTCGTATGGAGATGAAGATTCAATTGTGTATGAAAACGTTATATTCTCGGCTGGAAAATCTGTAAATGAAATTTCGACTCATTTGCTAAAGGAATATATGAATGCTGCAAAAGAATTGAATAGCCCCGTCAAATTCAAATTTGTGAAAGCATTTATGAATGACATAATGATTGAAGAGTAGGTTTATTAATTTGAATAAATTTTTTTATGAAAAAGCTAGGCTGACTATATTTTTGAATTTTTTTAAAATTAAATCATTCTAAATCATTTTCTATAATAAAAAATTTGAAAATATAGGATTTTTTTTAAATTTGAAATTTTTTTATATTTAAATAAATAAATCAAATCAGTAATTTTCTAAGAAATAAAAAATTAATTTTCATGATTCGTTATTTAATATATATTGAAATTTTTTCAAAAAATATGTTTAATTTTCAGCATTGATTTAAAATTGGAACCAGGTCCAGAATATATTTTTGTATTTTCTCGCCATGAATCGAAAACAACTTCAGGCTTCAAGAAAATTCAAGATTTACTTTCATCTGTTCAAGAAACGGTTGGTCATCAATTATCATAATAAAAAATTCTTAAATTTTATTCTCTAGGTAACTAATAAAATAAATGGAGAATCAACATCTTATGAATCGGCTGTTCAAAATAGCAACAAAAATGATAAGGAATTCCAGAAACTTGGACCATTAAATGGAAAATTACAAGGTTAAATATATTGGAATTACCCTAGAAAATTGCATTAATTTTAAGCATATGTTGCAAAGGAATATATGCGCAAATCGGGGCTCCCAGATTCCATTCTTCAAGAAATTTGGAAAATTGCTGATGTTAATCAGGTAAAATAGCCCATCCAAATTTAATATTATTAAATTCAATATATATATGTAGGATGGCTATTTGGACGCAGAAGAATTTGCATTGGTCAACTCGTTGATTAAGCTGAAATTGAAAGTGTACAGAAATGGCGCTTAATGTTAAAAAATAATAAATGATTTTTTGAATTTCTAAATTAAAATAGTTAGCATCATTTATTTCCTTTTTCACTTCAAATTTTTTAAAACGCTGGATCTGTGAAAAAATTGTCCACATTTTTGTTGTTATACGAAATTATTTTAACAAATTGTAGATATAATTGCTGCTAATTGATGAATGATCTTGGAATTTTGGAAGCAAATATTCAATTAGGATTTTGCGGCTTAAAAATTTTATTTCTTCATTTTTGGGAAATTAGGGAATTTAATATACCGAACATTAAAATTTTTCCATGATAAAATTTGAATGGATTAAAACTATTAATGTCTCCATTTTGGCGATTTAATGTCAATTATAATAATTTTGTGAATAATTAATATTTTTAAATAGCTTTATCAAAAATCACATTTAATAAAATGAGAGAATATAAAATTGATAAAGAGCCATAAAATACTGAAGTATTTTGATAAGATTTTGCCCGAAATAAATGAAAATATCTAGAAAATATAAAAGAAACAGAACCCCAAAAAAAATAAAATCATATTCTTTTCATCCATTTCCGTGTTTGTCAGTTCCAATTCCAATCAACAAAATAAATTCATTTCATTTAGACACAATATTCATTTATCAATCTTTTTCGTTACAACATGGGATTTTGTTGATATAAAAGCATACGACACCGATTAAAAAGATGAAGGCGGCTGCAATCACAAGGATGATTGGAAGAGAGAATTGGCGCTTACGACGTCGTCGTCGGCGATCTTTTTTTTATAATAGATGGGATTTTTAATTTGGGAATGAATATGTTGCATTCACAAAAGAGGAAATCAGCCAATAATGGGCATCTTAACTAGAGTAGTTCAAAGTCGGTTAATTAACCGGATTTTGGCAAATCCCGGTTTTCGGTTTTTGAAAAAATGTCGGTTTCTCTTATTCTCGGTTATTTTGAGTAAAAATTCCCAATTTCGGTTTTAAATTGCATCGATTTTCTCCAACGAAAACCGAATTTGAATTACTCTAATTTTAACTAACTAATTTTGGTAATCTCGACATCTAGACGGCATCATACAGATTCGAGAATAGGCTCATTCGACTCGGCATAGTCGATTTAATCTATGAAATTTCAAACTTGGTTCCCTTAGATTCCTATTCCCTAGCCCTTAAAAAAAATCCATGCCGCCCTAACCTAACTCTAATCTTATCCCTTACGCCGGTCTGAAATTGAAATTTCTTATAGTAAATCGATTAAGCCGAGTCGAATGAACCTATTCTCGGGTCTTTACGATGCCTAGAAGACGAGATTTTTAAAATTGAATGGTTAGAATGCCCATCCAATTCCGGAATTGGATGATTTTCGATCTTGGACGTAACAAATATATATTACAAAAATATTTTTTTGATTTCTAAAAAATCAAAACCCGATTTTATACATTAAAACTTTTATACCATTTTGTAGATCTCATCAAGAGACGCATCGAATTTTATATAAAATATAAAGTTTTGTGACCCAAAATTTAAATATTTAAGAACAAAAATTGGAAATATCAATTAAATGGTTTAACTCGTTCTGTTTCAATTTAAACTAATAAATCTACATGAGAAATTAATTGCATTCATATTGAATGAAATTTTTTATTATTCCTAAAAAACATTTATAAACCTCCTACCTCCTTTTCGTTTTGGAATTTGCATAAAATCTGTTTCTTTCAAATCCGTAAATAAGTAAAGCAGTCGAAATGTATTCTGCTGATTGTGTTTCGCCTTTTTTTCATCTCCATTTTTGCATTCATTTCCCCCATTAAATTGTAAAATGATCAATTCGGCTCCATTTTTTATAATTGAGAAAAAGTCCATTTTTGGGTGCGGAAATAATTCCAAATATTGGTTCTTTTCTTTATCCAGAATGGTTTTCAAATCGTCTTAAAAAATTAGAATACAAAAATTAATTTTAATAAATTTTTATATTAATTTTTGGATATTATTTAATTTGGCGAAAAAAGATTGAAAAAGTCGAATAGATAATTGAAAGTGTCAAAAAAAGTATTGAAAATAGAAATGTTGTAGCGGTTTAATCATTTGTTCCATAAATTATTCTACTAATAAGTTAAAATTTGTTAAAACTGTGCCGAGTCATTATTAAATTTAAATAATGCGTTTCGAAGAGATCTAACGATTGGTTTTATAAGATTTGGGGGTCTACGTTATTTTCAATAAACTTTCCGTCATTTTAGATATTTTCTTTATAATTTATTATTAAAATTACCTTGCAATTTATGAAACAATTCCATCAATTTTTCTTTTTGGTTAAACATTGTTTTGATCTTTTCCATTTGTCCCATTATTTGATGCAAAAATTCCATTTGACCAATATTAAAATGACTAAACTTTTTCAAAATTTCTTGAAGCTTTCCCTCATCGCTTTTATATTCATGATTGACCATTTTGCCATGCTCTACTTTGCGTTGTGATATCTAAATTTTTATTTTACTTATATTTTTATTTCCAAGGGTTCTAAGACAATTGCGGATGAAACGGTCTGCTGATGCCGATGGAGGTAAACCGCTTCTGTGCCTTAAACATGAAATTAGCTAAATGATATCAAAAGCACAGTCCAATATTGAATAGCCAAAAATATAGCCAGAAATACAATTTTAATTAAACAAAATTTTTTGGCCATAACTCGGAGATATTCAACCTTGACCAATGCTTTTTATATCATTTTGTAGCTAATTATATGCTTATTAAAATGCTCTAAACAATGCCAGTGTAGTTTTACAGCTATCGGCAACATATGGCTTCATCTAATCAAAATATTTAAATATTTATCGACCAAAATCTGATTCCCCTGCTGCTGCTGATGATGATTAGAATTTAAAGGCAATGGCATCTTGGTTATTACATTGGCCAATTTCCATAAAAATGTTTGCATGTTTTCCATTTTGTTGAATAATTCCAAATTCGATTTTGGCTTTTGTGAAGCACAAATTGGAGTAAATAAATCGGCATTCGATTCCATTTTAGTGCCATATTCTTGGTATATTTCTTTCCAAATTTTTCCATTTTCCACATCCAACTGAGTGAGGACAACACACAAAGTTGGCACGGAAATGATGGAAAGAAGAAAGGGAATAAAAAAGTTAAGACGCATTTTTGGTTGGAATAAAGGAGAATTTTTGCACTTTTTCTAAATAAAAAATATTAAATTGTGAGAATTATTTTTAGTTTATTAATAAAATATTAGAAAATTTTTAAATAAATCCAAAATTTATCATTTTAATAATTTAAGGCCACCTTTTTAGTAGGGTTCAGCGGTACCGGTACTTTGGACCAAAATCGGTACCGGTACTTGCCGGTACCAGCCTACTCGGTATTCGGTACCGGTACTGGGTTTAGGGTCGGTACCCGGTACCGGTACTCGGCACCGGTCGGTACCGGTACTAGTCGGTACTGACGATACTGGAGAAAAAATGGTAAAAAATCATAAAAATTTTTAAAAAATCAATTTTTTTTTCTTTCAAAAATCAAAAATTTTTGATACAGAGAAATAAAAATAGCTTCATAAAAGATTTAAATTTGACTGAAATTTTCATTTTAAAGAAAAAAATTTAAAAAAAAAATAAAAATTTGGCCAAAAATGCCAGTTTAGGGGGTGCTTGTCAGTACCGACTAGTACCGAGTTGAAAAAACGGTACCGGTAGTACCGGGGTCGGTACCGGTAATGGCAAAATCGGTACCGGTACTGGCCAAAGGCCGGTACTTCGGTACCAGTACCGACCGGTACTGCGGTACCGCTGAACCCTACTTTTTAGCTAATAAATAAAATGATTTAATTATTTTAGAGAAATATAAATATGGACAAATGGTGTAAACAAAATGCCGAAATCTCCTCGTGTCGGAAATAGATACATTGCCCTTTGCCTCCTTCTCTATCATTCCTATTTCCGTTTTACATTCCATAGGGAATGGTGGTAATCAAAATACAATTTACGAATGATCATAAGGAAAACATATTTTGAATGACATCTAATCTGCCTCAATTTTGGGCAGGTAAACAAGAGAAAAGGAGGAACCCTTGGCCCAATTTCATCCTATTTTGGGCGAATTTGTTGAAGGATGGGAGGAAAAGCCGAAGGAAATGAAGGACATTGGGAGGAATGTTTTAATAATTTTAGGGAAATATAAATGGGCAAATGGGCAAATTAAATGCCGACATCTCGTGTCGGAAATAAATGCATATGGTCTACCTCTATCAATTCCGATTTCCATTTTCCATTCCATAGGGATTGCTATGCGGAAACTAATACACTATAAAATTTACATGAGTAATTTGGATTAATCGTAAATTATTTACGGAATATGATGGAGTTCCCTTGCTGATTTTTTCGGTCATTCCATTTTTGGGGATCGGAAATTGGATTCCATGACGAATTGGACGGATTTATCATCCCCATCCCCAACTCTTTTATGTTTTCCATTATATTCCATTTCCATTTCGCTTGATCGTTATGATTTCGATTTTGAGTGATGGAAATAAGTTTAGGTTTTATTAAACTAAATCAAATTTGTTTTAATTTAGCAAGCAGTGAAGATTGAAAAAGCCACCCAACAACATTTTTAACGAATAGTAGCCACGACTGTTCGTAAGAATATTGCCATTTCACACAGAAAAGTTCAATAAAAAAAGTCTGACTCTATGACCTACCAAATAATTTTTTATTATTAAAAAAAATACAAATTTTCATAAAATATATAAAAGTGCTTGTATTTGTTTATACTATAAATTTTTATGAACTACAATAATTTTCACATTTCATACAAAAGTGTAAGGTCGAGAATTTTAATAAAATTAAATTCAAGAATTTATGATATTAAGGAAATATAGTTTAAATAGTATACTATCAGTATTTCTGAATTTTTCTTAATTGGAAATAATCTGCTGGACCATGACGGCGGTCCCAGGCAAATGATGAATTTTGTTGGGCAAAAACATTTTATAAAACATCATTCGGCAATCTTGGCGAATTGTTTTGTTAAGCGCCAAATAAATAAATGGAGGAAAGTCATGAAGGTGGAACCTGGTGAACAAAATAAAAAATAATAATTTATTTGGATGTTAACAGGCATTCTTAATTCTTTATTAAAAAAATAATTTCTAATATTAATTTTTGTCAGTTTCTTAAATTTTATTTTATTATTATTTTTCCCATAAAATTTCAAAATATTTAATAATTTTTTTTGACAGATTATAAAAAAATAAAAAAAAATTTTTTTTTGCTATTTCATAAAAGTATCTTCAATAAAAATAGAATTAAAAACAAATACATTTTAAAAATATTATTTCATGTAAATAATGTTCCAAAAATGTCCTTCATAATATAAATGTATAAATTTTTAATCAAAAATCTTATTTTTAGTTTGGTATTATAATTTAAAAAGCTAATTTTGAAAAAAATATTTTTCTGGTTTTTATCTTTAAAAAAAACTAATAAATGCTACCATGTAAATTGGGCCATTGTGATCATCCATTGGGGTGGAATGATGTAATACATGATCGCATAGATGGAACATGCGATGGCATTCATTGCGGAAATTAAAAAAAAACCGTATGGGGTCGAGTCCTGAATAGACAAATGGCAGTGCAAATGTGGTCATGTCCTGAATAGTGCAAATGTGGGCGTTTTCGATTTCTAATAAATCAGGAACCGGTTTTAGAGCCTACAAACCTTATACCATTTTGTAGATCTCATCGAGTCGCATTGAATGGTATATAAAATGTCAGGTTTAGGCCCACAATTAAAGAATTTTATACCTTAAAATTAAAAAATATGGTTTAAAAGGTCTAATACTTTATCTTTTGGAATATTTTACATACCATTCGATGCGTTTCGATGAGATCTACAAAATGGTATAAGGTTTGTTGAATCTAAAACCGATTCCTGATTTATTAGAATTCGAAAACGCCCACATTTGCACTATTCAGGACATGACCACATTTGCACTATTCAGGAGTTGACAAAGCACCAAAAAAACTTGTAAAAATACCTAAAAAATGAAATTAAAACAAATAATAATAAAAATGGCTCTGACCATTTTAGGGGACACTGAATGAATAGACGACCCATGCCGCCGAATGAACGAGTTTTAAATTTTAATGCATACAATAATGGCAAATATACCATAAAAAGGAGGGGAAAAATGAAGACTGCACTATTATGGTAAGTATGCATTGTAATTGAGAAGACAAAATGGCCATCCAAATCGGCGGAGCGATATCCAATGAATGGATCAAAGTGCCAATCAAACATCAAACTGGAGCATATGGCTGGTGGCAGAAAAATGAGCCAGTATAAATCGTAAATTGTACAACAAGAAAACCAAATGTGGATACGAAATCCAGAGAAAAGTATTCCGCAAATGTGCGGGGAAATAATCTCCAAAGTCCAAACATCGGTTAAAAGCCAAAATCTAAAATATGAAAATGGATACGCCAAACCGCTGGTGTCGGGCCGACATATTTTTATAATAACTAATCAATGACTGAATTAATTTTAATGATTTTCTTATCAAATTAAATGGCTTACTTTTTGTTTTTAATAATAATAACTCTATTGAAATTGGTTTAGAATGTATAGAATTATGTTCATAAATAATTTATAAACATCTTTATTATGGATTAACGAAATTTTCAGGATATTTTGGGCATAACTTTATCTCATTTAAATAAAAATTAATATCATTTTTATAAAAAAATTTTGTATCCAAATTGCTAATTATTCCAAATGATTATTTTTAAATATTTTTATTCCATAATAAATATTCAGCCAAATTTCTTCATTTTCACTTCCAATTTTCAACCGTATCCAAATCCTCTCATAAATGTCCCGCAAATAATTCATGCATTCGTGCCAGAAAAACTTTTTCGGGATGTATATGTGCAAACTTATTTTTCACATCATTAATCGCTTTTGCATGACTGTGTTGAATTTTTTAAAATTATTTTTATTCATTTAATAAGGCGATTTATTTTTTATTTATAATTTTATTGTTTTATATATTTATTTGTTTATTTTTTTTATTAATTATATTTTTTTATAATTTATAAATTATAAATATTATAAAAATATATTTTTTAGAAATTGATGAAAAATTATTTATTATAATTATTCAACTAGTATCTATCACAGATCACACATATGTGTGTTTTCGACTATTCATATGTAAAAATATGTATTATTTTATTTTGTTTTGGTCTACAAATGATTAGTTTTATTTGGAAATATAAATTTTTTAATTAAATTCAATATGATAACTGGTAAAAAGTATTTTTATTTCTTATTTTATTTTATATTATTTTTCATTTTTTTATTTATTTTTTATTTTATATTTTATTTTATTTATTATCTATTTTTAATTTATATTTTAAATAAACATATAAAATAAAAAAATTATAAAAATAATTATTAATTAGAAAAAGTAAAACCTCACCCCAATGCTTTCGACATTTTATCAGTGATGTGTTTCACCCCATCGTGCACCGGCCCTTTCACAATCACAGTCTTGTCCAGTACTTCGGCTAGTTTGTTCCAATGTGCTGCCTCCGCGTTATAGAATTGGTCAGCAGAGAGGGGCATGCAAAGCAGGGGAACACCCATTTGGGCAGCCTCCAGCACACTGTTCATGCCACAATGGGAAATGAACAATACGGTTTCCTCTTGGGCTATATAAATAGAGGGAATAGAATTTTAAAAAAAAATTAAATTCTGTTGTTTGAAATTTAATTTTTATGGTTTTAAGATTTATAATAGACAAAAGTTTTAGCACTCTGGTCTTTTTTCTTAAAATTCTTTATTTTTTAAAAGTTAAGGGTTAAAAATATATGTGAATAGAACAACTATTTTAGGCAACTCGATTTTTAATGAACTTAGATATTTTTTCCATCATTTCATTTTTCTTACAGCGCATTAAAATGTTAAAGGATTATTTTTATAAATTTTTTAATATGGGCATTAAGCTAGGATTCAGCGGTACCGCAGTACCGGTCGGTATTGGTACCGAAGTACCGCGGCCTTTGGCCAGTACCGGTACCGATTTTGCCAGTACCGGTACCGATTTTGCCAGTACCGGTACCGACCCCGGTACTACCGGTACCGTTTTTTCAACTCGGTACTAGTCGGTACTGACAAGCACCCCCTAAAATGGCATTTTTGGCCAAATTTTTATTTTTTTAAATTTTTTTCTTTAAAATGAAAATTTCAGTCAAATTTAAATCTTTTATGAAGCTTTTTTTTATTTCTCTGTATCAAAAATTTTTGATTTTTGAAAGAAAAATAATAAAATTTTTATGATTTTTTACCATTTTTCCTCCAGTACCGTCTGTACCGACTAGTACCGGTACCGACCGGTGCCGAGTACCGGTTACCGACCCTAAACCCAGTACCGGTACCGAATACCAAGTAGGCTAGTACCGGCAAGTACCGGTACCGATTTTGGTCCAAAGTACCGGTACCGCTGAACCCTAGCATTAACTTGTCAAAATCTGATAGAGTATATTCAAATTCAAATAACATTTTTTCTTCCCAGAGATGCAGCCAGTGTTGTGCATTTCCAAATTTTTTTTTCATCCTCATCCACCCCTCCCAAATTCTCTCATCCTCATCCACTCTCACATCCCAGCACAGATGAGGAGGAATGGATGAAGATTGAGGATGTCTCATCCGGATTACACTGAATGCAACCGCTCACCTAATAATGCAGGCTGGTTCACCCATGTCATAATGTGCAAATTTTTAGGCCGCTCTTTCTCTTTGATTGCATCCAATTGGTCCAATTTCCAGATGAACACATATTCTGGATGGTTCTTTATGATTTGCAGAAAACTAGCGCGCACATTCCGTGGAATTTGGGTGGTTCTGAATTGCGAGCCCAAGCTGAAGTAAATCAGGCCTTTAGTTTTTTTCGCGTTGGCAATGATTTTCACCTCGTCTTCATTCAAATGTTTTTCAGTCTGGAATAAATTTGTGGGGATTAGAATTTTTATTTAGTTATTTATGACTACTTTTTAAAATTTTTAATTTCGCTTATTCTTCATTTTTGTTGAACTCTTATGCATCCATCTGGTTTAATCCGAGTGGATTTTCCATAAAAAATAATTATAATTTATAATAAAATTAAATAATTAATTAAATTAAAAAATTTATATCTATTAAAATATTTTACCTTTGTTGCTATGCCACCTATGAATGTCATTTTCTTGGGCGGATTCGGCAGAGGAAAGTCCACAATCGGCTGTGTGTTCACAAAATAAATTTTCGACTTCTTGAAAAGTTTCTCGAAAATAGTGTGTTCCACCACCCTAGGTTTCTCTTTTTTCCTTCTTTCCGTTTCCTTTTCCTCTTTTTTCTTTTTTTTGTAATTCTCAATCATTTTGACACATTTATCGCCAAATTCTGCGATTGTTTTTTCCACCGAATTCATATCTTCTTCTCTTTTTATTTCCCTCTTCTCCTTGGCTATATCTTTCATCTTTGAGCAGTAATAGTCGTCCTAAGAAGAAATTAAAAATTTTTGATATTTTAGAAAAATTTTTTTATTTTTTTTTTTTAAAATAAATAAAAAATTAAAAAATATATAAATTTACCGCCAAATCGTAATCGTTTTTCGCCTTTTGTATGTTCGTTTTATACCGTGTGGCAAGATTGTCTTTTTTTGGAGCACTCCATAGCTCTGAATAAAAAAGAATAATATTAATTTAAAACAATAATATGGTAATAAAATAATATAATAATATTGATATATAATAAATAGGGCATGGATTTTTAGGTGGCAAAAATCGCAAAATAGGTAACTATTTAGGTTTTTTCGGGAATTTTGCCAAAAATAGGTTTAAAACCCGAAAATAGGTAATTTTTGGCTTTTTATTGCATTTTTAACATGAAATTTTCCCCCCAAAAAGTGCGAAAATAGGTAAAATAGGTAAAAAAATTTTGGTCAAAAACATGAAATAAATGCATAAAAACATCATTTATGTGGTTTTCTCATCAAATCTGATGCATACAAAAAATAGGTAAAAACCTAAAAATCCGGGCCCTAAATAATATATTATAAAAATAAAAAAAATTAAAATAATTTCAAAAAAGCAGCAAGAAATAATGAGTAATGACCCGACCGAATAGGTAAATTAAATTTATTTACAGAATGATTTGCTCTCATATTAGGAAGAAGAATTTTGGATTATTAAAATCGCCAAAATTGATGATAAAAAAAACCAAAAATTGGCAATTAGTTTGCATAAAAAGGTGCTTTTTCAGAAAAAAAAATTAAAAAATTTTCTCCATTTTTTTTCTAGTTAAGTTATAGCTAGAAAAAATTCAAAAATAATTTTATTCTTTGGCACGAATTTTCTTTGACTCATGTGGAAATTATGCGGAAAAATTTTAAAAATTTTGGAGTCTGATTTATAAAAAATTTATTATGAAAAGTGCCACCCTTTACTTTTTCATGAAAATTCATAGGCATTAAAAAATATATTAGCATTTTATAGAAGAGAAAGAAGGTTACTTTTGCGATTGAAAAAAATTAATTCTTGCTGTTAGAAAAAAATTTAAAAATACCAATTTATCATGTGCTCAAAACATGCATATTGATATAAATATGTAAATCACAGTTTTGTTTGTCTAAATCTAATAGTAGAACATTTAATTAATTACCGGGAATATTGGCTTTAATAAGTTTTTGCTCGTAATTGTCCATCCAAGCGTAGAATTGTGCCTGGCTAGGCATGGCGGAGGTGGCCACGGTTGTGGGGATGCCAAGCATCTCGAAAATGTAGAATGCATACCAATCCCAGACCTCCGCGATGCCAATGTCAAAATGCTCCAGTTCCAATTTTTTCATATGATTTTTGTTCTTTGTCAATGCTGGAATGCAATTTGAAATGGAATAATTTTTTGACTTTAGCGCGCCCCATTAATTGAATTATTTTATTTAATTAATAATTTATAATAATGATTATTAAAAATCACATACGGAAAAAAGTGTTTCCATCGCTTCCGCAGATTGACTCGATTTTTTCAAAGTCTCTTTCCTCCCAAGGGAACACCAGTTTTTCCTTCTTGCTTCCATCCGAAGCTGTTGAGGAGGAACTGCTGGACCGCGAAGATTTCTTTTCACTAGCTTGTGAAGATTTTGATCTTCCCATTTTTATTGATGACGACGACGACCTTACCCGTGGTGTTTCCCCCTTTTTGGATGATGATCCAATGCCTGGCGAATTCGACCTTCCCCTTGGAGTTTCCCCCTTTTTAGATGTTCCTACAGAATTCGTTCTGGAAAGTGGAGTTTCCCCTTTTTTGGATGATGATCCAATGCCTGAAGAAATCGATGTTGACCGTGACAATGTCTTATGTTTGGTCGCTTTCCTTTAAAATTTATTTAAAAATAGCCATTGTGGTTCACAAAATTATACTTTAGCTTATCGCCGTAAAAATACAAAACTTCCAGTCGGTCGTCAATATGTGTAGCCAATTCCGCATCTTCGTACTGAATATGCTCTTCTTCAGTCAATTCTCTTATAAATTTTTTTTTGCCTTTAGCATCCTTCACTGCTTTGCCGGATGAATCAACAACGAGAATAACCTTTCGAAATATTATGAGTATTTTAAATATGATATAAATTTTCTAAACTAATTTTTTAATTCTAGTTGAAAGTTGGTTCAGGGGTGCCATAATACCGGGGAAACTCGGCATGTGCCGAGTTTTTGATTACCTTGCCGAGTTTTTGCCGAGTTTTTGTAAATGCCGAGTTTTTGTCAAGTTTTTCATATTTTGCCGAGTTTTTGCCGATTTTTCCAATTTTAGCTAAATTTTTTCGCTGCGCGGCAATTTTTTAGTCTAATTCAATGTAATTTTTGGCCAACATTTTTCCATAAATGGCAATTTTTAATTAATTTTCTTCCTTATAGGAATTTTTTAAAGCTTTTATTATCTTTATTTCGCAACCCCAATTGCTCAAACAAGTTAAATCACAAGAGAAATATAAAGTATAAATATTTTTAAAGCTTTTATATTGCATTTAAATACGATTTTTAAATGCCGAGTTTTTTGCCGAGTTTTTGAAAAATTTTTCCGAGGTTTTTCCGAGTTTTTTGACCCGAATGCCGAGTTTTTGGGTTTTGGAGATGGCACCCCTGAGTTGGTGCAAAAAACTGGGTTTGATCTTTAATTTGAAATATTTTTTCTTTTTTTAAACAATATTTTTACTCACAATTTTGCCTACAGCCGATTCAGGATGCAAAGTTAACGCGAGTTTCTTGTTGAATTCATAATGACTTGGACTTCCATTTTTCATTATATATAAAATGTTGTGTTTTTTGTTGTCTTTTTTCTTCGGAAAAAATTCAAATTTGAGCCTTGTTTTTGCCGGGTCCACATTTTTTTCTTCTTTATGTGTCTTATCCACTGCTTTCCCTTTATTAGTCGCATCCACCCATTGCCAATTGCTAATGCCAAATATTAGTAGGAAAAACATAAGCAGTGAGAGGGGGAAAATATTGCAACATTTTTTGAAGAGGGAAAGAAAGTGCATCTTTAAGAAAATTATTTGGATTTTTATATAATATTTTAATTTTTTTATTAGTAAAAAAGCACATTTTCAGCTCATTCTATGTTATGTACCTTAGCGAAACAATTTTACACTTTTTAAAAATTGTTTTGATTTTCTGCTGGTGTATAATGAAACGAACTCAAACATATCTATCCTTTTTCCCTCTGAGAAGGAAAATGAAATTTAAGCCCAAAAGCCACTGGGTTTATGAGCAGTCTCGAAAATTGTTTGTACAGTTGATGATTAGCCCATAATCGGTGGAATTTTTCTTCTCTCGCTATTTGAAATTGGATAAATATTTCAAAAAAAATGAATAACAAAATTTTTCATTTTGTTTGAACAAATGCCTTTTTATTTCATTTCCCCATTTTACCCGTGAATATACCAGGAAATTTAAACATCAACAGAAATAAAAACAAACAAAATTATTATGAAGTGGTGGAATAACGAATTTTTTTAATATTTATAAAAATTAAAAAGAATAAAATGAAAAATTTCATTTTTTTCAAGCCTAAAAAGGCAATCTGGGAGAAAAAATTAATATTTAAAAATATTCGATGTTTTTTTTTCAACATAAAATTTCAATTTTTATTAAATTTCAGCAGAAATGTGCGAAACTACAAAAATGCAATATTATATTACAAATGAATAAAGAAAAAAAGTAAAAAAAATTATCGTATCACAAGGAGGCCATTCTTTTTTAAAAAAAATCCAGTTTTCAGATCTCCCTTTCTCTGATCTGGCGATGATTTTTGCTGGATTTATTCATTTTTACTATATATATGCCCAACAATACGAAAAATCAGTCTATATTGTCTAATAAGATTAGTCTAAAAAATAAACCCTTTTCGAAGATATAAAAAAATATGAAATTACTAAAAAGGCTTAAAAGGCTCATTTTTTATCAAATAAAATTAGGTATGTAACTTTTTATCAGTACTTACTAATCACCAAAAATTTTCCCCCAGAACTGAGGAACTGTACAAATATGTAAACCCAATTTTTTGACAGAGCTTATTATTGAAAAATTAGATTATATACTTTAATGTTTGACCCTACTTTGTTATTCAAAATCCCAGATTTGATTTTTTTTTAAATTGAAACGAGAATTTTTATTTTAAATTTAATATTTGCACAGCTTTTAAGGCGATCCTTCCACATGAATTTGTCTGAAAATGGAGGCAAATTGAGAATTTGGCAATTTGTTGATGATGAAAAATTCCGGGATAAGCTAAATGAGATTGATAATTATTGGATACTATTTAATTTGCCAAATAAATTACTGAAAATGCCAAATAGACTAGTTAATTTATTATGCCATCAGTTATTGGGGTTGATGGTCAAGTTTTTATAAATTGAATCTTTGCAAAAAGAATTAATTTTAAAAAAATTTTAAAAGTATTAATTAAAAATTTTCCGAAACTTAAATTATGCTCTTCACATTCCATTAATTTTATTACAGTATGCAGCAAACATCAAAAAGGATCCATACGATTTCATTGGCTCTTTTGTTTTTGACAAGCCTTTCGGGATGAAAAAGTCCTCACAATTGCCCACATCACGGAGACATGCGTTAAATATTTCGATGAGTCGCGTAGTTTTGTTTCCTAATAAGCGTTTGATCCTTTTCCACAATGGTTTTAGCGAAAGGCAAGATGCAAATACGCTGAAATATAAGGTGGATAAAATACAATTAAAAACGTGGAAAAGAATCATATTTAGATTCCTTTGGTTCAGTATGCTTTGGAAAATTGCGGAACTAGAGACTGTAAATTAACAATATTTAACCAACTTAGGTTAAAAAATTAATTGAACGTTTTTTAACCATTTTATGAGCATAAGGTGACTAAAATTATTTATTTAGTTTGCATATATAGAAGACAATTAAATGACAAAAACATTCTTCAAAATGATTGCAATTAATTTTGAACAAAAAAATTAGTAGCTGGAGTCAGAGAAAAATTGTGAAAATCACAGCATTCATTACAAACTTTATCTCATAAAACGATTTCCAAAATAAAACAAACAAAATTTTACAAAATTTTTTGAGCATACAAATTTCCTTCTGAAAATTAAATTTCAAATAAAAAATATTTATATTTCTTTTTAAAAATAAGTCAACAACAAAAATTTATCTCTTTTATTCAAAGAATTTCATCTGTGAATTTTAATGAATTTGCGGCATGGCAATGCTCCGTAATTTCTGCCTGGATCATTCTAGCTGGAATGTTCATTTCACAGAGGTTGACTAGGGGAAAGGAATTAGCCATGGCGTATGGGCTCTGAAAAAAATAAAAATATTTAATATTTTTTAAAAAAAAGCAGAAAAATAATAGGCTTGATTTGGATCGCTGTCGCCAATTAATTTTTATTTATGAAAATTTAATTAATTAAATAATTTTTTTGGCAATCCTACAGAATTCGTATCTGCAAAATTTTTATTTTATTAAATTTGCAAAAATTTTATCTTTTGGGTAATTTATGGCGCAAAACACAAATCTTACAATTAATACAAAATTTATAAATAAAAGTTGTACCATTATATCCAGTTCACCGAGCTGCATCGATTCAGCTATATTTTTACTAGATAAAAAATTTTAAATTGACCTTGTTCCCCTTGGCTATTTTGATTTTCATGGTAAAATTGTCATTATCTTACAAAGATATCAAGGTATGACTAAATCAGGGTTGCCAGATTTTTTTTTCATAAAAAAGTACATTAGCCTTGAATAAAAAGATTTTGGTGTCAAAAAAAGATTTACTTTTTAAGCTAATATAAATTGATAAAGATTTTTTAAATTAGGTTTTTATCTTAAATAAACAACCGTGGATCATCCAAGACTAAGATTTTATGTTTTTTGAGAAGAAATTTTTACAATTTTTTGAGCCATAGGCGAAAAATTTCATTAAAAATGGCTAAAAATAAAAAAATTGACCTAAAAATGGCCGCGCAGCAAAAAATTTTACTATTTTTTCATGATTTTATGAAAAAAAAAGTATAAAAAATACACCAAAGTAAAAAAAAAGTACAAATCTTTTAAAAAAGTACATATGACAACCCTGGACTAAATGGATTTAAGGTTGGTGTTCTGCCCACTAAATTATATTAAAAATGGAATTTAAAATTTTAAAAATATTTTCTTTTCGTTGCATCTGCAATTGTCTGATTTTTTAAAAAATTATAAATCATAAATCAATATAATAATATTTTTAAATTTTCTGAATAACCTTGGCAAATTCAAAACAATTTTCACTGAATGCATGCATGACTTGGTGATGGCAATCTATTTGGGTGATTTTTTCGGGATGAACAGTCAAAATTTGATGCCGAATTTGTAAATATTCTTTGCCATTAGCTTGGAGCACTTTGTCCACCAGCAATGCCATTTCTCCATCAAAATAATTTCTTTTCTGGAAAATGGAAATTTTTTAATTAAATTTTGGATTTATACAAATATTATTAAATAAAAATCATTTTATGAAAAATAAAAATAGGTAATTTACAGTTTTCTCCCCACATTTAAAAATTTTTATTTGTTTTGTGATCACCACAAATGGGTTTAAAAACTGGTTTAAAAATCTTATATTTCCATAAAAAAATTTTAGCGACAAAAAATAATAAAAATTAATGGAGAATTGTTAAAATAAAGTCCTTAAAAACGTTTACAATGATAAAAAGAGAGTTTCACTAATCATTACAATTTATTCCAGACAATTTCAGATCCATTCAAATCATATTCCTATTATTAATCCCCCTATACCCCTCTTAATCCTCTTAAATCCGGCTATATCTCGCGCCATTCTGGATCTTTATATTATAATAATCGTATCAGAGTATATGATTTACCCATTTGAGATATTTTAGTCGGAAAAATCCTTCTAAACCATTGCACGCGAAACCGGTTTATACCATTTAAAAAGGACTAAATCCCAAAATTTAAACTCTCTATTCGTATTCTCCATTCTCGAAAAATACATAATTTTATGACAAAGAAAGAGAAAACATTTTTATCAAAAAATGTGGGATAAGAAACTATTACAAAAAAAAAACTTTTTCCGAAAAATATTTTATTTATCTACAATATGGTCTTAAAAATCCTTTTTTCATTTCCAGGAATTATATTGATCAAATATAAAATTAATTTTATTTTTTAATTTTATGACTATGCAATTTTCCTACCTCCTGAAGAAGGTCCAATTCTTTGCCAGCTTTCTTATCCCCTGCCATCTGTCGATGCGCCAATATCAGCAATGGGATATCCCTGAACAAATTTTGCATTTATTTCCTATATACATTTTTTGGCTAACCCTGATTTGAACAATGAATATTCCGAAGGTTGCCTCCAATCAACCCCAAATCCGTATAATTTCCTATTAGATGAGGAATATCTACAAATTATGGTGAACTGATAGAAATTCACTATCCCTAAATAGTCAGTATGAATATTCTTCTGCTAATATAATATTAAACTATCAATAACATTTAATAAGGCTCTGATCAAAAAATATGGGGCTAAATTAAGTGTAGCTTTTGATATTCTACATATATTCAATATAAATTACTTTTTGTTCCCATATCCCACTGGAACATTGAACCGGAATGGCATGCCTCCAAGTAAAATGTGAGCTCATTGAACATTTCCTTCTTCTCCATTTCCTTCAATGTTTGCGACAGATCTTTGACACTCAAAAATGGACTTGTGGGCAAACCGACAACACCTGGGCCTCCATGATCGGTGTAGTAGACGAATACTTTGTCCTTGTTTGTGCTAAACAAAAATTATATTCTTTATTTTTATTAATATACAGTGAATAAAAATTGTAATCATTTTTCTAACCTCGTTTAATTTTAATTCCCCAATGAAAGTATTTTTAAATCATCCTAAAAATGTGGCCCCCAATATTGATTTAAATATTTAGGTATTTTCTTTGGCAATTTTTGGGCATTTTCATCAATATTTTTAAGATTTTTATTTAATTTATAATTTTCTGAAAAAAAAAATTTAAAATTTATGAAAAAAAATGAAAATTTTTTAAAATTTTGGAATATTAAAAAAATTTGGGCTTTTTGAAAATAAAAATTGATTTTGGCATTTTTTGAAAAAATAATAAACATTTTTTTAAAAATCTATCATTATTTTAATTATATAAAAAATTGTATTTTTTTCGTAAAAGAATATTAAGTATTATTATTTTTTTTGAATAAATAAATCGAAATAATAATTTGTGATTGAGTTGAGAATTGAGATTGAGGGTAATAAAAAACATTTTTTAAAATTTTATTAAAATATAATATATTTTTAAAATGTTCATTAATATTTTGAGATTTTTTCTTAAATATTTACCCTAATATAAATCCTTTCCCTAATGATTAATTTTTCAAATCGAATGTATTTTTTAATTTTATAAAAATTGAGTAAAACACATGGATATGAATATGTTATTTACATAAATAACCAGCCCCGTAGGGGCTGCATAAACCGGTTACAGCTCCATTAGATATGTCTCAATGGGTTTGAAAAAGCGCGGAGCGCTTTATAGTTCCACAAGTTTTAATTATTTTCTTTAAATGCGACCATTTTTTAAGTATTTATATATTACACTACGGTTACCGTATACCTGTTTCATACTGCTTAGACAATTCGCGTGGGTCGCAGCTTTCGCAAGCTACGGGCGCTTCGCGCCCTCCGCTTGCTCAAGCTTCGACCCACGCGAACCGCCAAGGATGCTGATTTTACTCAAAAATTACAGTAACCCTCTATTACCGTATACCTGTTTCATACTGCTTAGACAATTCGCGAGGGTCTCAGCTTTCGCAAGCTACGGGCGCTACGCGCCCTCCGCTTGCTCAAGCTTCGACCCACGCGAACCGCCAAGGATGCTAATTTGTTCCAAAAATACCGTATACTTCACTTACAGTAATCCCAATCCAAAAAATAATGTCAGATTCGAACTCAGCGCCCTCGATTACCCTATAATCCACCCTAATATCTCGAAAATTGAAGAATTGTAAAAATTTTACAATTTTACAATCGCAATTTTACAATTGTACTTGCGCATTACAATTCGAAACACAGCCCATAATATGCGCCTTTTCAAGCTCTACAACTTTGCTTCCCAGCCCAAAATTCAAATCCCAACGCATTTGGCCAAAATCCCTCATTTTCCTTTTTCGAACCTCATTTTACCACTTTTGCGCGTTCCAAAAAATTCTAATAAACCTCAAAATCGGTTTCTCCACCCCCGAAAACCCTTAAACACTTTTTATTCACCCAAATAAATCATTGGACGAAGGATGGATTCGAACACATGACCTCCAGCCCAGCACCCCCTATTTCCCCCTCTTAAAGACCCCTCCCTTCGCCAATCGACCAAACGCGTTTTTGTGAAAAAATGCCAATTTTTGCCATTTTTTACAGCCTTTGCTTTTGATCCTAGACCCCCCGACCCATATATCATTTTGTAGCTAAGACTCTAACTTAGGGCCCTTTCTCCCGGCCCAAAACCCTAAAGTCAAAGGGAAAAAAGTTTTACCGGGGCAAACCGCAAAAATGCCATTTTTAAACCGGTTTTTTGGCTATTTTTTGAAACCGGTGACTTAAAATGAAAAAATCGTATTTTTCCCAGATGCGCGCTGATTTGCCGCAACTTTTGAGCCTAAACATGCCTGGGCTAAAATCAAACAGAAATGCATTGAATTTTGTCAAAGAAAAAAAGTTGAAAGCTATTATATAGTATTAGTAAAACCAGTGGGGCAGAGCCCCACTGGTTTAAAGCATGCTTCCGTATCGGAAAAAGCGCGGGGCGCTTTATAGATACCCCAGTAGGTTTTTTACTCAAGTTTTGGACGGCTCGCTTCGCTCGCCTGGTATTTTTCATTTTTTAAACCGGTTTAAGCTTATATCTCGAAACCGGTTTGGTTTTTTAACTCGCACAATACACCTTTCGATCCGTCTCATCGAGCCCTACAACTTTGCTTTTTATCGCGCACTTTTATCTCAACTCGCAAAAAAGTTATTAAGGAATTTTTGACTCGCGCACCCGACCTTGGCCCAGTTGTCGATTTGTTTGGCCATTCCTGGCCATGTTGGACCCATGAACCTATATATCAAATGAAAGCCCACATTCTGGGGCATGATCCTTTTTTTGTTTCAAATCGATTGAGGTCCAAGGAAAAAAGTTTTACCTGGACAAACCGGTTTTTAAACCGGTTTCTGCGCAATCCTGAACCCAAATTGAAAAACGCGTATTTTTCCTGGATGCGCATCAAAAAGTTACCCCTAAGATGTGCAAGTCCCAAATCGAAAAAAACCCTTTAAAAAAAGTTCCAAGTTTTTAAGTGAAAAATGTAAAACGGATTATATATAATATAAATAAATTAACTTTTCTGCTGGTATTTTTAACCTTTTAAGCACCGGCTTCCCTGATGTCGCACTTTCATTTCCGAGCAGAACAGACAAAAAATTGTCCAAATTGACTTCGTCGCCGCTATAATCAATGCGAACATCTGGAGATAAAAATATTAATTAAATAATTTTGTCCCCGGCCCCCGCCGGGCTTTGGAAGCAAAAAATGGGTAAGGGTCATCTCCGAAAATTAAACCACTTCGAAAATACACTACCCCGTCTCCCAAATACATGCGCCTGAAAAACTCCCAATTTCGCCGAACACGTAAAATCGGTCCCCCAGGCATCAGGGGACAACCCTATATTAAAAAAAAGCGATTTACCTTCATAAACATCAATTTTCTCTGGACTGTTGAATATTTTTCCGGGGAATCTGTTTCTGAATTTTTTCATCATAAATATTTAAATTTTTCATTTTTTATGCATACGATGAATCATTTGCAATGTCATCGTACATCATGGTGATTATGTTCTCCGGTTTCACTCCATGGGACGTCAATGTATGCCAAGCATGGCAAACATCGGCCTTTAGCAAAAAAAAAGTTATTATATGAAGTATATTGCAAAAGTATTACAAATGTAAAAATTAAACAATCATAATTACATGAGAAATATTTAATTAAATCATTGTTCTGGCTCTTTAAATTATAGACTAATTGTGCAATTTTATCTATAGAATATCTTTCCGCCTACATAGGAATGTAACCCGATCTTCGGGAATATGAGATTGTTGAGGGCTGCAACTTTTGTTGGTTTCGCAATATCATATTCGATTTTGCCATTTTTGATCGGATTGGGTCGGGTTCCCGACTTTTTGAAGAACTTTCTCTAGCCAAAAATGGCAACATAGTGAAAAATTATTTACCAAAAATTGGCTTGCAGCGGAAAATTTAACCAAAAATAAAAAAAAATCCTTCAAAAATATCTTAAAATCCAAAAATAAGGGGGTTTTTCCTTATCACTCCCGATAAAAATCGAATTCGATGGTATCGTATTTGAGTTTTATCGGGTTTGGGGCTATCGGGTTAGTTCGGGCGGGTAGACGAAGACTAAAATGGCGTTGCCTGGGTTCGAGAGCGTATCCTTATTTCTGCCCATCTAAATGTATGTTAATGTCAATCATTTTAAAAACTTATTTAAGCTAATAATATACTTTCATACCTTCCAAAAGATGAGAACATTTTCTATATGAAAGCAATGCTACCAACTACAAAATTCACTATAAAGAATTGGTTTATGGTCCAAAAATTCATTTAAAAACAAACAATAATATAATAGCCGTAAATCCTTTAGTAGAAGCCCAGCCTTTAATTGAATCACACTCAGAGCTTCTAATAGAATTACAGTAATTTTTTTGGCTAGCTGGCAATATTTATAAAAAAATTGACAAATTTTACTTGATGTCTGTAATTCCACCATCCATCAGAGCCGGCAATGAATACAGCCCAAATCTCGCCACCTTTTGACTCTTGCGCTTCTTCCAAATCGGATTCAAATTTAGTTGGAAATGCATAGGATAGGCTGTAAATTTATTTTAATAAAATTGATGTTTCCAATTTTTTATAAAAAAAATATTTTTCAAATTATTACATTTTTAAAAATTAAAATAAATTTTTAAATTTTTATTGAAATTTATTTTTTTAAGATGAATAATATTAAAAAATATTTTTTAGGAATTTTAAATTATTTTTAAAAAATGGAAAATTTTCTTTACCTTAAAACTGTCACAAAAATAAAGCTTGATTTCATTAAGGGAACAAACATTTTTTTGAAAATTTATTTTTGACTATGGGATTATTTAATAGATTTGGGTTTGTTTATAAAGGCAATCCTAACATTTATCAATTATCATTGTTCATTAATTTAGTTCATTATTATAGAAATAAAAAGAACAAAAAAAGGATAGTTCAACACGGATAGTTCGAAAAGGGTGGGCCATTTATGAAATGCTAAATTTTGGAATAATAATTAGACAAAAATTAATAGTATTTTACAAATGAATAACCTTTTCCTTTTGTCTAAATTTTGATAAGACAAAGAATGCGGCCCAGTGGGAAAAAAAGGGGTGTTTTACGTCTTTATTGTAGGCATTTGCGTAAATCATAAAGATCATACCGTTGTTACCCTTATCTTCTTTTTAAATAGATCAAATATTGGTACAAATTAAATTGTTATTTGAAAGATGACTAAAATTTTAAATATCATTTATTGAGAAAATATGTGGTGCATTTATTAATTTTTTTAATTAAAATAATTGAGCAAATTTCTTTAATTTCCTTTATTGCTGTTTTCTTTATCATTTTTCATTAATTAAAATTGAAACAATTAAACAATTTCATTTACTTCTTCTTTCTTTTTATTCCAAAAAAATTTATATTTACTCATTCAATTTGTTCTCTTCTTTATGAAACAATTCATTTTTTTAACAATTTTATTTGCAATTTATTGGTCTGGTTTGACGCTCAAATTTAAAAAAAAAAAATAAAAAATCTAAAATCTCATTAAGGAAAATGCAATTGCTTCTGAAAAATTACGTCTAATCAATAATAAAATTCCATCAAGAACAAAAAAGAACAATTCTACCTGCTTAAAAATACAAATACAATTCAGCGCTTGTTAAAAATTGATCTATATGTATATCATGACTCAAATCTATGTCTTGATATTGATAAAAAGGATCATAAAAAAATTTTTAAATTCCACTCGCACACCTTCAGATAAACTACATCCACTAGAGAAAAGACATCTTATATCATTATATTCGTCCGGGGTCGATTCCACAATAGACAAAGGGCGGTGCAAATATGGGCGATTCCACAATGGTGCAAATATAAAGTTTTTGGCTTCTAATAAATCAGAAACTGGTTTTAGACCACACAAACTTTAGACCATTTTGTAGATCTCATCAAGACGCATCGATTGGTATATAATTTTTCATGATTTGGTCAAAATTAAAGAGTACTAAACCATTTAAACCATTTTTCCAGATTTTGGTTTTAAACTTTCTTATTTTGGGCCAAAAGCTAACATATTATATACCAATCGATGCGCCTCGATGCGATCTACAAAATGGTATAAGGTTTGTGTGGTTTAAAACTAGTTTCTGATTTATTAGAAGCCAAAAACTTTATATTTGCACCATTGTGGAATCGCCCATATTTGCACCATTGTGGAATCGACCTAGCACCCATTATATTATATAAAGTAGCTTTAAAAATTAAAAAAAAATTCCATATTCATCTATAGAAAATCAAATATGGGCCAATTTTTCCAAGGGTGGAATAATTGTTTTGTGCCATATTATCGAATATCGAGAAATAAATAGCGTGAGAAAATGGACTATAATTTATTTGGATTCTATGAATTTTTAACAAAATTGAATTCGAGTGGGAAGGGAACAATGAATTTCGAGTACAAAAATTGAAGTAAAGCAGCTAAATAATAGTACACATTCATATCTAATTCATAAATTGTCAATAAAATAATAGAAAATAACATAAAAACAGGAAAAATTCTATTATACTTTGAAGAATTAAATGGCGCATGATTGGAAATTCTGTGGTGAATAGCGTGAGGCAAATATTATTTTTAATTATTTAAATTTAAAGTAGCTACTATCTAGTGCACACAATATTTTATATCACAGAACGCTTAGAATTTAATTATTTTATAGAAAATTTAACAATAGAAAAAAATAAAAATTTCTGAAGCTACATTTAAGTATTTTTATGTAGGTTCAAAAATTTTTTTTTCCAAAAAAAATTATCAAAAATAGGGGACTTTTTCTGCATTAAATTACCATAATTTTAAAAATTTTCCAATAATTTGTAAAAAAATGTATTTGATGTAAATCTACGACTAAGCCGAACTTGAGTCGATGATTTTTAAATTGAGTTATAATCTTTAGCTCAGAGATCGGCTCACTTCAAATAAGATTTATAAAATATTAAAAATTTTTAAAATAAGCTTTCCTATGCAGAAAAGTTTATACAAATCGAGTTAAAATTTCAAGCTTCAAGGTAAATAATTCCAATAACCACATCAATTATAACTATATGCTTGACTAATAATATGCTTCAATAATTTCATATAAAAAGAAATGTCTAAAATTGTTAATGAAAAAAACATCAGGAAAATTGCTATATTAAAAATTGGCGCTTGATTGAGTTAAATAAGGGCGTAGGCGTAATTAGAGTGTAAACTCAATACCACCATTTGGGAGCCATCGCTTTTAGCTCACTAAAGACTAGACTTGATGATATTGATGCCAAATTAAAGAGCTGACTATATCGATTTGCGGCCAATTTGGGGAAATTGGCCATTCCCGGGAATGGCCAGCTATAAAACTGGACATTCCCTATAATGGCCCCTTTTTCAGGTTGGCCCGTAAGGAGAATCTCGGCTTTTAGGCATCAAACAGATTCGGGTGCAATGCATGGTCATTTTATTCTAAGAAATTTCAATTTCAGACCTACCTAATCTATAGCCCGTAATACTAGAATCCTAGCCCTAAACCGGTCTGAAATTGAAATTTCACAGACTAAATCGACCATGCCGAGTTAAATGAGCCCATTCTCGAGCATGTAAAATGCCAAGAAACCGAGATTCCCAAATGGAACCAATTGCATAAATCGTCCATGATATATATAAAATTTATCTTGCTAAAATTTTTATGGAACTGTATTAAAAAAAATCCATAAAATTTGTAAATTTATAATAAGAGTCCTTTTTAAATTTCTGAACCAAATCAAATAAATTGTAAACCGGTTTAAAACCAATAATTTTGAAATACAAAAACATTATTTTAGTTATTTGAAATTGAATATTTGTTAATTATTCATTTTCCAATAATTCCAAATATTTTTTAGGAAATAATTTTAAATTTATTGCCACATTATTTGACATGAATTACACAATTCTCCCCGATGAACAACTATTTTACTCTATCTCCGCATATTCCATTGGCTCATTGGAATTGCTCGTCCATTCAGTGGTTCTATTGGCCGCACTATTTAATTTCATCATCCTTTACTCTACCCAAATTCTCCATCCCAATCTACGATTCATTCTCCAAGTCCAAAGTGGTTGCGTTTGGCTTTTCGAAATGGCTAGATTAATTTTGATCGTTCAAAAATTCATCAACAACAATATGTTCTTTCCGGGTTCACTACTCTTACAGGTCTATACAAATATAAAAATAAACTATATTTCTTTTATTATAAACCCATGGGTTATAAATTTTCGAGCACGTCTAGGGTGAACTCTTCTAGTAGAAGGGGGCTTATGAATTTCAAGGAAGGAATATGTATGAAAAAATAAAATTATTCAATAAAATTAACAACAAATTGAAACATGTTTTTAAGAATCAAAATATATTTTTGCGACATGTTTTATAATTTAAAAAATTTTTTTCAAATTTGAAAATGTTTTATGATTAAAAATATGTTTTTGCCTTTTTATAATTTTACAAATCAAAAAATATTTTTATGATTCAGAACAAAATTATAAATCAGAATATGTATTTGCCATTCAAAATATTATTAAAAATCAAAGATGAAAGAGTTTTTTAGATTGAACTTATAATAGAAGAAATAAGATAATTTAAAAATTAAAGAAATAAAATTATCTTCATCTAATATTTAACCTATAAATGGTTTAATATTAAAAAAAGTTAATAAATAATTCTTTAATTTTTAGCAAACAAATATTTTTTAATCGATTTTAAGTTTATTTTCTACGATTAATTATATTAAAATAAAGGAATAATTAATTTTTTCTCTCTCATTGATTTTAGGGCATCCAATATAGCACAATGCTGATTCGCAATTATTGTTGCCATCTGTTGGTTGTAGAACGAATTCTGGCCACACTTTTTTATAGGAGATATGAAAAATCCAAATGGTCCAAATGGAATCTTGTTTGGCTTCCTTTATACGTATGGATTTTGATTATGTTTCATTAAATTTTTATAAATATATTTATAAGTAAATTCCTTTTGAAAAATTTATTTTTTTTTATTAATTTCGATTTTTTATATCTATATAATTAAAAAAATTTCATAATAGATCGTTTTAATTTTTATAAAATAATATTTCTTAAATTGGTAATAGCCCAATTTTCCGCAGCGGACTTGTCGCCATTTGTAATAAAATAACTCATAAAGGACTGAATCAATTTTAATGTTTTTTGTACAAAATTAAAAAGAAGACTGTTTACTATCAAAACAGAACATTTTATTTTTTTTAAATTGTTTCAGATCCTGAAATTTATAAATTATACTCATAAAAACATTTTATCGAATTTTACTAAGGATTATCAAAATTATCTGGGGTTTTTTTAGCACAAATCAATTATTTTTGAACCAATTTTAATAAATTTATTACATTTCGAGAGTAATGAGCTTATACTTTAATTTGATATAAAAAAATTTGATATAAAAACCATCACAATTTATTCTGAATTGAATACCAAAGAGCGAAAAGTTGGCCACGATTAATCAGAGCTCACTACTTAAATTATTACTGGTCAATTTTTTATTAATTATATTTTAGATTATATTTTGCACATTTAATGCGTATCAGAATACATTATCTGGTCAATGGTCGGCAACACCAATTAATTTTGTTTCCATTTTAGTTGGAACTATTATTTGTTTAATGGAATTTATGGTGCTTTTTTATTTAATTTTAGTTTCCTTATCAAATTTATATTTTTAGATAATCATTTATATTGGTGTGCATAACAAGAAAAAATATGAGAAAATATTTCCAAATTTGCAAATGTATAATTTAAGTGAGAAATTTCAGGTAAATTATTTCATTATTTATTTGCTTGGATCAATTTTTAATTTATATTTTTTTAATTTTATGCTTGTATTTTTATATTACAACCCTATGGGCTTATTAATTTCTGAGCCTTCTGCTGGAGTGGGCTTCAAATAGAGAATGGAGTTAAAAATTTAACAAAGAGAAAATATATAAAAATAGAATTTATTCGATAAAATTTGTAACAAATCAAAACATATTTTATGATCTAAAAAATTATGCAAAATATTTTTACACATAGAACAGGTTTTTAAGATTAAAAACAAGTTTTTTATAAAATTTTTTTACTTTATGTTTTTATATTCACAACATGTATAGGATCCAATATAAGTTTTTAAACATGTTTTTATAATTCTCAACATCTTTTATAAATCAGTACATGTTTTAAAAAGTTTTATTATTTACTATTCAAAATATTTTTATAGAATTAAAAATCAAAGAATTTTTGATATGGTTCTAATAGAGAGTAGATTTATAAATTTCAGAGCTATCAAAAGTTTGCTTATGCTTCAAATAGGGAAAATAGAAAATACGGTATTGAAATTATATCTTTCTTTTTATTTTCATTTTTTCATTTTTTAACTCTCTTAAAATTGACTATTAATAGATATTATTTTAATAGTATCTCTACAAGAAATTAAAAATGGCATTTTTCTAGATTGCAGAAAACATCCGGACTAGTAGACAACTCGGAATTGCATTTATTTGTCATTTCCTCAACAATTTGATTGGTGCGCTGATAGCGGCATTTCTTTTCTATAAATGGATTAGCCGAACACAAATTATGAGTTTGTTTTTGGCCACAACTTGCCTCATTCAATCCATTTTATCATGCATCATTGAAATCACAATTATCATGTCGGTTTAATATAAATATTAAAAAAAAAATTGATAAGCATGATGATTGAAAAGTTCTTCTTTTTATATGAATAAACTAAAATAATTTTTTAAATACGATACACACACAACACATGATGTGGCTAGAAGGAATGTTGGATATTTCAAACCTATAAAAGCCGCTTCATAAGAAAGTGGTGGATAACAATGTTTAAATGACATGTTAATTTGAGTAAAAAGCAAAAGACCCTGTGTTGTCATCTTGGTTCGGCGACGATTTTTATTTGCCATCATTTCCTTCTACGATTTCATTGCCATTATTAATTTCTCACAATTCATTTACCATCTTATTTTTCTCATAAGTTCTGTTCGGAATATGGTCATTTGGAATTAGGAAATGATTTGAAGGGATGATGGCATTTTGATATTCCCATCTTTGATAGTAACAATTCATCCTTTCCCAAATTTCCCCCATTGTTTTGCTTGTCATTTCCCAATTAATTCCAACTTCGGTTGTTGATATTTAATTCCCCAATTATTCGACCTATTTTCCAATCACACATTTAATTAAATAAATAAATATTCTTAAATTATTGTGTCTTCTTATTGGTATTAAAATCGAAGACCAAACAAGTTCAAACTCTTAATACTATGCAATCCAAACTCTTAATACTAGGCAATCCAAACTCTTAATACTATGCAATTGCAATCCAAACTCTTAAATTATGTAATAGATAATAATAAAAATCGTATAAAATGAAAATATAATAAAATTATTTTATAAATAAAAAATTAATTAAACTTAATTTCATATCAATATTTATTTAAATTAATTATAATATTTATTATTAATTAATTTTTTAGGCTTCATCCTAGTTTGAGGAAGAAAATGTTTATTATTGATTTGAAAATTTGCTGTCAAAAGAATCGAATTGGAAAGATCAGCGACGATCCAACATTATGTAATCAAATGAACCAAAATCAAAAAATAACCGGCTCAGTGTCCAATGTGTTTGGAGCACCGTTGATTACTCAAATTAATACGGAAGAATATTTGAAAATTATCCAAGCCGATTGGTGATAAAAAGACATCGTAAAAAATCAAGAAAATGTTTATATAGAAATTTGTTTTAAATTTTCTCATTTTTTATTATTACAATAAATTATTATGTGCTTATAAAGCTGATATTTTTGAAAAATTTTATTATTTTAACTCATTTTTCTCTGCTTATCTGGCGAAAATAGTGTGCGAATTCCAATTTGCCCGATTCCCAGTTTTGTTTCCGACATATATATGTGATTATTCAAATGGTATTTTGAAAAAAGGATATAATATTTAATATCATACTCTTGTTCTATGCCTCAAATTTGTCAAAAAAATAAAAAAAATTTAAATGCCCCCCGGCATCAGGGTGTCTATAAGGTCTGACCAAAAATGTGGCATTGGCTATGAAAAATGTGGGAAAAATGTGGCAAAATTGGCCAAAAATGTGGCATTTTTTAAAACAATTAAGATTCAAATAAAAATTTATTTAAAAATATTTATTTTGTATATTTCTCTATTATTTTATATCCAAATATGGCCGCGCAGCGAAATATTTTACTCAAAAATGGCCGCACAGCTAAAAATTTTAGTCGAAAATGGCTAACTACCGAAAAATTATAACAAAAAGTGCTCGCCAAAAAAATCAAAAATGTGGGAAAAATGTGGCGAGATGGTCGAAAATGTGGCAAATACCACATTTATGTGGTATTTTAGACACCCTGCCCGGCATCCTTCAAATTCCATCCAAGAAATTTCACTTATATTATTATGTTTTATATAGTAGCTTTAAAAATTTAAAAAAATTACATCTAAAAAACCCTTAGGCCAATCATTGATGGAAAGTAAATCTTGAGCCAATTTTTCAAAGGTTGGAATAAAATTTTTTTGACATATTATCAACATCGTGAAATTGCGTGCTAATATTGACTATAATTTATTTGGATTCAATGAATTTTTAAAAAATTGAATTCGAGTGGGATGTTGGGGACAATTAATTTGGGGTAACTTGTAATATATCAAATAAATAATAGTGCATGCTGCACGTCAAACCCATTTTAAAAAAATTTTCGATAAAATTGCAGAAAATATCAGAAAATTCTAATATCATGATATTTACTGCCATTTTATCGAACATCGAGAAATATAGCGTATCAAAATGGACTATAATTTATTTGGATTTCACGAACTTTACATAAAATTGAATTCGAATGATGACAAATAATTTGGGGTAAAAAAAATTTAAATAAAACAGATAAATAATAGTGCATTTTCACATTCCCAATCCCATAAAATTTTCGAAAAAATGTCAGAAAAATCAAAGAACAATTCTATTACCCGTTTTGAATGAATTATTTGATCCATTTTCGTCTGCGGATGATGAATGGTAATTCGAAATATGTAAGGATTATTTCGAAATATGTAAGGATTAATTCGAAATATGTAAGGATTATTTCGAAATATGTAAGGATTAATTTGAAATATGTAAGAATTATTTCGAAATATGTAAGGATTATTTCGAGATATGTAAGGATTATTTCGAAATATGTAAGGATTAATTTGAAATATGTAAGGATTATTTCGAAATATGTAAGGATTAATTCGAAATATGTAAGGATTATTTCGAAATATGTAAGGATTATTTCGAAATATGTAAGGATTATTTCGAAATATGTAAGGATTATTTCGAAATATGTAAGGATTATTTCGAAATATGTAAGGATTATTTCGAGATATGTAAGGATTATTTCGAGATATGTAAGGATTATTTCGAAATATGTAAGGATTATTTCGAAATATGTAAGGATTATTTCGAAATATGTAAGGATTATTTCGAAATATGTAAGGATTAATTCGAGATATCTAAGGATTAATTCGAGATATCTAAGGATTATTTCGAAATATGTAAGGATTAATTCGAAATATGTAAGGATTATTTCGAAATATGTAAGGATTATTTCGAAATATGTAAGGATTATTTCGAGATATGTAAGGATTAATTCGAAATATGTAAGGATTATTTCGAAATATGTAAGGATTAATTCGAAATATGTAAGGATTATTTCGAAATATGTAAGGATTATTTCGAGATATGTAAGGATTATTTCGAAATATGTATGGATTATTTCGAAATATGTAAGGATTATTTTGAAATATGTAAGGATTATTTCGAGATATGTAAGGATTATTTCGAAATATGTAAGGATTAATTCGAAATATGTAAGGATTATTTCGAAATATGTAAGGATTATTTCGAGATATGTAAGGATTATTTCGAGATATGTAAGGATTATTTCGAGATATGTAAGGATTATTTCGAAATATGTAAGGATTATTTCGAAATATGTAAGGATTATTTCGAAATATGTAAGGATTATTTCGAAATATGTAAGGATTATTTCGAAATATGTAAGGATTATTTCGAGATATGTAAGGATTATTTCGAAATATGTAAGGATTATTTCGAAATATGTAAGGATTATTTCGAAATATGTAAGGATTATTTCGAAATATGTAAGGATTATTTCGAAATATGTAAGGATTATTTCGAAATATGTAAGGATTAATTCGAGATATGTAAGGATTATTTCGAAATATGTAAGGATTAATTCGAAATATGTAAGGATTATTTCGAAATATGTAAGGATTATTTCGAAATATGTAAGGATTATTTCGAGATATGTAAGGATTATTTCGAAATATGTAAGGATTATTTCGAAATATGTAAGGATTAATTCGAAATATGTAAGGATTATTTCGAAATATGTAAGGATTATTTCGAAATATGTAAGGATTAATTCGAAATATGTAAGGATTATTTCGAAATATGTAAGGATTATTTCGAAATATGTAAGGATTATTTCGAAATATGTAAGGATTAATTCGAGATATCTAAGGATTAATTCGAGATATCTAAGGATTATTTCGAAATATGTAAGGATTAATTCGAAATATGTAAGGATTATTTCGAAATATGTAAGGATTATTTCGAAATATGTAAGGATTAATTCGAAATATGTAAGGATTATTTCGAAATATGTAAGGATTATTTCGAAATATGTAAGGATTAATTCGAAATATGTAAGGATTATTTCGAAATATGTAAGGATTATTTCGAAATATGTAAGGATTATTTCGAAATATGTAAGGATTATTTCGAAATATGTAAGGATTATTTCGAAATATGTAAGGATTATTTCGAAATATGTAAGGATTATTTCGAAATATGTAAGGATTATTTCGAAATATGTAAGGGTTACTTAAAAAATTATTTTTTCACTAACTAAATTAAGCCAATTTTCAATTCACTAATTGTTTTGAAATGTAATTCATATTCTTATTGTTTGCTAATTATATTTAATATAACCTAAAGAAAAGAATAAATTTAAAGTTCGAGTTCAATAGTTATTACTTATTAAATATAATCAACGGATGATTATTGCATATTTTGCCTCAATCATAAAATGATGGACTTCTGCGCGCACATCATAATTGGCTCTGCTAATCTTCAAGTGTACACTATACTATACACTACAGATAAAGAGGAATGAAAAGAATTAACTCATCCATGACACATTTCGGTTGAGTATTATGGAAAATATAAATACGGAAAATGGTAGTACTTAAGTAAAATAATATGCAAATGGCAGATAGAAATAGAACTTTCATTTCTGCAAAAATTCAACTTTTCCTCTGCAATTACAAATTATTCACCATTGTAATATTATGACTTTTATGAAATTTCATTCCATTGAAAAAATATTTTAAAACTTGAAATTATTTTAAAATAATTGAATTTATCTAAAATTGAGCAACAAATTAACAGCGCAGAAATGGAAACAATTCTTAATAAAATTGAGGAAATGAAGCAAAAAAAGAATTAAAAGAAAAATTAGACAAATCTATTGCCAAAATGGCAGAAATTAAGCGACAAATGAGAGGGGAAATTGACGAATTAAAGGAACAAATTAGTGAGCTTTTAAATGAGAAACGCATTTTGCTGGGTCAATTTGAGGAGATTAAAGAAGTAAGTTTCTTCTTATATTTAGTAAATTCAAAAAAATATAAAAAGTTGATTAATTTATCTTGGAAAATATTTTATTTTACGGAAAACTCTTAAAAAATTTATCCTCGATCCCAACCTAAGCCTCATTCATCAACAGTCATCGAGAAGTATCGAATGATATATTTGTCATGGTTTAAACAATTCTGTTAATTTTTATATGAAAATGAAAAGACGATTTAATTTATTTAAAATTTTTAAATTTTGACCAAAACAAATTAAATTAAATAAGCCATTCATTGCGCCTCACTTATTAGATTTATCGAATGGATTATGATTTGGATTTGGAGTTAGAACAAGCCACTAAATAATCATTTTTTTTTTATTAATTTTCAGCAATTTTTTCTGCAAATTAAATACTAATAAGAATTTCTAAAATATTTAAAATTTTCCGAATTTTATTTTTAGCAAGAAAAGCAATGTGCTAATCAATCGATAAATCCCATTGAATTAATGCAACAAAGGAAAAGAGCAATAGAAGAAGAAAAGTCTGAAAATGAGACTGCTAGCTTGGAAATCAAAAAACCAAAATATGCGGAAAAAAGGTTTTAAAAATAATTTATTAAAGGAAATATTTTACTAAAATTTAATAGAATTCCAAATTGGCTTCTGGAAGTTTTGGCATAGATTAAGCGCAGAGAGATGGCCAATTCCATGTTGAGCACTTCCAGCTGGACTTTCAAACAATTGTGTTGGCCAAAATTGCACGGAAATGTGAAGCCATATTATGTGAACGACCCTTTGGGATTTTATTATGACGAAGATGAATTTGGCAATTCTCGGCCAATTTTATATCGATTTCAAAACGGAATAGAGCCAAAGCCAGCTAATATAAATGAGGCCGAAATAATTCCAATTGCCACAGTCCAACCGCCCGAATATATTCTAGGATTTAATGAAATTTATTTATGGTTGGTAAAACTTTTAAATATTAAGTTACCTTGCAAAATTAAATTCTAATTTATTTTAAATCTTTAATTACAACAATAAATATAATAAAAAAATTAAAAATTTCTTACATTAATCAATAAATTTTATATTTTACATTGTTTAAATATTACTTTAAGCTGACTTGAAAAATTATGTCAATTTTTGTCGAAAATTTAATAGATTTTTGATGTTTTTTGGTACTAATGGAGTTTGTCCCTTATAAGGAAATGAGGATGACGATAAAGAAAAAGATGAGGATGATGACGATGATGAAGAAGATAGTCTTCAATTTCATAATCTTCTTCATCATCCTCATCACACTTACATTGTAGGGGACAAAATTCATTAGTATCGAAAATTTTAAAAATAAATCATTTCCAAATTCACCCATAAAATTTCAGGTTTCTTGATGCCCAAGTCATTGAATTCATGGAATATGAAATAATTAAAATAGAGGATATTAGATTAATGCCAACAATGGATACAAATGGATTGGAAGGACATCAAATTATGGCAATACATCGACTTTTGACCATATTCTCTGGCAAAATTTTCGAATTGGATTTTAACGCAATGGATAGCCAAAAACATTGGGATAAATATTTATCAATTTTTCCTTATATTTTTGATGAAACTCAGTTCCTTGATTCTGAAGACGAAGCCTGTGACAATTATATCTTCAATTGGTTGACAAAAAATGGACGTCGTGTCGTGATGGAAAATATCGATTCCTATGGTTGTGTGTTTACGATGAAATACAACCTGAATATATTGAGGATATCAAAAATGTAATACTTAACTAAAGGCTAGCGCTAGGTTTTTAGTTTTTGGCTCTTTTTTGTATTCATCAGATTTAATGAGAAAAACATATAAGGGAAAAATTTATAATTGAAAAAATATTAGAAATTGCGAAAAACTATTGAAAATTCCAAAAAGACAAAGTTTTATAATGGTTCAATATTTTGGACTATACTCACGAACTCTATACCCAATCGATAATACTGGTCAATAATTTGAAAATATTTTGCTTATCTAATTTTAATTTAATTTTGAACCAAAAAAATAAAATTAGTTCACACAGTTTAAAACAGTTTAAAAAAAACTATGATAAAATTACCATTCGATGCCATTTAATTAGATTTATCAATTGATTATAAAGTTTGGGGACTTTGGACAAATCACTGACCCCGTGTTCCGACATTTGCGCCCGAACATTTGCGCCCCCGACATTTGCGCCCCCGACATTTGCGTCCCCGACTTTTGCGCCTCAACATTTGCGCCCCCGACATTTGCGCCTTTCTTGCCAAATAGCCTCAATTTTTCAGAAAATTTAATGTTCTATAAATCTTTGTTTTAAGCAAATTAAGTGGTCCGTCCTCATGAGTTGGACAATACCAGACCCGTTGCCGAAATTCCGCGAAGAAAGCGGTAAATTTAATTATAAATGAAAAGATCCGTTTTTAAGTTAAAAGACAATGACCGGGCAATAAAAAATCTTGTACTCCAATTTGACCAAAATAATGATAAAATAAAAAATGAACAGACTTGGATTACACATCTCCATGCATTGGCATATAGACTCTAACAAAAAGGAATAGATGAATGGATTGATTGAAATTCTTTATTTTTTTAAACAGTATCAATATTTCTTTTTAATTTTTTCTTTCGGTTAATGGGAGTTCTGATATTGAGTTTAAAAAATAGGCGCAAATGTCGGGGGGCGCAAATGTTTAGGCGCAAAAGTCGGGGGCGCAAATATTAAGGCGCAAATGTCAGCAGGGCGCAAATATTGGAGGCGCAAATTTCGGGTAACCCACTGACCCTTATAATCTTTTTTTCTTTTAATTTTTATTTTATTTTTTTATGACTAATATTTTTTTGATCATTTTTACGTATTTTAACATTTTTGTGAGGGAAAATTTAAATTTAAAAATATAATAAAAAATCAAAAATAATTTATTTGAGGTTTTCAAAAAATACTTTTAGCAATTTTCAAGAAATACCATTATAAGTAAAAAAATAAAAATATTTTTTAATTTATTAAAGGAATTCGAGAATGCAACAGAACCAAACACATTTTTGGTAATTGCCGATTCCAATTTAAATAATCTTACGGAATTCACAATGGAAAATGATACAACTCGGGAAGTGTTGACTTTATATCGTCGATTGAATGAAGCAGAACATTGTCTTGTTCGATATCCAAAATTGGACCCAAATTGTAAAACAAAAATAGAGAAGGCATTATATGATAACAATGTAACCCACATTTATTTGAGCATCGAGAAATTTGGAGTAAAATATTTTTTAAAATAATTAATTTATAAATATTCTTTTTAGAATTTTACAAATGAATGAATGAAATGAAATGAATGAATGATTTGATATACTGTATTTTGCATGAAATGATGAATTTTTAATCAATTTTGTTCAATTATTTCTATTTTTTTTTGAATAAATTTAATAGAATAAAAACTAAAAGATATGCAAAATATTCACTATTATATTCAACACTCTCTATTACCCTAATTTTACTTTTTAATTACCGTAATAAACGAGGTCATACGTCACATATAACCAAATATATTGCAACATCATTAAAGCAAAAAAAAATTATCTAGTAGTTATCAGTATTTTCTAAAATTTTCGGATACATAAATTCAGCTCATATTCAAATTTATCTAGCAATACCCGCATACCATTCAAGCAGAGACATCTAAAATTATATAGAGAATTTATATTTTTATTTGACATTGCTAATATTTTATTACAAGAATTTACTTTTAATTTTTAGTTATAAAAAATCATGATGAATTTTTTATTGAATGAAGTGTCGAAAAATTGATTAAATAAACAAAATCAAGAAAATAGGGAAATTGTTTAAGACGAGAATATTTTACTTTAGGAATTACTTAGAAATAAATCAAAAAATTAAATTAAATTATTGATTTTAAGATAAATAAATTTATTTAGAAAAAAATTATGAATCTGATTAAGAATTTTGGAAATTTTGTGAAAATAAAATCATAAATTAATGACACAATTTAGTGGGCGAAAACTTGATTGAATTGTTTAAAACACCATTCATCCTTGCCAAAATTTACTCGAATTGAATCGCCAGCACCGTGCAAATTGACAGCGGGGAAAATTTGGAGTTTAGTAAAATTTGGAGGTAATTTAGCCTTCCCTAAAATTTTATTATTATTTTATAATTTTTGATTATTTATTTTTTAATTAATTTTAAAATTTTTTGGCCATACATATTTATTTACTTAATTAATTTTTATAATTTATGATTAATTTTTTTTAAATTTACCCAATAATTTGCGATTGCATGTGGCAAAGCATTGCATTGATGAATTTAGCGGACAAATGAATATGCCAAGGCCAATCACATCACCTTCATTAAAATCAGAATTGCCATTTTCAAATCTGGCCAGAAATGATTCAGTATCATCATTAATTCGTATTCCTCGTTTGTGCCCCATTCCAATTGTATTTGGCATAAATCCAAGCAATCCGTCGTAATAGTAATTGATTTGATTTTGATTATTCAGTCCAATAAATCCAATGCTAATGCTGAATTGCCTGAATATAATTTATATTTAATTTATATATGTTACAATTTATATAGAAAATTGGCTATCCTAAATTAAATAACTAAATATTGGGCTTTGGATAATATAACTTTTTAAAAAACCCAGAGATTTGAGATAGGTTCATTATTCATTTACATTTTAAAAAGTATAATCAATTTATTCAAAATTTCAATTTTATTACCAAAAAATCTTATATAAAATTATTAAAACAAATCGGTTTGCTTTTAAATAATGTTTCCACTTTTTAAAACATATTCAAACCTATGAAATTTCTTAGATTAAATCAACTATGACGAATCTAAAAAACCATTATTGAGTTTTGTATCTAATCTAAGAAACCAAGATTCGAAAATTGGCTAGCCAAACATCTACTAATTCCACAATAGCCAATTTTAAATAATGTTTTGACATTTATGCTAATAATAATATTGTAATATAAGCAATTATATATATGAAAAAATACTGGTACTTATACTTATTAGTTATCCCTTAGGCATTTTTTTTTTGTTCGTCATGGAAAATGTAACGGTAACCACCATGGGTCACCAGGTATAGGTTTAGAGTCATATCGGAATAGGTAATAATTTCAAATATTCGTAACCATAATTTTAATACCCATAAGAGGGACCCTTCATTTCTTAAATATCCTGTCCACAGTAACCGGCAAAATACTTACCTATCTTTCTTGCAAATTTCTACTTCATAATAGAAAGTGTTCGAAGTTTTTATATTGGCGTTCAAACTAAATTTTGCTGGAATTGTTGATAAGATGGAACGGGTCCAGTTTTCTCCTAAAAATGTAAAGAATATTATTTTATTTTATACTATATAATTTTTACCGAAAACAATTGGCGGTTTTTTGACCTTCAAATTGATTGTTTCTGGAATTGGCATGACAGAACGGATGCAATTTTGACCTAAAAAAATACGATAATATTAAATTATGTTGACGAAAATTTTTGAATTATTTATTTTATTCTAATTTATGCTCTTTTAATATAATTTTTTAACCTTCTGGGCCAGAATGTTTGACGATGAGTCCCTCTTCGGAAACGTTCAAATTATGTCCATAAAATTTTGGATCCCATTTGTTCGTCTTCATTGTCTGAAAAAAAATTCATTTTTATTTATTTTTATAAATTTTCCACCATTTTAATGCCATTGAACATTTTTTGAACATTCCTTGCCAAAAGGCCATTTGTCATTTTGGCCAAAAGAGTAAAAGCATCTTCCAGAGGCAATGATGTGAATAATTCATTTATTAATTCGATTGGCATTCGTTTTCCTCGAAGATGAGATGAGAATTTTTTCTAGGAATTTGAAAAATGAATGAATAAATTTTCAAACCTTTTCTTTCATAATTTTTTGTTCCTTTGTTTTTTGTTCCTTTGATTTCTGAATTATTTCTTCAAATTTTCTAATTGTTGTTTTCACATCCAATCCAACAATTTCTTCGCTTAAATTTCTATTTTCCATGAATATTTTATTGGAATCCATTTTTAGCAAGCAGTAGAATTTAGTAGAAAAATCAGCAATAAATTCTTTTTTAATTCTATGACAGAGTTCAAAAATAATTTTTTATTTAATTTGAATTTAACGAATATTGTCAAAATCTTGGAATGGAAAGAAAAATGGAATTTTCATTTCTCATTTTTACCAATAATTCATAATTTTCTAGGTCATCAATGTAAATTTCTCCAAAGCTTCTTCTTTTCAATATTGCAATATTGCATGCCATACAAAAGCAATATTTTCCCTGGGAATTTTTTTTAAGGCAAAAAAAATTTTCAATTTATTTTCATCAATGAAATTCAGTCGAGGATTTGAAAATGAATTCACTCAGAGTGTAAAAGTGGGAATTAATGCATTTTATCATTGATGATACAAAGAAAAAAAAACAAACATTTTGCATTTTCCCAAGACAAAGCATTCATCCATTCCACTGATTGAGATCAACGTCCCCCCTTTTAATTTTTAATTTAAAATGATAAATATTTGAAAAAAAAAGATCAAAGATATTTTCTTATTGCTATTTTAGAATCACGTTATTTCACCATATATAATTGCTGTTATAAATTAGATTTAATGATATGAAATTTAAAATGATAAGATTAGGCAGGAATTAATGTGCATTTAGAAAAGAGCTTAATTGTCATATTTAAGTGCCTAAAAATTCCGATTTTTTGAGAATAAAATTCCAATATGGAACCCGGGAAAATATTTGAATTCATTATTTTGTCATTATTCTTTATCGAGTTTATTTTATATGGAATAGAGAAGATAAATTTTACTTTCTCTGATTTTCTCAATGAGAATGTCAAATTTTCTAATAAGTCATCAATTTAAATTTTCTTAAAGCTTCTTCTTTCTTTTTCCTATTGCTCTCTATGCATAGCTTTTATTTTATATTAGTCTTGCTGTGAAATTCCCCTTATTTTATTAGGCAAAAAATTAAATTTATTTGGCACATTCAATTCAATCGCGGGTTTTAATGAATTCTACTAGAAGAAAAAAAGAATGAAATGAGCGAATTGAATAAAATTGAGAATTTTGATAGTATTATAAAAAATCAAAATTTTATAATTGCGCTTGGGGAGAAGTGTTTTTCCATTCATCGCAAAAAATTTTCTAATTTTAATCTGTTTTTATTTGCAAATGATATAGTCAGAAAAAATAGGGTGGAAATTAAAATGAATGGTTTTAATTATTACTAATTAATTTTTCTTTCTGCTAGCAAGAATACTAACATATATAAATTTTAAATGGTCGTTGGTCAGTACAAGAAGAATCAATATTCTCATTCTTATATTATACTAAGTATCGGACCAACTGCTCATTCGGAAAAAATGTGTTGATCTTTTCAATTGGTCCATTCCTGAGGCATATATTTCCAGGACTGAGCAAAAATTCCCGGCAGAAATGCATCTTAATACATTAATTTTGGATACATATGTATACATAACACCAAACTTTTAAAATTCATTTAATATATTACATTTTCATTTTTTAATGCTAATAATAAACTTTTTAATAAAGATAATCTTTCCTGTTGCTTGTATATTAATTAGTCCTTTATTTATTTATTTATTGAATAAATTTTATCAGAATTGATTCAATTTCAAAATTTATAAACTCCTGGAAAAATTAAACATCAAAAATAAGTATAAAAATTTTTTGCACAATTATTTCTGCCAACTGTTAACAAGGAGAATTTTATCTTTCAAAATTTTTAACAATCCATAAATGTTAGCGGAGATATGCGTTTATCATTATTATCCGTCTCTACAATTCTCTTCCATTTTGCTTTCACTTTGATGCCAAAATCGAATTGATCAAATTTACAGCATTTATGAAAGTTGGGGCGATGAAATTGGAGTACAAAAAATAGACCTGAAATTTTAGCTCGATTAAGAATTATTTTAATTCCTGACCAGTGAGTCAATCCATTTGGACAGTTCCTGCAAATTGCCGCTATATCGTGAATATGTCCAAAGGGCAAGAAGGAAAAAGGCAATCATTAACACCAAAGTGAATATCGAAGCGAGCATGTCCAACCAGAGGAATTGAAAAATTCCTTGTACTAAAAATAGAAAACAATTTTTAAATTAATTATTCATTTAATATTGAAACATACAAATGTAGCTGAATACCATCAACATGATCAGAACGGCAGGAGTTTTGATTAATTTGAACAAGTTTTTCGAATTGTTCATCCTCTGGAAAGATTCGAATGAAATCTGAAAAAATTCAAAATTCATGACAATTTTAATTATCAATATAAAATCTTTTTGCCTGAATTTCATCCTCCAATTTTATTCGGAACTCTTTAGCCATTTTGGAGCCGCCCATTTTTTTGGCACGGTTAAATGAATTGAGAGCAATTGCCTTGGATTGTTCATGAATTAGGCACAAATCAGCCAATTTCATGAATGGAGTGTCGCCGCCACAAATCTATGTTTTTCCATTTTATTATTCAATTCACCAGAACCAATCTCCATTTACTTATAAAATTGGTTTTTACATAATTTTTACCTGTTCCATTTCCCTGATGTACATCGCTTTTGCATTAGCAAAAGCTGCCATATTGTTTGCCTCATTCATCGCACTCAAATTGGTTTTCGGTTCAGGCAAATAAGCCTGATGAAAATATTCATCAATATTAAAAATCTTTATTTTTTTATTTATTCTAAAGCCGAATTTTAATAAGTAAAAAAAATATACCGCATAACCTCTATTTAAACCCATCCCTCAATTAATTCCCCAGTCTCGATTTTGAGGAAACATAGCTCCTAACAGAATGAATTTCTAAAATATTTTTTATTACATTTTCTTACTTCCAAAATATCTACAAAATCTGCTAATAATTTCATAAAAAAATGTAAAAATTAAGAGAGCCCAATTTTTTTCAATTTTAGAGCGATTAAAAAATAATTCTCCACTTGATTTTACAAGAGATGCGGTAAACAATGTTTTGTTTTCGACATATTCCAAGATTTTTAAAATTATTAGAGGGATTCATGAGGATAGAATTTTGTATCCATCGATATCGATAGGGAATCCCATTTCCCGATCGTTCTAAGACTTTTTTTTTCAATTTCTAATAACCATGTGCCAATCGAAAATTTATATTATAGTCACTTAAGAAAAGATCGTTGATGGATCAAAAGCTGGTTTAAATATGGTAAAAAAATGTTTCAAATTTATTTTCTTCAGGCACTATACACAAGACTTAAAGCTTTTGAAGGAGGCTAAAATCCGTCCGAATGGTTAAGAAGTAATAGCACTATGGCTTGCATTATGAGTTAAATTTTTGTCCTACCTGAGAAGAGTGTTGATTGGGAAGAAGCGAAATGATTGAGGCAATGTTGTCTAATAATTTTGATTTTATTTCTTCATGTTGTTTAAAGAGTTGTGTTAATTCTTCTACAAAATTCTTCCTATTTCGAAGAATTTTCACTCGATCTTTGCCAAAACTCACTGATAATTTGCCATATACATTCATTTGAAGTTCAAAACTCATCTGTTTGTCAAATTTTTCGGAGAATTTTTGGCAGGTACAAACAAATATGGTCATCTAAAATTAGCGAAAATTAATTTTGTGTTTTTGTAGCTCTTTCGCTGATTGATATTCTAATGGTTACAATGTAAATTTGATAAACTATAATATTTTATAGAATAAAATATTTTTGCAATTTAAATATTCAAGAATGTCATTGAATTCTAGTAATATTGGGTTTGGATAATTAATAATGAAGGATTTAAAGGCTTAATCTCTTGTGATTTTATTTGAAATTGAATAATTTGTATAAAATATGTTTTTTAAAATGTTGTTTGAATTGGTTAAGAATTATTTTTTAATTGTTTTTACAGTTACAGACTATTGAGTCAATCCATTTATCAATGTCCCACAGATTTCCACTATATCGTGAATACGTCCAAAGAATAATAAGGCTTATGGAAATTGTCAACATCAAGGTGAACAATGAAGCCAGCATGTCCAAACTAAGGAATTGCAAAATTGTTTGGACTAAATGGATAATAATTTTTAGTTATTATTTTGAAATTTACAAGCATAGCTAATGACCATCATAAAGACCAAAACGGCAGGTATTTTAACGGAGTTGTTCATCTTCTCGAAAGAATCAACGGCGGACTAAAAATAATATAATTTTATTTATTGATATTAAATGTTAAATCAATTGGGCTGAATTTCTTCCTCCAAATTTTTTCCGACTGTTTATGTTTATCTTAATGCATTATCATACTTTTTAAGAATTTAACCAAATAATTAATATAAGTCGTTTTTTGATTAATAATTAATTTAATTAATTCTATGTATAGTTCTCGTTAGCAATTATTTATAAATATAAGCTAGGGCCGATTTTCATATTTATATATTTGAAGTTAAATTCTAGCCGCAAAATTTATCATAAGATTCTCAATTCATTTTTCTAAGTTACGTTCATACAAATGGATCCGACGCATCAGAGTCAATACAGGAGTAGGAATTTTGGTGCCATCAAAAAAAAATTTATGCTTGTCCAAAAATAAAAATTTTTAGAATAAAAAATTAAGGACATTTTTTAGCATCGGAAGGCTTAATTATAAAAAAATTTTGACGATTAGGAAAAAATTTTATAGGGTCGATTCCGACACCGACGATTCAAAAAATTTTGAATCGACGGAGTAGGCGTCGGAGGCTTATAAAATTTTTATGATTGTCAAAAAATTTTTAAACGATGCTATCCGATGCAAAAAAGTATCCTCTATCTTATGATAAAAAAATTATTATTTTTTGACAAGTAGAAAATTATTTAATCGCCCCAAAAATCATACTCCTGTTGTTGGCTCCGACGCGCTCATTTGTGTGAAAGTAGCTTTATAAAATCAATCATGATAAATAAAATAAAATCGCAAAAAACAATCTGCAAATTTGGATGTAGAAAACTGATAATAAAGTTTTTCCTTTTTTAAAATAATTACCTTAAATTTGGTAGGAAATGTTTTGATGATGCTATTCTCCTGATTCCAATTTTCCGTGTTGATTTTGATACAATTTTTTATAATTTCTTCAGATTTAACCAATTCACAGATTTCAGCCTGTTTTGTCCGAATTTGGTCATCTTTTTTCTTCAAGTATTTCTCATACTCATTGATGGAATTTATGATATTTTCATCCACATTTAATGATTCAATAATTCCCTTCAATCTTTGAATTTCTAAAAATTTCAAAATTAGCATTAAATTTTTCAAATAAAAAATAACAATTTTTGTTTTAAATTTTTTTAATAAACTTTTTAAGATATTAACTGTTTTACTAATCTTTTGATCTTATGTTGTTAAATTTACTGTATCTTATATCGCAAAAATCTCCATATTTTCGGCCAGAAATTAGTAAAATTGGATTAATTTTTCTATTTTCTCCAATTTCCTACCTAATCTCAGTTATTCACATGGCCAAGATATTTGGGATAGATTTTTCTAAAATTCATTTAGTTTTATTGGCCATTTTTAACCATTAAAAATGGCAAATTGTTTTTAACAATTGATTGAGGGATTCAAAATAATAGGATATAAAAAATTGTGTTCTAATATATTGGTTGGTCAAAATAATTAACCAAATTTTCAGTTTTTCTAAAACATTATGTTCCAATTATTTTTAGCTTGCTACTCTCATCACAAAATTACCGAATAAAAAAATTCGTTTTCTGCGAAAATCAATATAAACCGAATAATAATGGTCAATAATTTAATTTAAAATATTTCCCAAAACTTGCCCAACATTGAATCTTGATTAGTCCAACTTTTGGCCGCTTCTTGCATATAGAGTTCAGATTCTTCCAATTCGACCATAGCCAGTTCCTGTTCTTTGTAAGACATATTTAAGTGATGACGAATCTGGCAAACAAAAATTTAAATTAATATAACATACTATGCGCAGAGAAAAAACTAATTTCAATTACTATATTTAGATTAAAATAAGAATCCATTAAACAGACCAATTCCCATTGATTGTTTCTTTTTTAGATTTTAGACTATTTTATTAAGAGTATCAAAATTTTATAAATTTAGATTTGAAATTGAAATACTTAATAGTTTTTAAATACTTTAGAAAATTTAAATGAATAGAAATGTGACTACAAAAGAAATTTCATAAATGTCCATTAAATAAAAAATATATGTTGCAGCCAATTGAGGGAATCGGCCAATTTTCGGTATTCAATCGGAATTGTGGTCCAAGAAAAATTTTTTAAAAAGCAATTTCTAGATGATTTTTAGAATGCTGATACTGAGTGAGTATAAATTTTATATTTTCGTCATATATTGGAATTTTTACCACGAAAATACACAGTATAGAAAAAAAATTTTAATACAGCCAGAATAACTCTATTGATGTTATGAAATCTCGTTAAATAGGTAGTATTGATTTATTGCTAAATTACGATTTTATTAAACCCCTTCCTTAAAATATTTAGAAAAATAATATGAATTTTTATTAAAATTCCCACTCTTCAAACATTTAATAAATTATATATGTCGGCGGCAAAACTGGAATTCAGGCAAAACTGGAATTTACACACTATTTCGTCAGAGAAGCAGAGAAAGTTGGAATTTCGAAAAACTAACTATGGGTTTAGGGTTAGGGGCTCGGCAGCATGGGATTAGGGGTAGGGGCTAAGGGCTAGGGTTAGGTTTGTACTCTGCTTCTTCGGCGAAATAGTGTGTAAATTCCAGTTTTGCCTGAATTCCACTTTTGCCGGCAACATATATCAAACAAGTGCCAATTCATATTTCCAAATACCGTATATACATAAATCCCACTTACATCAATCAATTTTTTCTTTTCTTCATATTGGTATTCCAGTTCATTTTCAACATCCATTCGCTCTATTTCAATTTGCTGTTGAAGCAAGTTGTATGTGTTCTGGCAATTTTGGACTTGTTGATTCGCGCATCGACGATATTCTCCTAATTTGTTGTCGAATAATTCCATTTCTTCATCAAATAGATTTTGACGTTGTTCCAGTGCCTCCTGCGACAATTTGACTCTATACGAAGATAATGGATCAAAGTCTCCATTGGCTGCTGCAGCCGCGGCCGCCGCAACAACACCGAATAAGATCGTAGCCATTCTAAATGGTATGCTTTTTATTAATTAATTAGCTTATCTGAATTAAGTAATTTAACAGTGCAATTTTGTAGACGATAAAGATGAACAATGGTGAAGGGATAACTGAATGATATTTTTGATTCAATTACTTCGTAATTATCTATATTAATTTAATATATAATATAAATAATCCAAATCAGAAATTGATTGAGAAATTAAAATGTTACTTTTTGTATTTGATCCATTTCAAATTAAGGATATCAATCAAAAGGTATAAATATGAATAGTATTAAAACATTCAGCAATTCAAAATTACAAAAAAGTGGTGATATATTATGATTGGTAGTCTATCAAAAATTGGAGTAAATTTTATTGATCCATTATTTGTTTATGAATAATGATATAACGCCTGATGAATTTGATTAAAAATGATATTTTAAAAACTTGATGCTTTTTATTAATTATTAATTTGCCTTATAGTGAATGAAAGAGTTTCAATTAGATAATATGTAGAGGTCTAAAATATTCGTCATTCTCGGATTACATTTTTTGATAATTTTAGACAAAATGGGGACCAAGTTTGATAGCTAATCAAAAATTGAAGCAAATATTTTTGGTCCATTCATCAGTCATCACTAATGATGGACATAATTTTTTAACCAAAATCTGGGACAATTCACATTCGTCAAACACATATGTTTCCCAGGCAAATATAAAATAATCCAAATCAAAAAATGGACTTTAAATATATGGTAGTCTACCAAAAAGTGAAGAAAAAATATTCATTGGTCAATTCTTCAATTAATGATAGTTGGACAAAAATCTACGTCATTTTGAATGCAAGAGCTTAGGTCGAATGACTCGAAAGTCTTATCCAAATGCTTTCCCATATAATATAAGAATGATCCATATCAAAAAATAAGCATATACTTGAATGCGGAGAAAAATGCCTATGGCAATTGATTCAAAAATCCAATTCCAAAATCTCCATTCTCATTCTCAGACAAATATAAGGATTATCCAAATCAAAAAATGAGCATAATATTTGGTAGCCTGCCAACAATTAAACATTAGTTCACATTTATTGTCGGTTATGATTATAAATGTACATACAGATACAGAGGTCAATTTTGAATGAATATCTAATATACCTAGCCCCTGGTGGAATTAAATTAACTCAATCTGCAAATGCAAATTATTTAAAGAAAATTACAAAAATATCCATAAAATATTTAAAAATAAAATTCAATTTTGGGAATTTTAAAATATCGGATACATTTATAAATTCCATATTGAATTAATATGGGAGGAAGCAAAAAAGTCTTTTCTGTGAAATTGAGCATTTAACAATCCCGTTTTTCAGCCCGTTTATAAACAAAACTTGATTATTCATATTTCATACAGTACTATGAAAATTCCATTAAAATAAATCGATTGATCAAAAGAAGTTTAATATTTTGCATTGGAGATTTAATGCCATTTTAAGATTTTATAAAATTTTTTATAATTATTTTTTATTAAATATCTAATTAACAAATAATCCAGTCCAAGCTCTATAAGATTCATCTTATCATTTAATTCTAACATTTAAAATTTTATATTTAAAGATATGCTGATTAACAAATATTTATTCCTTTGAAAAATCATTTAACTCCATTGTGAATTTAAAATATTTATTACTGAATATCAACCAGAAATTAACAAATTTATTTCATTCCTTTCTCCTTATTTCATAGGTAATTTGTTTTCATAATTTGAGAAATTTAGGAAATCTGAGCAACATATCTATATTCCCAAAAGCCGAACCAAATTATGAAATAAAAGGTAATATTCGGAAAAATAAAAGTAAACAAAATGCTAATGTTATGGCGATAAAATATGGAATTATATTTTGAACATCGAAAAATTCCACAACATCGGGCTCTCGCCCAACAATCGTCAGTTGGAAATTTGCCATTTTCTTTGGATGCTGATGCTGACCATTTGGAGTGATTTCCACCACGCATTTTACGCTGGGAATGGCATTGCTGTTGGCCACATATTTTTCATCGCATTTTTCACACAAAAATGCGCTGCAAAGGACACTCTATAAAATAAAAACAATTAATTCTCGAAAAAATCATACTAATATTTTCATTTAGATTAAATAATTAATTAATTCATTAAAAAATACAATATTCGGGATTGACACTTTGGATGATTTGTTGAATCGAAGCACAATATTCGGCACAATCAACTGAGGCAATTCTGTCATTGTAAAGTACTAATGGAAATTTATCTTTTGTTTAATTCTAAATTGACAAATTTTACATTGCAAAGTGCCATTATGAATTCGGCAACATTCGCTAATTTGTCGGCATCGACCAACATTTTGGCAAATATTTCGCCTCCATTGCTCAGCAAAAAGAACAAATCATTGTGGCCCATTTCCATCGTTTTTTGTGCATTAATGTGGAGAACAGCATTCTTTTGTCCATACATTGATGAAAAGCCATATTTGTCCAAAATTGAGCGCAACATAAGAGCTGATTGGAGCAGAATTTTGCGAATTTCCTCCTCTATTTAATAATTAATTTATTAAATTTATATTTTGCATGACGAATACATTTAGGATTTTCAATAATTAAAAGGTATTTATAAATAAATAAATAAATTACTCTATAATTTTTATTTTTAATTACTTAAAAGGTATAATAGAATTAATGTTTAAAAAATTAAAATGCACAAAAAGTTTAATCCTCCCAAAGTCCTAAAATATGTGCGATTCACCAAAAATATTATAATTGTCAAGTATTGCTTTTCTCTGAAATTGCAAAAAAAAACTTAAAAAGAAAATTTATTGGAGAAGGAGTATATATTCTCTAAATTTATTTTTATCTTATTACTTTCCGGAAAAAAATTAAAAAAAAACTTTCCGGAATACTGTACTCCTTTTCGCATAAATTAAAATAATTTCTTTTCTTACTAAATCTCTTTTAAAAAATACCTGTTTTCTTTTGATCTTCTTCATTCACATTTCCAGCATCATTAAAGAATTTATTGATCATATCCAGTTGTTCAGGTCCCAACATTTTCAACATTTCGGGTGTCAAATAAGCCAGCAACTCATTGGCATTGTTTCCATTTGAATTATATTTGGCCAAAATTTCGCAAAAAGCCTTCCAGAATTTCTTCTTCATTTCTTCCTTTTTTCTCAAGCTGTGCCCGCTTTTCTGGATGTAAAATTTTTAAAAAAAATTGAAATTGAAATTGAAATTCCATTTCTTTTTTTTTTTGATTTTAATTCAATTCTTCAAGAATTCAAATATTTTATTTGTATGTTAGAAAGAAGTCAACTAACCAGCAAGATGACGATCCATATTATCTTCTACAATGCTATGCATTTCCATTCTCCGATCCAATTGTTGTGCCAAATCCATTTGTTTGTACTCAATCATTTCCTTCTGTTGCCAAACAAACTTGTCATCATATTTAGCGATATCAGCAATTCGCATGTCACGAGCGGCAAAAATTGATTGCGCAGCAGTACAAAAATTCTGAATCATGTAGATTTTTTAAAATAATTTGAAGCAATAAATTTGTCTCCATTTTTTTAATACTAACATCCCATTTAATATTTAACTGACCATGGAAACAAAATGAGAAAAAAATTTAAATATTTAATTAATTAGAAATATATGGCAAAAATTGGACACGCTCGAAATAGAATAAAGTAATGTTTTACAATTTATTTTCTTTATTTATGTACATTAACTTTTACTTTTTTGAAGAAAAATTTTTCTTTTAGATTTAGAAAAAAATATTCGGAATAATTAATATTTTTAATCGCATTAAACCAAGTAAAAATAAAAAAAAATTTATAAAATAATTTTTCAATTATCACCTGATATTGTCTCTTTCGTTGTGCGTCCAAATTTTTGCACAAAACCGCATTTCGATTTATGCACATTTGATTCTTTACTTCTTGCTTTTGCCATTCCATACGCTCAATGGCCAATCTCTTCTGGTGTTCAATTCTTTCCTGCTCTTCACGCACACACTGTTGTGTTCGAGCAACCTGTGATCGAGCAGCCCTTTCCCGATTACCCCTGTCGCATTCTGCTTTTGCTGCAGCACCAACAACGAGACCAAAACCTAAAGGAATAAGAAACATCTGGCTATTTGTACTCGTTTAAACGCTTTGAAAATTTGTTGTGTTTCTAAAATATTGAAATTGGTATCGTTATGTTTATTTTATAAATTAAAGAAGATGTTAAATTTTTAATTAGAGGAATGAATAATAACAAATAATAAAATTTTTTCTTTTAACATGACTTCTTATTCTCTGAATTTGGAATTCCTCATTCATTAAAGAAGTGACCAATCTACATAGGCTGGGATGCAATAGACATAAAACCCAACCGAATTTTATGCCTTGACCTATTTTTTGATGACCTAGGAACTCATTAGCTTAAATTGTAGCCATTTCTGTCAATGCTGATGCTAATGGGTCCAAAATTCACTAATTTTATGGTTGCACTATTCTCAAGCTCTATGTTCATCATCTCTTGCTGATATGGATTTGCCTTTTTTGTATAATGATGGGGTCATTCGTTGCATCTTTGTTCGACATTAATAATTGATAGCCTACCAATTCTCAGAAAAAGGAAGATTCTTAAAATTCAACTTATTTTTAACCATTCATAAAATAAAATGCATTGAGAATTAAATTTAGTAGGTATAAAAGAATTGAAGGAGCTATATAAATCTGAGAAATTTATGTGTTTAAATAATGAAACATAATTCAATTTCTATTTTGATAAAATCAAAGGCAAATTCAATTTATATTCTCATGATTTTCAAATTAGAAAATTTTACATGACCTATTAAAAGAAAGAAGCTTATTTTAAATACCGAAAAAATATATATAAATGGCTTAAAAATTACCTAAATTATTTAGAAAATATACATATTTGAGGCCATGAAAAATTCGACCAAATCAGTCACCCATCCATTTATTGCCTATCTTAATGAGACTCTCTTAGAACCAAAATAAATTCATAATTCATTATTCCTACTCTTTCTTTTGCTCAAATTAGGTCACGAAAATGTCAAGGGGACATCTAAAAGTAAATTTCGGGTATTTTAAGCTTTAACAGGGATGGCGAGATCTATAATGGCATCGTGAATGATGTACTAGAATGCTTTTTATATGTTTAAATAGAGCAAAAATTTCTCTATCTAAATATAAATGTTATTCAATATTCAACTCAAATTTTTCATATTTTTTAACATTTTGTTATAGCCATCTTCGCTATATAAAACAATTACTAGGCAATTTTAAAAATATTTCTATATTTAAAAGTTAAAAATAAATCTATTTTAACAGAATTATATATCAAATAAATTAGTGCTTGCTACAATAAAAAAATGCCAATAATTCGGGAACTGGATTCCGACGAGGAAGAATTTTCAACCAATAATAATATAACAACTCTATCATCTGAAGGCATTATTGCACTTCCACAAAATTATGGTGTTGTGTCCCTTCCGACAGCAAATGAACTGTTTAGTTCTTGCGCGGAACAAGAGAAGGACTTTGCCAATCAAGGAAATCAAATTATTTCGGCTACCAGCAATATGTGTCGATCCAGTTCAGGAATTTTGGGAACTGGTCTGTCGATTTTTTTAGTTTTCTTCCAAATTCAGAAAAAAAAATTGTTTATGGAAATGACATATTTTAATATGACAGATAAATTTGAGATTTGGACAATGATCTAATTAAATTTGGGAATCTTAGTACTAGTCAACACAGATATTTAAAATTGGCATTGTTTTTGTCTATGAAATTTCAATTTCAAATGGTCGAATTTAAGCTAAACCAGGGGTGTGCACGGGCCGGCCCGATCCGGGCCTAAGCCCGGCCCGGCCCGGCCCGGGTCGGGCCGGGCCTAGTTGGTGACGGGCCGGGCCGGGCCGGGCCTGGATCGAAGCGGGCCGGGCTTAGGCCCGGAAGCCCGGTAAGAAATTCATCCCCAAAAAATGACTTTTTCATTAAAAATTTTAAACATTTTTTGAAATTAAATTAATTTTTTCTAATCATTTTTGCACAATTTCTTTTCCAATTTGATACTTGTATACTTTTATCCGATTTTTTGATGAGAAAGAAATGTGAAGGGTCCCACTTTTGGTGTTAGGGAATATGGTTAGGGTCATTAGGGATTACTGGGATATGTACCATCACTGATTGACCATTCATAACTCGAATCCTGATGACCCAAAAAAGGGGACCTTTCACTTTTTCTCAGTTTCAAAAAGCAGATACAAAACTGTATAAATACGTCAATTTTTCTTTTTAAAATTGCTTCGAAGAATTATCAATTTATACCAAAAAATTTTTAGGTAAAAAATTTACCAAAAAATTTTAGGTGAAAAATTTTTTTAAAAAATTTAAGGTGAAAAATTTTTTTTAAAAATTTAAGGTGAAAAATTTTTTTTTAAATTTAAGGTGAAAAATTTTTTTTAAATTTACTACCCGGGCTTTCGGGCCCAGGCCCGGCCCGGGCCGGGCCGGGCCGAGTGTGTGTGGGCCCGGGCCGGGCCGGGCCCGGATTTCTTGGGCCCGTGCACACCCCTGAGCTAAACTAAATAGAACTGCTATTCAAAAGCAAACCGGTTGTTTAAATTATTTTCTTTTAAGCAAAGTTAATAAATCTGAAAGTGAAGTTTTCCTTAGATTAACATAAGTCGATTATGCCGAGTTAAAAGAGCAATCCTCAAATCTCTGATTGTCTAGACTAGATTTTACTTAGAAGTCAAGCTTCCCAAAATTTTAAATTGACTATCATCCAAATCTCGGGATTAACCATGGCCCATTTTTTTGTAAACATCGCAAAAAGTTATTTTTTTATTTCATACCTTTCGATTTTCTTTGAAAAATTAATATTAAAAAAAAAATAAAAATAGATATGACAAAAGAAAAGATATAAGAAAATTGGACATTTTCAATTCATTAAATGTTAAAATGTAAATTCACCCTATTTAGTCATAAATTTTATTAATCCTTTGGCTGCCTGTGCAAATATGGTCGGCAACATCACCAATTCCGCCAATGTGTCAAATACTTGCCAAACAATGCGTGAGGTTATCACAGCAGCTTCTGCCACCATTCAAAAGAAATATGAATCGTTGGTACAAGTACACAAAGAACAATGTGATGTGCAGAAAAAAGCAATGGAAGAAATGTGCAAACTCCAAATTAAGATTATTGAAAATGAAACGAACAGGGTAGGCCGAATTTTACTTATTCTATATTTTATTTCTTTTGATGAATAAAATTTGTGTTGAGATTTCTAAGCAATTTTGATAAATAGGCTAATATAATTTAAATATTTTTATTGAAATGATTTTCTGCGGAATATTGATGAGGAGGTATTTTTTTATTTGAATTAAAATAAAAACATAAATTCAAATTTCAATAAAAATTTTCATATGATAAAAAAATATAATAAAATTGAATGAATGAATCTAAATAAATTTTAAATATTTTATAATAATTTTCAGTATGCTGAAAAGGAAAAGACGAAGCGCGAAGAAATTATCTGCGGACGGGACAAATATGTGGCAAATATTGGAAAGGAAATTGCGGCGAACAGAGATGCTACAATGGAAAGAATTTACCAACGACAAAATGAGACCCAACTTCGAAGTTTAACGATATCTGAACGGATGCATCAGCGACAACAGGGAACCGCCCAATTTAAGGCTCAATTGGAATCAAACGTGGAAACATACCGTAAATATTTATTCAATATTTTGCAATTTTTTTTTTAATTTTCTGGATTGGCGTAAGAGAAAAATGCTCATCAGTCATAATACCATAGAAAAGTTCGGAAACTGGAATACAATTTTAAAAAACAAATTATAAATTAACAATTTTTAATCAAATACATAAAAAGTTCGATTTTATTTTAATAAAGGTAAAAATAATTATGTATATACAATCTAGATTTCAATCACTCATTTCGAGATTTTTTCAAGAATATTTAAAAATTAAAAAAATATAAAGAATAGATAGATTATTTTAATTAAATTCAAAAAAATAATAAAAAGGAAGACCCTCCCCCTACGGTTTGGGTCAATATTTGGCATAATTTTTAGATACTTTTTCCTTAAAATAATCCCAATTTGCAATGGAGTTAGAATTTTTTATGAAATTTTAAATTAAAAAATTTATTAAAAATTCATATTTTTGAATATTTATTAAAAAACAACCATTAATTAAGGAATAACAAAGGAAGCCGAACTGCAAGATTCCAAACAAAAACAGGAATATGAATTAGGACGCCTGAAATTGCTGCTCAAATATGGAGGAAATAGAAATGGAAATGGAGCTTCATCAAACGGTAAGTATATATAAAATAATTGTTACCTGGCATTTCGGATGAAACGGTTTGGTACCGATGTCGATGGTGGTGGTAATGCTGGACATTGTTTATAGCATTTTATTAGACATAAGATTAGCTTCAAAATGATATCAAAAGCAAAGGCCAGTGTTGAATATTCACTTAATTATGGCCAAAAACCGTTTGTTAAATAAAATTGTGTTTCCGGCGATTTTTTTGCCATAACTCTGTGAATATTAAGTAGGTAATTTAATGTCTAATTAAATGCTATAAACATAACAGTATCTTTGCCACATCGGAACCAGACTGTTTCATTCACAACTGCAAATATCGTAACATGGGCTTTAAGTGGTACTTTTAATGATTTATTGTTGAACAATTTGATATCAATGCAAATTACAATTTGATATCAATGCAAATTACAATATGAAATTTATGAAATTATTAACGAAAATGATAGTAAATTTTTTCATATTTACGGAAACATTCAAATTCATGCAAAAATTTAACCGTTTTTAGTGAAAAGTTTTGGACCAAATATATGAAACTATAAGAGAAAAAGATGCGATTTAAAATTTTTTCTTTATCCAATTTCCCTCAAATCTAAAGTAAAATTCTTAAAAAATTTAAAAGAAACTACAATTTATTAAATATTTATTTCAGCTAACAATTCTGCTCCGTTCTATCAGCGCTTCTTTCAGACACAATTCGAGCAATTCCAGCAACAACAACAGGGCAGCAATGGTTCAAACAACAATTCCAACATAGTAGAGGCTGCTTTGCTTCTTCGTTGCTCACAAATGGCACAAATGGCTAGCAGGTAAATTTTTATTTTAAATTATACATAAAAAAGCAAAATTAAAATATAAACAAACTTTTTTTTGTATTTTTTATGAAAGACTTTTTTAAATATTTTAATTTTTGGAATATTTTTAAAAATGAAATTGAGCATTTTATCAATTCCAGTACAAATTTTATAAAATTTTTTTGTCATTCATCGGTATTTTGGTATAAATGCCAACTTTAATTCTATTATGCAATCAATTTTCTTGATTCTTTAGCAGCAATAATCGGAGCCCAGGATTTGCCAAACAATTGCTCTTTCAACAACGCTATCGATTGGAGGGCCCAATAATTGGGAAATCGCTATTGGATTTGGTCATACAGGTTTGCCAATATTTCGCATAAAAATAAAAATTTTAAAGAAATATTAATTCAAACTAATTAAATTATAAGAAATTTTTCGACTTATTAATATTTGTTGGTAAGAAAATTTTGTTTGCTTATATTAAAAAAAATTAAGCTAGGATTTATATTCAAATTTAAGTTTCTTTTTTTTCATTCTATATGGTTAATGGACTGAATATATAATTAATGATTTTACGATAATTATTGTTTTTTAAAACTAATTTTTTCAAATTATCGAAAAGCGAAAATTTTTAAAAATGTGTAAATTTTTTTTAATTATTTATTTCGTGCCTTATAACAACTCTATAAATAATTAGAATTTATAATTTGATAAATTATAAGAAAATTCATGGATTAGGCAAAAAATTTTTCAAATTCATTTTTTAATGTACATAAAATTAAAAATATGATTAAATGAAATTTTAAAAAATTTTTTTAAATTTTATTTTGAGATGAAATAATTTCATATCATTTTGTATGAAAATAAGGTTAAATGTAAGAAAAATTATTCTGTCAAAATTTTGCTCTCTTTTATCTATTTCCACTAATCTATGAATATTCAGATAATTGAGGAAAAAAACTGTCCAAATGTTCGTCAAGGATTTATATTTGATCAAAATCCATTGGATATTCCCTGGAATAGCCGGGTGCAAACCGCAAATGAATTTTCCAATACAATTGAACAATTTCTGATGGAAAACAACTGGAATATGGAATTATTGATCGGCGAACCTGGATGCGCATTCATCTCGGATGAGGAATTTTTTGGAAACAAATGCATTGAGAAATCACATTTATATGTGGTCAATTTGGTCTTGACATCGAAATAAAAAGGAAAAGATGAAAGAGAATGGAGATTGATAAAAATTGGCACAATGTTAAGGAAATTATAATATTATGTTTCGCAGTTATTAAGAAGCATAAATCTCGATTTTGTTAGAAAATCATTTTTTTATAGAATGCTAAAATTTTTGGGAGATACATTTTAAAATAAATAGAAAGGCTATTTTGAAATGGGAATTATATTTTAAAAGTTTGTAATTTAAGTGTGAAATATTTATAAAATTTTGATAATTTCAACTTTGAATTTTGTCAAAAAGATTTTTAAACTGTTCAGAAATATGTCCAAGCTCAAATTTTATATAAAAATTGCATTTTAGATATAGGTTTTTTCAAGGCTAAATTAATTTTGAATCAGAATTTATATTCTATATCAATTCTTAAATGATTAACCTAACTATTATTTACAATAAATCTTAACGTTTCGATTGATTGTTGTTCAATAAAGCTGCTGCCTTTTTATCGCGAATCGTTGTTTATGGGAATGCAGGTAAATCATTAATATCAATCCGTGGTGGTATCTAGGGTTGCGCCCCCGTCCCCGCGGGGGTCACCCCCGACGGGGGCCCCCGCGGGGGTTTGAGTCTCACCCCCGTCCCACCCCCGAAGGTCCACCCCCGATCACTCCCGCCCCCCGAACCTCCACCCCCGCGGGGGTACGGGGGTGAACATACACCCCATATTATTGGATTTTTCAGGAAAAATGGGGTTCGATAGGGAAACTTTTACCAAATTTTTGTAGGATATTAAAATTTTTTATTAAAATTTTTCTCCGCGAGGCTATTTTTAGGTAAAATTTTTCGCTGCGCGGCCATTTTTGGATGAAATTTTTCTTCAAAAAAATTTTTTATTTGAAAAATTTGGCTTTTTAAAAAATTTACGCTACCCCCGCCCCCGCGGGGATCCCCGCGGGGGTCCCCGTCAAGGTCACCCCCGTCCCCGCCCCCGAAGGTGCCACCCCCGATCACCCCCGCCCCGGTCTAACTCGCCCCCGACCCTCGGGAGCGCAACCCTAGCTGGTATCCATCCTTTCATAAAGTACCTTAATACAATAAGGTAAAAATATTCAAGAAATACATTTTATATAAACCTCTTTGATTCATATTTAGCTCTAATAAATTGTTCCAATGATTGATCTGTCTGTGGTCGTCGAAAAATAGATGGTAATTCACTTTTCATATACTGCCCTTGCATCTTGCTTTAACACATTGCCCATTACTCGCATGTTTTGTATCTGAATGTGAGAATCAAAAAATTTATTTTGTAAGACTTGATGATCATTTTTATTTTTACCTGTTCTAGTGTCCATGAATCCAATGTGACCGATTTAACCTATGAATAAATGAATTAATACTTAATAAATTTAAAAATATTTTAGAGATATGCACACCTAAATTGCGATGCAATCCAGCATAAATTTTTACAATTTTTTTATTTTAATTTATGAAATAAAATTAGATAATTTTTTAGTTTTTTAGAATTATTGACATATTAACCAATGAATGATCTTTGGACGGAAATATATGTGCCTGTCTGGCAAAAAATTGCATTTTGGATGGATAATTTTTATTTGGATGGAATGAAGTCTGACCTTTCTGGCAAATGAAGGGGATTTGTTTGTATTTTATATGGATAAATTTGATCATCCGTAAAGGTTATGGATGATCAAGTAAGCAAAATTATTCGCATTGGGTTACGGATTCGCATAATTTTTTTTGTTTGTACAGAATTTTTTCCTAATTGGGAGCCTTTATAAGCCCATTGAAAAGTCACACTAAACCACTATTTTCAATCCAATCAATTTATCCAAATTCCCAAAATTTTTCCAACTAAAAATATTCTTCGAATAAAATGGCTGCCAACAAAAATGCCTTCCCAATCTTCTATATCAGCTTAATTCTCTTATTTGCCATTTTGTTGATTCAAATGAATGTTTTACAAGTGGACGGTCAATGTCGCCAATTTGGTGAACGTATGTATAATTTTAGGACATAGTATTCTATATTGATTGTATTCAAATTATTACCATTAATTTTTAGAGATTTTGATTGTAAGTAAATATAATTTCTGGCAAATTAAACAAATATTTTTAAATTTTTGTCCCAAAAAATAAATTTTTAAATTTTTTTTTCAGTTTCATTCTATGGATTTTCGTCGCAGAAATTGATATTAATTTTTTCATATTTTATAACTTTAATAAGATAACGTCATTTTTTAAGAAAAAATTTGGAGTGGTGAAAATATTTGAAAATTTGCCATTGTCCCCATTAGGTATTTTCATAGTAAAAGTAGGCAATGCCTTAACAAGATGGAAAGATATGATAAAATTGATGTAAGAATTTTACTTAACAACCAAGAAAATTTTTAATAAGCAATTTTTGAAAATTTTTAAAAAAATAATTTTTAATAATCGCAATTCATAATTATTACCAATTACCACAATTTAAACAATTAATCAAGAAAAAAAAAGCAAAATGTAATATAAAACATTTAAAAAATATTTCCGAAAGAGATGTGATATTTTTAATTTTCTCGAATAAGTTTTTTATAATTAGACTTGGACAAAATTATTTAAATTGTTTATGAATTTTTATTTTTTAGCATGCACTGGAGCTGGCGATCGAAACTGTTGTGGAGTTTGTAAAGAAGGTGTGTGTCTACAACCAGGGAAATAGAAAGTGTGCGATAAACGAGAACACATTTCTCTCCCATGAACGATGAAAAATGTTGATGAAAAAGAAATAAACTTTAAAATGTGAACATTCATTAAAATTTGTTAACAAAAAATTAAATCAAAATCAACTATTAAATGTATTGATCCAAAAATTGTTTGCTAATATGATTTGATAAATGTTATTAGAGCAAAAATTGCTTATCATAAAATATATTTTAATATTTTTTTAATTAAATAATTTAATTAATAATTAACTTTAATAGATAAAAAAAAAAACGAAAAAAAAAATTCACTTCATTTCACTCTATTTTGGTTGGTTAAATGGAGGAATTCTTCAATATTCTCCAAGGAAAAAAACTTAATTTTTACTTTTTTTGCATATTATTTATCTCCATTTTTGTGTAATTTAAATTTAAAACCTTCTCATTATGTTTTTACAGCTATATAAATAAAAAAATATGCCATTTTTGCGGGTGTTTTAGCCTCAATATTGTAAAAATAATTTTTTAACCATAACTTGTTCAATTTTTTTCTATCAAAACGTATAAAATAATTTTTATTTGCATAGTTGACTGTTGACTGTTATTAATGAAAAAATTATACATATTTTTGCAAATTCAATCTGATTTGAATTGACTTTACTAATAATAAATGATAAATAATAATCGATTTAAAATCTCAAAATGTAAGCAATCCCTGAAAAAAATATAAAATGTTGAGAAGAATTCCTCTGTCCAATAATAAAAATTGCATGAAAAAGAGAAATTATTAATTTTTATATGAAAGATAATTATTAATCTAGTTAAAACGAAATTATATAAATATTTTTTAATATAAATAATAATATTTATCAAGTGATGCCATTAAGTTATAAATGATCTTGTTGTTTGAAATTATATTAATTGCTTAAAAGTTTGAAAATTTTGTTCTCAATTATCTTTCATCTATAAATTTGTTCATTCATCTAAAAGGGCTCGCACACATTCTGAATTCCTTCAAGCTTCAATCAACCACAACTTCGTGCGCCATCATCAAATCACGACAATCTTCACTGCAACATTGGTCAATGCCAGTACATGCTAAAATTTCAAATTCTCCATTGTCCTCCTTTGCCTTTTCTTGATAAAAGTTGGCATTATCTTACCAAGTTGGAAACATACACTAAATGGATATCACATTCGTGAATAGTGCCCTAAATTACTTTTAAGATGTGATATTCATAATTTTTTACTAGGGTGGTTCATAACAGAAAAGTACCATATTTTATTATATTTGTTTTTCCATCAATTATTCCAATTAAATTCTTCGTAAACAACGGGTGAAAATTGTATTAGATAAAAATGGAATCTATTTTATTAATGAAAAATGAATAAACATTTTCGTAACTTAAATGTGAACATTGTGTGAAAATTCCAAAAATATTTCCGTGTGAACAGAATATTAAATTAATAATGTAGTCGATTCGCGTTGTTATGGAAAAATATATATATATGTAAATGTAAGTTGATTGTGAGAGTAGTTAATTAATTTACTTCAGTGGCATATTCCCGAGGCCAAAAAATTTAATTAATCTTTATTTAAACCTAAAGGCTACTCTAACTATCATTTCATGAATATCACTCCTATTTCACTTAAATTTCTATTTTCGATGAATATTTTATTGGAATCCATTTTTAGCAAGCAGTAGAATTTAGTAGAAAAATCAGCAATTTTTTTTAATTCTATGACAGAGTTCAAAATAATTTTTTATATAATTTGAATTTATCTAAAATATAACAAAATTTTATTTAACTGAAATATTGTCAAAATCTGGGAATGGAAAGAAAAATGAAATTCCCATTTCTCATTTTATCAATAATTCAATAGCCTTGATAATGAATTTTAATTAAAAAATGCCCAAAATTATCATAAGAAAATTTTTTTAGCAATTTAGATTTCTGATTTTTTAGTGGATTTTAAAAAAAAGCTATCTAAAATATTTAACATGACCCTTTACCTCTAAAAATTTTCCAGCTAAGTAAAAAAAAGGACCATTTAATTTTTTCTAAGTAAGATACCAATAAAAATTTGATATATCTCTAGTGCTTTAGCATGGTAAAAATACCATAAAATAAAATTTACTACTTTTTTAAAATACGAGCAAAAATTAGCTGCTGGTAAGTGAAAAATTTATTATTATCATGTTTTTAAGGCACGAACGGAAGGGTGAAAAGAAGTACTCTAAACGAAATGAGAATCCTGCTCAATACAACATACAATTTCCAAAATGTCACTGCAAACATGAACAAAGACCCGAGCAATGTTCGTTTTTTTTTTGAGTAACTCCATTATGGGGGATTTTTTTAACTCTTTCCAATTCCAGCAATTCCATACAAATACTTTCTATATAGTTTGATATTGCATATAAATTAGAATAATTTTATTAAATTAGTTAATTAAAAATTTTTTCCATAATTTTTTTGCGGAATGAATTATAATTTTATTAAAAATTGTTTATGTTAATATAGATACTACTAATACTAATTGTTTGTCCTATTAAATGATTTAAAATAAAAGAAGAAAGGATACACTTAAGAAAATAATAATTTTCTCACAATGTAGTTTGTTCCAATTTTGTGATGTCCCAAAAATATATAATTTTATAGTTGGACTTGCTTATAAACAACATAACATTGGGCGTATTGGGCGTTTCTCAAATTATTTTTGGAAATGATTCGAACAAACTTCAAGTTAACTTAAATATTTTGTTGTTTATTAATTTCTTAACATATTAAAATATATAGATAATATTTATTCAATCGGAGGAGTCAATTGATTGCAATTATGTGGTTATTTCTTTACGGGAATTTGCAAAATTAGTAATTTTATATGTTTCATTATTTAAGCTGAAAATGAATTATTCAATAGAATCCCTCAATTGTTGGAGCTGAGATTTTGTGTGCAGGCAAAAACCAATCTGTAGTAGTCAAAAGACCCAATGATGGAAATGTGTCACCGACCACCACTTCCCCCAAGACTACAACCACCAAACGCCTTGATCCGAAATGGTGGTGGTGGTACCCAAACAAACATGATCAAAATTCATGGGCGGATTTCTCGGAAGAGGAGGAGGCACAAAATTACGGTAGACCCCAGTTAATGGCGAACCATAAGGTTCAAAAAGTGATAAAATATTTTAAAAAATGTCATACAAATGCTGAAAAAATGATATAAAAGTTAAAAAAGTTAAAAAATCGCGAAAAGATGATCAAAAGTTAAAAAAATAGTGATCATAAAATTCAATATTTTGAGCTCAAATCTAGTTTAGAAATGCTTTTTATTTGTTTTATTAGTATATTTAAAGCTTCGCATGAAAAAATTATTTATCTTCAATTCCGAACCCTAACCATTACCTCTATGAATGCATGCATAAAATATTTTTAAAAAATTATATAAAATATATAAATCATTGAAAAATTGTGAAATAAATTTTAGCCTGTAGAATAAAAATTGCTCTTTCTTTTAATATGAAAGTTATCCAAAATTGACAAAAAAATTTATAAATAAAATTATATTTTTTAAGCACATATTTTAAACAGATAAAAAATTCTTTTTTATTTTGACTCCAAATTATTTTTATGCAATTCTACTATTTATTCTCTTTAGAAATAAATTAAATTAAATTTATTTAATACATATTTTTTTATTTATATTTTAATTAATTTTTAAACATTCTCCCAGAAGAAAATTTCCCTTTTTTTCTTTCTCACTACGTGCCATTAAAAACGGCCCAGAAATCAGATATGATATCATAAAATTAGGAAAATAGCTTAATTGAAACAAAAATATGATATATCATAAAATCATATCATATTTCTGACTGAATTGAAATAGGCCCCAGCCATTAAGCATCCATTGCTCCGCAAAATTGCAAATATAATCCTTAGATGGATGGCCCGAGCAGCTGCAGGACAGCTATGGTCCAAAATCTCATGTGATGCATGGCGGTGGCCGGCAGCGTCGACAGGTATCCCTGCCAACAGAATCAAGTCTCTTGGCAGTCATTGGTGTGCCTATACCCTACGAATTTGTAATGGGCTTTTATGATCCCGTTGCAGTGCAAAATGACGTAAGAATTAATAGAATTTTGGTTTGACAAAAGAAATTTTTGGTAGTTTATTTTTAAAAAAAAATATTCAAATTAATAATTTTAATAATATTTATGTGCATATAATATAATCCAATGAAATCTTGAAATTTTATTTCTTTCAGAATTTTCTTAAAATATAAATATTTTTATTTTTGGTGATATTTCATATTTTGCTATGTAAATGTAAAATAAAAATAAATTTTATAATTAGTCAGAAAAGTACTATTTTATGATAAGTAAAATTAATTTTTACTATAAATTTTGGTACCCACCTTCTTCTTGTTTGGTCTATAAGAATAGTACTAAAAAATTATAACCAATTTATTTCCTAAAAATAATCAAAATCCAGAAAAATGTCACTCTTGGTTAAATTTTTTAATTTTTAAAATAATTTAAAAATTTTTAAGTGAAAAATATTAAAAAAATTTGTTGCATTCTATTAGACTTTTTTTAAATTTATAAGATAATTTTTAAAAATTTTTAGTGAAAAATTCTAACAAAAATTCTAAATTTTTAAAAATGGCTTTTCTTATGAATAAATTTTTAATATTTTATGAATAATTCGCTGAGTTAATAGACCTTCTACATTGCCACTCAGTTGTATCTGTCTGCTGCGGGACTCAGCACAAGAACATATTTGGAGGATGATTTTGGAAATTTGCAGGTGAACTATTCTTTACAAAATTGCCAATTTTTGAGAGAAATTTCTAAATCTTAAACTCATATGAGATTATACAATTTAATGAAGATAGCATAATAATTATAAGTCTCTTTTAATTGTCCGCATTTTCGCTATTATTTTGCTAGTGAAAGGGATACATTTGAATATTTTTTTTAAAAATAATTTTCGAATCCATCTACATTTTTCATATTAAGTGCGGACGGAGAACTATATATAAATAATAAAATAAATATGATAAATTTTATATAAGTATCATATAAAAAAATAATCGTAAAATCATTATTCACAGATCCAGTTTTACTTCCCTAAAAGATCGGAAATGTGTTGCAATGTCAGTAAAAAAGCTCAATCTTTGCTGGATAATGTAATTTTTTTTATCTATAGCAAAAAATCAATTTTGATAAAATGATAATTTTTATTCTATAAATAGTAAAAAAAATAGAAACGAACATAAGATATTAGTAAAATTCATTCAATGTTGATGAGATTTTTTAAAAATATTTGTGTATGAATTTTAAATTAAGATTGATCCTTTCTATGAATACTCGGTCAGACTCTATTGTGGCCTTGAAAGGCCTTCTCTATTCAAGTCTCAAATACCCGTGGAGAATACTTGTCTTTGTCCATCAGGCTGGACATATTTCAATGGCTCCTGCTATTTGGTCCTTGGAATTAATATTTTTGTTTATTTTTATTTTCATAATAGCTGAACACCAATGTAACAGGAATGTATTTCAAAGCGGCGGAATCCTATTGCCAAAATAATTTTAATGCACATTTGCCATCGGTGCATAGTGCCAAGGAACAAGAATTTATTAGCAGTAATAATTTCATAAAATATTATTAATCTTTATTATTCAAAACAATGGAATAAATTTAAAAAAATTTAAAAAATAAACATCTTTATCTTTTGGTGAATTTTAGAAATTGCGAGTTTAATTTTTAATATATTTTATTTTTGTAATTTCAGATCTTCTTGCAAAAGGATTCAACAGAACTAGCGATGTAAAAAGAATTTGGAGCGGATTGACTCTGCATAGAAATGCGACGATTTTTGGTGCGAGTTGGAGCGATGGCAGCCCAGTTGATTTTGGCAACCCAGTTGGCATGACACCCGGCACCTATCCTTGGGGCACTAGTCCAGACTTTGGCCCCGAGCCGCAGAAAAATCCAGCCGAAACACAGTCTGTTACAAATGAATAGACAGATTTGGGTGTGATTATTCCGCTAAATTATTAATTTTGCCAACAGGGTTGCTATGGCTGCGCGCGATCGCTCTCTTGGCAGATGGGTTGATAGAATTCCACAAACACCAGCCGATGGAATTCTTTGCCGCAAATGAACTTCGACCGTAATCCAAGCGCAATAAATTAATGAAGAAGAAAAATTAACCCAGTAGAAATTCCTTCTTAAAAAATCCATTCAAATACAAAAATTTATTTAAACAAAAAATTTAATCATTTTTTCGGAATTTTACTTAAAATGAAAATTGTTATTCTAATTTGACTTGTGATTTTTCGATATTGACAATAAATATATGCAAATTAATTTTTATGAATAATTAACATATAAGAATAGCATTTAACAAATTGGGAGTGCAGTAAAAAATCGGGAATGATTTCATTAAACATTTTCGATAAATTTTATGACCCCCGAAATTTCGTTTTCGAAAATTTTGAATCAAAAACCGAAAAAAATCGAAATTCCTAAAAAATATAGAAATAAATATTGGCGCGATTCCCTTTCAAATATTTCCTTTTTAAGTAAAAGTCACTTTCATAATCCCGCATCCCCATTTTCATTTTGCCCTCATATTATGGTCATAAATTTGCAATAAATTTATTCAAGGGCAATTTTATTTCAAAATATGAAGAATTTTTGTAAAATTTTTTTTCGATTTTTTAGCTTTGGTCCAAAATTTCGTTTTCCTCTTCGAAAAATTTTTCGATCCTGAAATTTTGATTTCGTCAAATTTTTTTGGAATCGATGACATCGCTGATTGAGAGTGATTATTTCGCTAAATTATTATTTATTCCCAACAATGCAGTTTGGCCGACATCATTCTACAAACACCAATCCATGGAATTTCTTTCCCGCATATGAAAAGTGACAGTGATCCAAGCACAATTCAATGAAGAAGAAAAAATATACAATTTGTTAACTAGTAGAAATTCCTGCTACAAATTAATTAGACTAAAATGCAAACAATAATTTAACTTAAGAATATGATCATTTTATGAGATTTAATTGCCATTCCCGAATAAATTGGGAAAGTTTCGAGTGGATAAACTCAAAATAAATTCAAACTTCCAATGATTTCATAACAATTTTCTATTCCTTCGTTAACCTAACAATCAACGATGAAAAAGAAAAAAAATGTTTTAAAATTTTAGCGGAAAATGCCGGATTTTTTGTTAAAAATGGAGAGAGAATTGATTTTTGCTTATAAATTGACTTTGATTATTGATACTGAAAAAGTCAGTGAGTTTTTATTTTTAATAAAAAAGACGATTTATAGAGAGATAATTGGGTTTTGCATTTTCGACTCTTTTTGGCCGTGAATATTAGTCCATGCAATCTTGGCGGTAGGATTAACCAACTAATTAATGTAGGGAAAAAATACGAGAAAACATTAATGTACTAAATCATTGAAATAAGAAATCAATCAAACACGTAAATGAACAAAAAATACCAAAATTTTTTGGAATTGAAATTCGACATTACTCTTTAACCGCAAATTTATTTAAAAATATTTTGGGATGATATTTTAATATTTTTGATTGGGGGAATAGTATTCTAACTTCTTTCCATGAATATTCAACTCCAAATGAATCGTGTTTAAAAATTCAATTTTCCTTCATTTTTAAATTTTTCTTTTCATCCGGCAAAAATTGCATTGGTCTAATTTTGGGTGCTATCTTGCTGAGTGATTACTGCGGGCATCATCGGCAATGTGCCAGTGCATGGACTTTGTTCCCAATGATTTCCACTGCAAATGCAATTAAGATTATGTTTCATAATTAGCTAGATAAAAATATATATATGTTGCAGCCGATTTGGGGAAATTGGCCATTCCTGGGAATGGCCGGGCGAAAAACTGGCCATTCCCGGGAATGGCCAGTTTATCAGGTTGGCCAATTTGGGGAATCTCGGCTACTAGGCATCCTACAGACTCGAGAGTGGGCTCATTCGACTCGGCATGGTCGATTTAGTTAATGAAATTTCAATTTCAGACCGGTATAACCCCAACCTTAGCCCCTAACCTTAGCCCCAAACCCCTAAAACCCATGCCGCCCTGAACCATAGCCCTAACCCTAACCCTAGCCCCTAATTCAGTCTGAAATTGAAATTTCATAGACTAAATCGACTATGACGAGTCGAATGAGCCCACTCTCGAGTCTGTACGATGCCTAGAAGCCGAGATTCCCCAAATTGGCCAATTCCCCAAATTGGCCGTGACATATAAATATTAGGCATAAATATAAATTAATAAGAATCCATGAATATCATTAATTGATCATTTCATTTAAAATTAATAAATTTCTCCCAAACCAATCTTACTTGCACATGATTGGCCCATTAGGAGTGCATCCCGTTGGTTGGGCCAAACATTGCCGTGAGCGAATTCGTTGATTGATTGCGGTTAACTGCAAGAAAATTGGACTCTTCTCCGATGGACATTCGCTCCATTCACTCCAATTTCCCCAAACACCAGTGCAATTTTGGGTGGCATTATTGGCGATAGGGTTCGTCATATTTGAATACAAATTGCAGCCATCGTCATAACAGCAACAAAATGTTGACGGATATCTTTTGGATGATGGAATTCGACATGGTTAAAAATAAGGTAATAATATGTCATTCGTAACACCCCCCCCCCACTTTCCTCTTTTTATATAATATTAAAAAAAACTTGAGTTTCGTATAATTTTTTCAAGATGGAGACTTCTACTGGACCGACTCATCCTAATGGTCATATCTCCGCCCCTTGATCAAGGAGAGATGTTCTTCCCGGGAACATCCATCATTCATTCCATCTTCTATTCTTATTTCCAGCCCCCAGAATTATCCCAAGGAGAATATCTCATCGCTCAAGAGCGAATAATCCAGCTATAAAAATATTCCAAATTTTGGGAACAAGCTAAATCCAGGGCCCGGACTTATCGCTTTTCCACCAATTCCAAATCCCATATTCCAATTCCTCGTCCTTCCTCCTAGTCCCCTCTGGCTCAGCACCCCGGAGTCACAAAAAAATGAGGACAAAATAATTTTTAAAATTTGATGTAATTGTCAAAATATTGTAAAAATGGGAAAATTCTGAAAATTTATTGAAAAGATTTAAATTTCCAAAATATTTTTAAAATGAGCAAAATTCTGAAAATTACAAGTCACAAAAAATTCAAAAGATTTTGAACATTGTAGAAAAAAAAGCTGCTCAAAATTGTTCAAATTTTCAAAATAAAATGAAAATAAATAAATTGCTAAAATATTCTGGATATAGCTAAATTATAGGAATATTTTTAGAATTTAATAATTTTGAAAAATTATTTTCATATACTTTTTCAAAATCTTTTGAAAATGTGATCAAAAATGCTTCTAAAAATGGATACAATTTTAAAAATCTTTTCGAAAAATAATAATTTTTTAGAATATTTTTAAAATGATTTTTTTCCTTTAAAATAAGAGAAATTAAAATTATTTAAATAAATGTATACTTGAATTTAATTTAATTAAAATAATAATTTATTACTAAAGGTAAAGATATTATGAATTTAAGCTTTATTTTGACAGATTTTGAAAATAATGTAACAAAATATTCTGAAAATAATTAAAACTTTGAAAAGAGTTTTGTATATCATTTTGACTAGATTTTGAAAATAATGTATAGAAATATTATGAAAATGATTTTTAATGGCCAAACGAATTAATTTCTATTTTGTTCTCTGCCCCCCCTTGACCTGCCCCCTCCCTCCTTAATTACTTGCCCCCCCCCCCCCCCCCCGCTAATTAACAGGAAAATACTGAATTTCTCAAAAATTATACCGAGTTGAATTCATGCAAAATGGCGAATAAGAAACAGCTTTTCCGCCTTCAATTGTACAATTTGCGTCGAAACATGTTTTGGTGACTATGCCTTGGCTCCAATTAATGTTAGAAAAGCATGAATAGGCGCCATTTTGGCAATCCGATAGTAGTTGGCTAGCCCAATTGGTTCCCAACTTCAATTGGCCCTTGAATGTGATGGGAATTGCAATTTATAATATTATAAAAATTTTTGAATTTTTTTGAAAATTTGAATGTATTAATATTTTATTTTTTCAAAATTTATATAAAAAATATTGTTAAATTTGTCAAAATTTATTTGAGATAATTTTTACCTGATAACATTTTAATGCATCAATTTGTTGATCAAAAAAATTCATAGCAAAGATGAAGAAAATTAAATTGAACATTTTTATAAAAATTTTAACGATCCTAGAAAAAGTCAAAAAATATTTTTTAATAATATTCTTTTTATGCTTTCATTCAGATTTATTTTTAGCAATTTCTTAAAAATATTTTAATAATTTTAAAATTTGAAAAAAATGTTATTTGCCTAGGCAATATTACTATTTTTTTTATTCATTGAATGATATTTAGATTGGTTCTCAGGTTGGCGAAAAATTAATTAAATTTTTTATACCTCTCTCAACAAAATGCCAGTGAAAGTAAATTATCAACACCATTTTGCATTTACAAAAATAGCAATTTGCCTTGACAACGCAAATTGGCCACATTATTAATTTAATATTCTGTTCACACGGAACTCTTTTTGAGAATTTTCACAGTGTTCAAAATTAAGAGTGAAAAATTGGTTATATTACACTTCAGCCAAAAATATTTGGTCCAAAAATAATTTAGTTAAAAATGTCAAATAAACATCTGGTTCAAAGATGAAAATATGGGTACTTGTGCAGTTTGTATCCCCTTTTTTTGTCAAGTGCTTGGTCCCCCCTATGGTTTGTCATATTTTGGGTTAGGGTCAATCAGGATGGCGTAAGAATCATCTTACGTGCATCCTAAACCCAACCCCTAATCCAAACCCAAAAACCATAGAGGGGACCAAGCACTTTACAAAAAAGGGGATACAAACTGCACAAGTACCAAAATATGAGCTATTCATGACAAAATTTATTCCAATTTCTAGTTTATATTATACTGGGGTTTTCAGTAATCCCGGATTTCAATTCTGGCATCATATTTTCAAAATATTTAATCTGAATTAGCTATTGGCAGAATGAATAATGTGGAAAATTGCGCTAAGCTACGATTGGGATTAATTAGGTCAAAAATTGCCCTGCATTGAGAAGAAATTGTATGCCATCAACGTAAAAAGATGCGCGTCATTGACATTTGAAATCTGCCATCGAGTAATGAGGCTGTCGGCACACTTAAATTTAATTTAAAACTTTGGCAAATCAAATTTCTGGGCAATACAATTTTTAAATTTTCATGGATATACTAAATCACATTTTTAAAATTATGTAAATTTCAGTAATTTGTATGGTAAAATAAAGACTTCTTGGCTTTTTCAAAAGAATAAATTTGACAACAACAGAATGTTTGAATTTCAAAGTTGAAAGACGAGAAAACTTTTCTTTTATATAAAAAATTATATTATAACGTCATTTTTATTGTATCTGTTTTTTTTATTATTTTAGTAGAAAAAATCTTTTTAATAAAACAGGTCTATAAAAGGTGATTTTTTTGACTATTTTTGCAGTTTTTGGGGAATTGGAGAAAACGTAAGCTAAATCTGGGAAATTTTTTGTAAAAAAGCGGTAAAATAGTAATCTAAATTGGATATTCGCTCTCTAGTTTAATTGCAGATTATGAACGAAATTTAGGCCAAGACTTATCAAAAGTGGCCAATTAAATAGATGAGAAATTCCTATGTGAGATTTGTTTTTAACATACTACTGTTAAATGATGGCTACTTGACTGCGGTATTTGATGATGGAAGCTTGAAAGCGATATAAAAAAAAACAAAAAAAATGAAAAATATGGAAATTAAAATTAATTTAAAACATTTACACAAATATTCCACCCATTCATACCCCCACCCCTCTCCATTTTTTTTCGTTTTGTTGGACTTAATTGAATTCAAATGATTAATTTAATAATAAAATAAAATTTTGGAGAAAATTTTACTTCATTTTTTTATATTTGTTTTTGAGTCTATCTACTAAAGTGAAAGAATTTTTTATTAAAAGAAAATATGCAAAATATTGAGTTTTAGAAGGGCTACCCACCTTTTTAGATTTATTTTTTATTACGATTGATCTTGTGCTCTGCCCTTTAGCCGAGGAAAACAATAGGCAATTTTCCTCTTTCTGGGCCCAAAATGTGAACAATTTGCTTCCTTGTTATTCAGGAAAAAGAGAATGGGATGGAATGAAGTTTGGCCTTTTCGGCAAAAATGCATGTGATTTGCATTTTGGATGGATAATTTTGATCAACCGTTCAAGGTTATGATTGGAAGAGAGGAAGCAGTGTTGTTCAGATTTTGGGCAGATGGATTAGGATAATTTTTTGTTTTGAAACTGAGGAAAATTTGCCTAAAAGGCCTTACATTTTGAATGGATAATTTGATCATCCCTTGAAGTCATATGAGATGAATTTGGAAAGTTTTTAAAATGCCCAAAATCTATTCGGCAACGTATGGAATTTACATTTGGATGGATAATTTTGATCATTCTTGTCATGTTATCTGAGAGGAAATGAAACAAATTGTTCGCATTTTGGACCAACGGATTTGGTTAATTTTTTGATATAGAGGAAAATTTGCTCTATTCGGATATTTTATAAAGCCATTTGAAAATCACTCAAACCCATCATTTTTCCATCCATCCATTTTATAAAAATTTCTTACAAAATGGTTGCCTCCCATTCATTTAACAAAAATATCTTCCTAAAATTGTTCATCAGCTCATTTCTGTTGCTGACTATTTTGTTGATTCTTCAACAACATTTTGTGCAGGTGGGCGGTCAAGAATGTAAATTATGCCCTATTGGTAATGGTATGTGTTGTAAATGCTTGACAAAAAAATCATATTTTTATTCATATCGCTTAAGAATGTAACGCAAATCAATTCTGCCTAGAAGGCGGTTGCCATGAATGCTTCGCAGATGGCCGTGTAGGTATGTATAATTTTAGACAAAACAATATATTTTTGTTGTTTTAATATTTCTACCATTAATTTGATTTAATTATAACTTTAATTTAATTTCAATTAAAGCAATTAATCAATAAGGAAATAACAAAAAGGAATGGAATTATTTAGAAATGCAAAAAATTTCATAATGTATAGAAATATTTTATTTTCTCTTATCTTTTTAAGATAGACAAAATTATTTTTAAATTGTGAAAAACTTTTTAGCATGTTCGGCGTCCAATATGTGTTGCAGTGGAAATTGTGTCTTCACAGTACCAGGCCCGCCAGCGAGGGGCGTTTGCACTAATTGCAAAGCAGATGGAGATAGTATGTATAATTTTAGAAATGAGCATTCCATTGTGGCTGAATTCTTATTATTACCATTAGCTTTAATTGGAATGTTTAATTGCAATACATAATTTAACGAGCGTTGGGATGCCGCGAAGCGGCATCCCAACGCTCGTTTAAATCTTTAAAATATCAGTAGCTACAAATTTTTAATAGACATATGAAAGATTTTTATCATCCACCAATTCATATCTCATCTTCCAATTCATTCTTTTATATCCTACATCTCATTTCAACTTCCTATACACCCATTTTCATCCTCCTAATATCTCTTCTCATTCTACCATTCATCCATTTTCTTCTTCTCAGTCATCTCATATCCCCCCAATCATCTTTTCTGATACTCCAATTCATCTTTTCTCATCATCCCTTTCATACCTTTTCATCTTCCCAATCATCTTTAATTATACTCCCATTCATGCCTCTTAATCCTCCAATTCCATCTTTCTATTCATCTCTTTTCATCCACATATTCATCTCTTCACATCTTCCTATTCATCCATTTTCATCCTCCCAATCATCACTTCTCATCTTCCCCTTTATCCCTTTTCATCATTAATCATCTCTTCTCATCTTCCCCTTCATCCCTTTTCATCATCCTAATCATCTCTTCTCATCTTCATATTCATCCATTTTCATCCTCCCAATCATCTCTTCTCATCTTCCTATTCATCCATTTTCATCCTCCCAATCATCACTTCTCACCTTCCTATTCATCCATTTTCATCCTCCCAATCATCACTTCTCACCTTCCTATTCATCTATTTTCATCCTCCCAATCATCATTTCTCACCTTCCTATTCATCCATTTTCATCATCCTAATCATCTCTTCTCATCTTCATATTCATCCATTTTCATCCTCCCAATCATCTCTTCTCATCTTCCCCTTCATCCCTTTTCATCATCCTAATCATCTCTTCTCATCTTCCCCTTCATCCCTTTTCATCATCCTAATCATCTCTTCTCATCTTCCCCTTCATCCCTTTTCATCATCCTAATCATCTCTTCTCATCTTCCCCTTCATCCCTTTTCATCATCCTAATCATCTCTTCTCATCTTCCCCTTCATCCCTTTTCATCATCCCTTTTCATCATCCTAATCATCTCTTCTCATCTTCCCCTTCATCCCTTTTCATCATCCTAATCATCTCTTCTCATCTTCCCCTTCATCCCTTTTCATCATCCTAATCATCTCTTCTCATCTTCCCCTTCATCCCTTTTCATCATCCTAATCATCTCTTCTCATCTTCCCCTTCATCCCTTTTCATCATCCTAATCATCTCTTCTCATCTTCCCCTTCATCCCTTTTCATCATCCTAATCATCTCTTCTCATCTTCATATTCATCCATTTTCATCCTCCCAATCATCTCTTCTCATCTTCCCCTTCATCCCTTTTCATCATCCTAATCATCTCTTCTCATCTTCTCCTTCATCCCTTTTCATCATCCTAATCATCTCTTCTCATCTTCCCCTTCATCCCTTTTCATCATCCTAATCATCTCTTCTCATCTTCCCCTTCATCCCTTTTCATCATCCTAATCATCTCTTCTCATCTTCCCCTTCATCCCTTTTCATCATCCTAATCATCTCTTCTCATCTTCCCCTTCATCCCTTTTCATCATCCTAATCATCTCTTCTCATCTTCCCCTTCATCCCTTTTCATCATCCTAATCATCTCTTCTCATCTTCCCCTTCATCCCTTTTCATCATCCTAATCATCTCTTCTCATCTTCCCCTTCATCCCTTTTCATCATCCTAATCATCTCTTCTCATCTTCCCCTTCATCCCTTTTCATCATCCTAATCATCTCTTCTCATCTTCCCCTTCATCCCTTTTCATCATCCTAGTCATCTATTCTCATCTTCCCCCTTCATCCCTTTTCATCATCCTAGTCATCTATTCTCATCTTCCCCTTCATCCCTTTTCATCATCCTAATCATCTCTTCTCATCTTCCCCTTCATCCCTTTTCATCATCCTAATCATCTCTTCTCATCTTCCCCTTCATCCCTTTTCATCATCCTAATCATCTCTTCTCATCTTCCCCTTCATCCCTTTTCATCATCCTAATCATCTCTTCTCATCTTCCCCTTCATCCCTTTTCATCATCCTAATCATCTCTTCTCATCTTCCCCTTCATCCCTTTTCATCATCCTAATCATCTCTTCTCATCTTCCCCTTCATCCCTTTTCATCATCCTAATCATCTCTTCTCATCTTCCCCTTCATCCCTTTTCATCATCCTAATCATCTCTTCTCATCTTCCCCTTCATCCCTTTTCATCATCCTAGTCATCTATTCTCATCTTCCCCTTCATCCCTTTTCATCATCCTAATCATCTCTTCTCATCTTCCCCTTCATCCCTTTTCATCATCCTAGTCATCTATTCTCATCTTCCCCTTCATCCCTTTTCATCATCCTAATCATCTATTCTCATCCTCCTATTCATCCTCTTAATTCATCGGTCATATTCCCTTTTTTAAATCTATTCTCAACTCATTCATTATTGTTGTTTTAATTAATGAATTAATCTGATTATATTTCGACTATTTTAAATGCTTAAGGGAGCGCCCGGTCGCCGCTGCGCGGCTCCCGGCCGCTCCCATTGTCATTTGCTATCAGAGATTGGTATATATATAGGAAAATGTATATGTATAGGTGATTCTATACATATACATATACAATTCTATACATATACATATACATTTACAAGAGACCATGTATATGTAGATGTAGAGTATAGCTGGAAAATATTATGTATATGTAGAGGTGTTTTCCTATACATTTTGCTATACATATAGCTTGATTCTATACATCAAAATTTAAGAGAATTTCCTTATTTTTTCTGGCATTTTGTAATTTTTTTTTCAAAAATTGGTTATTTTAGCCAAAATTTTTTGCTGCTTGGCAATTTTTGGCCAAATTTTTTCGCTGCGCGGCCATTTTTGGCTTATTTTTTTCACTGTACCGTAATAGGTCCAATTTTTTTTCGCTGCGCGATTATTTAAGGGTAAATTTTTTTCACTGTCATTACCATGGCTCGTAAGTGTATTTTCAATTACTTGGAGATGCCGACCAAAAGGGGAAAGAGCAAAATTAGTTTTGAATTTTTAAACCAGAAATTATTCATCCTTTTGAACAAGAAAATTGATTAATTATTCTCGATATAATCTAGCCCCGCTCTTCCGGGTTATAGCTCTTAAAGGGACTGAGTTACTTCTTTGCCAGAATCCATGCAAAATGTTTTTTGTTATTTGCCAATTTCACTCTATCTAGCCCGATTTTGGGGGCATTGTTAACTTAATCCTACATTATCACTTTTTATCCTAATTAATCCCCCTTTATCCGGCTTAATACCTTGCATCACATGGCCTAATTGAACCATCTTCACATCTTCGGGGAGTGGCCTCCGGCCCTTTCCCCACCTGATTCTCATCATTACAGTCCTTAATCCCCTTAATCCGGCTTTATCCCTTGATATCCGGCTATATCCCTCATATTTCTCATAGCCACTTGGAACCACCTTAACAAAAAAATTGATTAATTATTTTCGATATAAATTATATATGCATTTATGGTCATCTTGAATCGATAAAAATAAATTTTATTATAAAAAAAAATTTTGGAAAATGTATAGGAAAATGTATAGAAAATTGCTATACTCTACATATACATATACTCTACATATACATGACTCAAAAAATGTATATGTATATGTATACATAACTATACATGAGGTCATGTATATGTAGATGTAGAGTATAGTTGGCAAAATTCCATGTATACCAATCTCTGTTTGCTATTCAGCTATCATATTGAAAAATATAAATTGACTCAATTTCGGAATTTTCCTAACATTTTATTTTCATAATCTCAATCATTCATTTTTACATTACGTCAATTTCTTTCATTTTTCTCATTTAATTTACTGAAATATTTCTCAAATTGTTTATTTCCATTCTAAAAATATTTAATTTTCTTTATTTCTTTATTATTTATGCCTAACAAACTATTTTTCTATATTCCTAAACTATATCATTTATTTTGGATATTATTTAGAAAAATATTAAAATAAACAAAACGCCAAAAAATAAATATTTAACTGCCCCTTTTTGGTTTACTGACTGACGGACTAACACAGCTCACTTACTATATAGGATATTAATTAATTTAAGCAATTATTCAAGAAAAACCAAAAAGCAATTGCAATATTAACAAAGTAATATGAATATATAAAATATTTTTCGAAATGGCGTGTAATATTTTCAATTTTCTTTTATAAATTTTTTAAAGTTAGGTCTAGAAGAAATTATTTTTAATTGTTTATTAATATTTAGAATGTAGCTACCCTGAAGAGTGTTGCAGTGGAAAATGTATTAACGATTGGGCACAAACATGGGGGTCCGCTTTTTTCTTCAAAAAATTTGGAAAAATTTTTTTTCAAATTATTTTATAATGTTAATTTTATGAGTTATCGGGGTCGGGGAATTCAAATCTGTAATCTATTTTATTATATCTTGTCATCTTGGTAAGATATTTCCGACTTTTTACCAAGATAGGCAAAAGGGGACCAATGGCATTTTTGTAAAAATTTTTACATGGCCAATTTATGGCTCATTTTACGCAGCTCGGTGAGGGGAAACGAATGGTACCATTTTTTATTGAATAATATTGCAATTTAGACAAGTTAGAGATATAAAAACCTTATTAAGACAAATCATTCTTTTGGTCATAACGTGCCTATATTGCAATATTATCCAATAAAAATTGTACCATTCATTTCCCCGCGCCGAGCTACGTAAAATGAGCAATAAATTGGCCATGCAAAAATTTTCACCAAAAATGGCATTAGTCCCTCTTTGCCTATCTTGGTAAAAAGTCGGCATTATCTTACCAAGATGACAGGATATTGCTAAATGTATTATAGTTTTGAATTCCCCGACTCCAATTAACCTAACCCTAAAAACGGATTTTAAGGCAAAAAAATTCAAAATTATTTGAATAAAAAGCGGGCCCAAACTCTTCAAGTACCGGATATTGCACATGCATCCCAAATGTCACATGTATGTATAATTTAGGGCATAGCATTCGTGAGTGATTGTTTCCGATTCTTGCGAGTGATAAATTCAATGCTAACCAATTAAAGTAATTATAAAACCAAAGAGCAATTAAAATTGATATATTAACAGTGATATGCTATAGAAATATTTTTCGAAAAGTTGTGGTTATTTTTAATTTTCTCTTAAAATATTAGTAAAATTAAGTCCAGAAAAATATTTTAACTGTGTATGACTTTTTAGTTTGTGTTGACTTTGTGGACGAAAATGGGATGATGGATGGGGGATGTTGCCCTTATCTGTGTCATTATCCCAATCCCAAACATATGCATTGTATTTGAGTTGTTAACAAAACTTACTACTTGCTATGATGGATAGATATGAAAAAAGAAAGTCAGATATTGATGTTCTGCATGTTTAATCGATTAAAATATATTTTATCATTCAAAACATGTTTAAAGATTTAAAAAAATAAATTGAAAAAATTTTTTGGGGGAGGTTATAATTAGAGAGGGATTACAAATAGAGTAGAGAGGGGGTCATTAATTTTCAGAGACCCTCTAGAGGGGGTTCAAATAGAGAGGGGGTCATTAATTTTCAAAGACCTTCTAGATGGGATTCAAATAGAGAGGGGGTCATTAATTTTCAGAGACCCTCTAGATGGGATTCAAATAGAGAGGGAGTCATTAATTTTCAGAGACCCTCTAGAGGGGGTTAAAATAGAGAGGGTGTTTCTAATAGGAAAGGAGTTACTGATAGGAAATTTATATAAGATAGCGATGAATTTTATTTAAAATGTTGAACTATTGTTCAGACCTAAATAGATTTTGGTTTATTTCTGTTCTAAATGCCGCCAGCAGTCTGTTGATATGAAATTTCATAAATTAATCGAATACCAAGTCGAATGAGCTTATTCTCATATATTTGAGTAATCTAGAATTTGTGGTATCCTAAATTGGCACATTAATTACTTGACAAATTCCGCAGATTTCCGAAAAGCAATAATTTATTAGTGCCTTTCATTATTTACTTTCAGCCAAAATAAATAAATGAATAGAACGGAAAGGGCCATTTCGATCTCATCAGCCACTTCGGTCTCAGCGATTTTGATGAGCCATAGCTCATCAGTTAATAAGCCAATTTTAATGATCTAAAGTGCATTCTGCATTTAATAGCCCTAAGTAATTTATTCCAATTCATTCTGTAAAGCCTCAAACTTGGGTAAAGGTGTTCATTTTTCTTATTGTTATCAAAATTAATTATTGAATAATTAAACCGATTGTGAATTTGTTTTGAAAATTTTTTATGTATCAAATTTCTTTTATATATGGAATTATCTCATTTGAAAAATTGTTTTTTAAATGATTTTCAGGCACATATGATATTGGTATGAAATGATTACAATTAAAATTTAAAATTTGATTTTGGATCGGACTTAATTGGAAATAAATACACAATTTCGAGTAAAATGCTCGAAATTTCGAAAAATACACCCCTAATAATTCAATTTTTGTGGGAAAAAATTTTCACTATAAGGCAATTTTTGATAATATTTTTAGTATTTTAATATTTTTATTTTTATTTAATTAGACTATTTACTTAATAATTAACTTTCATACAAAAAAAGCGAGAAAATTTTCCGATGTAATTTTTCTATTTTTTCCAATTTTTATTCTCAAAATCCCTTCAAACTTCACAATGATTTGGTAAAATATATCGAATGGTTTGTTAATCTTAACTATACAAAAGAAAATTTATTTAATAAAATTTTTGGCATAAAATGACGGATTTTAAGTTAAAGTAATGAGTGAATTAATTTCTGTTTAAAATTTTATACCTTTGAGTATTAATGTTAGAAGTTCAAATTTTTGATGAAAAAGTCGCCGAGTTTTGATTTTTTACAAAAAATAATCAAGAGACGATCCTAGAGGGATATTTAAGGGTTATAGGAGAGATTTGCTGCTGTTGGATAGATTGTTAGTGTTGGATAACTCAGACTACGGCAATTTGCTGGTGGAAGTGATCAAAATAACGGTTAACAATATGAAAATTAAAATCTAATTTTAAAACATTTTCGTCAACATTCCATTTTCTTTTCGTTTTTATTAAATTATAATTTCCTATATTAAATTTATATAAATAAAATTAAGAATTTTTCAACTCTAATTTCTTTATATTTGTCTTCAAATTCAAATGATAATTTTAAAAAATTTTTATTATCAATTTTTTTTACATATTTTTCGAATATATTTCTTATCTTAAAATAATTTTTTATCGAGGGAAATATGTAAAATAAAAATTTCGGACTTGAACTTTGGAGGCAATATATTCTGTTACTTTAAAATAATTTTTATCGAATAAGACATGCAAAATTAAAAATGAGGATATGAGTTTTCATGGGTCATATTTTTGGTGATTTTTACGATGATCGGTCTTTGGTTCTGTCACAGGGCCGAGATCCATGACACCAAAAACGGATTCACGTTCATTTCATAACATCCAATTGGGACAAATTTCCTCTATTTATTAAATAATTAAATTATCTAAATCCAGGGACCAAAATGCGCATTAATCTCTGCTTCCATGTTTTCAGAAAAATGAGAACTGCTGGATGGAATGAATGAAGTTTGGTCTCTTCGGCGAAAAGGCATCGGATTTAAATTTTATATAAATAATTTTTGATCGTTGTTGTCATGTCATACGGGTGATCTAGGAAAATATTCGCAATTTTGAGGATAATTTTCGTTGAATTTTGGTAACAAAAGAGGAAAACAAAATTCTTTACATTGGGTCAATGGATTTGGATAATTTTTTATCTTAATATAGAGGAAATTGTGCCCAATTTGAGGCCTTTATAATCCCATTGGAAAATCACACAAACCCATCATTTACCATCCCATCCATTTAATCAAATTCCACATATTCTAATAAAATGATTGCAAAATCTATGCAATTAATTTTCGAAATCTTATTTTTAAAATTTCTTATAGTGACGTGGGTCATACCAGAAAACATAACCTTTTTTTAAACCACTTTTTAGCTTTCGTGTTATAAGCCAAAAACTAAATTAAAAAAGTGAACTTCTTCAATTTGTGTAAGGAAAAACTTTTTTTCGATTTTGGGCGGGGAGAGAAAGTATTAAGTTAGAGTCTTAGCTAAATGATATATGGTTTGTGAGGCCTATTCTCAAAATCCAAGGCTTGGAAACCTAATTGAGAACTCTGTTTTTTTCCTTCGTTGCCGATTTGGGAAGTGTGTCGGAAGTAGGACGGAGGTCGTGGGTTCGAATCCCATCAATAGTATTTTTTAGATGAACAAAAGGTAAAGAAAAGTTTTTGGGGTTCTTAAATCCATTTTTGAATGACAAGGCCTGAAAATATTGCGCTCACGGGTTTGGCCTAATGGAATATAATGGTTTAAATTTATAAAAATCTGATGGAATGGGTTTTCGATGAATGCGATCACGAATTTTAGATTTGTTTTTAAATTTGAACCGGTTCAAGGGTTTGAACCGATTGTACGCGAATTGGGTTTGAGTGGTCTAATACCAGAAAAAGTATTTCTATACTATTCCCGTCTCAATATCATAAAATTTTTCTAAATTTAGCAAAAAAAAACTAAAAATTCAAAAATTTCTATAAATAAAATGAGCAACAGCAGCGGATTTTCCGACAATTTGAGTGTTTCGGACGGCGATTTGTCCCTTTCAAATTCGGTGACCACTCCAACTGGGGTGGATCGCTTAAGGCCAAATAATTCCGAGTCAAATGTTCGAAATAAGGCGGCTAAAAAAGCTGCAGAGGAGGCAGAAAATGTTATTGGCACACCATTGACCACCGAATCCGAGGAACGAATTGAATTGAAGGTGATTAAAATATCCTAATAATTTAATTAATAGATCAAATTATTTAAAAATGTTGTGAATTACATAATTAGTTATTTAAGGTCCCATCCCCATTTTTATTGAAATTGGCAAGTAATAAAAAAGACCAACGGGATCGATCACCGCAATTGAGAGAAATGGTTTGTTGTTATATTTTTATTATTTATTAAATTTATTAAAAGGTCAAAGCCTATGAGAGCATAATCAGCCATGTTGGTGAGGATGTGAATCGGCAAGGCCTACTCAAAACGCCAATGCGCGCCGCCAAAGCATTGTTGGATTTCACAAAGGGATATGAGGAAAATTTTGACGGTACAAATTTGGAAATGATTTTTCATTTGAAATTTGCATTAATTATTATAAAGATGTGTTAAATGAAGCTGTTTTTGACGAGGATACTGATGAGATGGTAAATTATTAATTTATTTTTTAATCCAAAGTTTCCTCATTTTTGGTTAATATCTCATCATTTTTTCGATTTACGAATTAAACTTTCGTATCATTTAGCTAAGAAGTATTTTAATACCAAAACAATTATCAAATAAATTGACCAAATGTTTTTTGACCAAAGAAATATAAAATGTCGAATTTTAGCCCATTTTATTCCTTTTGATCATAATTTTTTTCATTACTGCCAAATACCAATCAAATCTATTAGTTTTTTTTTTCTAAAAATTTAATGCTAACATTTTTTTAAAAATCGAAGTACAAATTTCATTGAGATCAGAAGGGATAGAATCGAATATTTAAAATTTTCTAAATATTTTCCCATTAAAAAGGTGATCGTCCGTGACATTGAGATGTTCTCCCTTTGTGAGCATCATTTAGTTCCATTCTTAGGCCGTGTACATATTGGCTATTTACCTAACAAAAAAGTGCTTGGCCTTAGCAAATTGGCCCGAATTGTCGAAATGTTCAGTCGACAATTACAAGGTATTTAATATTAATTTTATTATTTTAATCAAAAAAATTAAAATAGATCACGTTTAAATGACATTAGGTATTTTTATTATAAATGATATTTAAATCTTAGTTGTAGACTTATATTTCAAAGGCTTCATAATTTTCCATATTAGGATGTTAAAAATTAAATAAATGGGAAAAAGTACCCTATTCTCTTTTACAATGGAAATTAAATATAGTATTGATGAAGGAAAAATGCGGTGGATTTGTTTGTCCTTTTGAACAATTTATATAAAATTTATTTCCCAATGATTTGAATTATATTTTGCTTAATTTTTTGAAAATGCGGCCCTATAAGACTTTTATAAATGCATTGTAAAATTATACAAACCTTTACTCAATTTATTCTATCAAATTCTTAAATTTAATTCAGCACTTTTTCATTTTCCCAACAAAATGACTACTTTTTTGTTCAAAAAAGTTTTATTTTCATTATTCTTCTCACTTCTCCTGATGACCATTTTGTTGATTTCACAGCATCAAGTGAATTGCCGTCGCTCACGTCGCTCATGTAAGTGCCCACCTCCTCAAACTAATAATTTTTTAATAAGCAAAAATTAAAAATTTTTTTAAAGCATGTCAAGCTGATGTGGACTGTACATGGCCATACAAGTGTTGTTTTATGGATAATGTGGATAATTTTGGCGATTGCTGCTGGTAAATAATCGACGATGAAATGCAATATGTGGATGAGTAGAGAAAATACTGTTGAAGAATAAACAGATTTGAAATTATTAACATAATAAAGATATTCAAATTGAAATAAATTTTAAATTGATCAAAAAATTGTATAAATAAATTTTGTATATCGGATGATCGTTCAAAGATGAAATATATTTATTTAATAAATGCCCTTCCATTTATTCCAAGGAAAAATCAAAAAAAAGTTCAAAATTTTTATATCAGTTTAATGTGATTTTTCAAATCCGATGTAATTTTAATTTTTTCCATTTTTATTCTCAAAATTTATTCAAACTTTACAAAGGTTTTTGGTAAAATTTAATGAATGATTCGTTAATCTCAATTATATACAAATGAAAATTTGTTTTAAAATTTTATTTTATGGAAATTCATCAATTTTAAATTAAAATGAAGAATGATAATATTTTTGCTTGAATAAATCCATTCAAATCCGCTAATTTGTGGAAATATTTAATAATTATACGCAAAACGCATTAAATTGCCCACAAATATTTCAGATTTTCATATTTTTATTTTACTGTTGTGAGAATGATAAAATACGGATTGTATTAAATATTTTTATCATTTTTGCTCTCCGAGAAAAGAAATTTTTCCCTGTGATTTTTTATGAAAATATTGTTTAAATGAAAAGAGGTATTCACACTTAATCCCATTTAATTTAATAAATTATTTGGCAAAATTATATAAAATATTATTTGAAAAGGCCAAAAATTAATCAAAATAAAATTTCATTTTGATGTTTGACCATTCTATACTGCGATTATTTTTATAAACAATTTTTTGATTTTAAATATGAACAAATAAAAAATAAAAATTAAATATGGAAAATTGTGAAAAATGATAATTTTTGAAATGAAATTAGCCTATTTCTTTCCATTCCCCTATTTAATTTGTTCATAAGCTCACTTCTCCCAATTCCCCAGTTGTATTCATCCATTTTTCCTTGTGAAGAAAACCAATTAAAAGTCCAAAAACAGATGAGTAAACATTTTTAGATCCACACAAATTTCACATGATTTAGATGGAAAAATGGATTAAAAATAATAACATCAAACTTTATATTCCATTTTGGCCTTATAAAAGCTTTTCATTCAACCTAAATTAATTCATTTATTCAATTTAAACCAAATACTTTAATTTTAATATATTAATTTTCTCGGAAAAAATGTTTAAAACGGTTAGTAATTATCTTAATATGAATTTATACCTAAAAATAGAAAGCAATTCTCTTCGCAATTTTGCCCCTTTTGGCCCAAAACTATTTGTTCCCCGTAATTATTGAAGGCCAAGGAAATACTACTCAAAAATGTGCGGCCAATGAAACATTCACTAATTGCAGCAGTTATTGCGAAGAACGATGCGGCGTTCCCAAGGGGGAGCATGCTCTGCCGTTTGTGGTCCACCTGCATGCCAATGCGCAACGGTTTAATAATGAAATGAATCTAAAATTCAATTAAAGCATTTTTTAGGGATATGCGCGCAATACTGCAACTGGCCAATGTGTTCAGGCGGCTGATTGCCCTCAGCGAAAATGTGGAACTAATGAAAAATAAATGAATGTAGCAGTTATTGCGAAAAACGATGCGGCGATCCTGAGTGGATGACATGCGCTGCCGTTTGCGGCCCACCTACATGCCAATGTGCAACGGTTTGATTGAAGTATTTTATTTTGCGATTTGAGGCTTTTTAGGGTTATATACGCAACACTCTCAATGGCTAATGTGTTCTTGAAACAAACTGCCCAAAATGGTAATATCGAATTAAACAAATAAATTTCTTTGATAATAGATAACGAATTTTTATTATATATTTATATGTATCAGTTTGCGACTACACTATTTGTCCACTGGATAAGGTGTGCGTTCCTCGTCAAGTTCAATGCCTTCGTGAACCATGCCCACCTGTTCCAGAATGTGTTGATGCTTCAGAAAATTCAAGTGCTAATTCTGGATCTATTGAAACCGGAGAATGTGTTCAAAAATGCATGGACTATAATTCTCCGGGATTGCCAAATGAATATTTTGATAAATGTTGCAAAAAATTATGACCAAAAAAAAGTAATAAAATTATACATTTGGCAGTAGAATTAGCTATAATTTTAGATCAAATAATTTTTAGGACCAATCCAAATTAGCACCGACAAGCGAAAAATAATTACTCGTTTTTCATGCAAATTTGTCAGTTTACTTCCTTTTTTGGATTTTTTCCAAATTTGGGTCGAAACTCGAAAACACATTGGGCGAATAGCGTTGAGCACTGTATTAGATGAGAAAAATAGGGAGGAATGTTGATGGGAATCTTGCGTTCGAATTCAAATAAGTGAAAATTTTTCACTTGAATATGAGTTGAGGAAAGATTGTCTGATCAAAATTAATTATACAATTTTTTCATTTTTTTTTCTAAAAATAAATAAATTATATAATTAATAAGATATCAATTTTTATTTTTTTAGATGAAGAAATTCTTTCACTGATTAGACGAAAAAAAATGAAAAATTTTATAATTTTTGACATTTGATTTGCTAGCTTCCTTTTTCGTGCAAATTAAATTTATGAATTTTTATTCTATAAATTCATTCTAAATTTATATTATTAGCTTTCTAAAATTTATCAAAATGGATTGATAATTTTTATGAATGAATGTTTTGTATTTATATTTATCGATTTAATTTGAAAATTTATTCTCAATTATCATCAGTTAATTTTTTTCGTTTATAAAATTGTTTCATTCATCTAATGGGGGGAATGTTCTCATTCTCACACACATTCGGCTTCCCTTCAAGTTTCAATCAGTCACATAGTTCAATCGAAATCCATTCAACTTCTACATTTCGAGAATTTCCACTGCAACATTCGGTAGGGTCATTACATGCTAAAAATTGAATACAAAATAAAAATAATTTTTCAAGGCATAAAAAAGATTATAAGACAAAATTAGTTCTCAGTTCTCACACCTTTTGAAAAATATTTTTATGTAAATCACTTTGCAAATATTCAATAGCTTTTTGTTTTTTATTAATTGATTAATAAAATTGCAAGTATAAATTATATTTTTTTAAATCACAATCTCAGCAAATTAATTTTAGTAATTTTAAAATAACCATTTGGAATACTATATCTTAAAAAATTATATATACGTTGGCCTTTTGGGAGGCATTTGCAATATCTGTTCGAATGGCCTGGGAATAAATGACAGTCTCTACTACAGCACGCTCTATCCTCTGCACATCCTAAAATGTCATAATCATACCACAATTAAAAGTAATTTTATTCAGTTCTATATTATAAAAGAAAATTAAAAATTTTTTCTCCTTTTCAAAAATATTTTTTAGGCTAATATTTCAATTGATTTTTATTTTATCTTGATTGATTGATTAAATTGATTATCATTAAATTATACAAATGTAATACAAATTTTAACAAATTAATAATGGGAATAGGAAAATTACAACTGATGAGAAATGCTATTCCTTAAAATTATACATACCCCAGCCATCTGGGATGCATGGAAAACAAGCACCATGGCAATATTCATTTTGGTCACACCCTGAAAAGGCATAAAATAGAAATATAATTTTTGGTCATTACACATACCATCATCATTGTCACACCATTTTTGACCATCTACTTGCAAAACATGCTGTTGAAGAATTAACAAAATGGCCAACACGAGAAATGAGCTGATGAACAACATTGTGAAGCCATTTTTGTTGGCAGCCATTTTATTCGGAGAATATTCACCGTAGAAAAAAATTTCGTAAATTTGAATAAATTGGATGAGATGGAAAATGATGTATTTGTGTGACTTTCCAATAGGCTTATAAAGGCCCTCAAATGGGATAAATTTCACTCAGTATTACATAAAACAAAAATTATCCAAATCCGTGTGCCCAAAAACGAACAATTTTGCTTCCTTGTTCTCCCAAATAATTGAATGGGTGATCAAAATTATTCAATCAAAATGTAAATTTCATACTTTTGCTGGATAGGCATTGGGCAAATTTTCCTTATTTCAAAATCAAAAAAAAATATCCAAATTCATGTAATTAAAATGCGAAAAAATTTTCCTTTCCTCCAATCATAAAATTGAACGAATAATCAAATTATCCATCAAAAATGCAAATCGCATACCTTTTTGCCGCTTTAGGCCAAAATTCATTTATATCCAAAAATTATCCATACAAAATTCTAATCCTCTTCATTTTGCCAGAGAGGCGAATTTAATTCACACCAAATAAAAATTATCTCCTCCAAAAATTTAAATCCCATGCCTTTTTACAGGCCAAACTTCATTCCATCCAATTTCCACTATTCTGGAATAAACCAAACATTATTTGGCATTTGGTTAAACGGCTTAGTATATTATTTTTCATTTTTAATAAAAAGGAAAATTTGCCCCATTTTTGGGTGTTGGTAAATGAAGGTTACCCCCTTTTTAATAGGGAAATCGATTGCATTAAAATCAACAAAAAATTTAGCCCTTTCAAAATTTAAAACCCGCAAATTTTATAAATTTTAATTTAAATTAAAAAATTTCCAAATCCATAGGCCCAAATGCTAACTTTACTTCCTTGATCACTCATAATGTAGCAATTATCAAATTTTTCAATTCAAATGTTGTGCCCAAGGATGGGAGAGGGGAAAAGAACGAAAAGGACAAAACACTGCTGGGTGAATGTGCACCAGTGGCTCAGTTGGTAGAGGCTCACTATGTGTGAGGACGTCGCGGGTTCGAGACCCGCCTGGTGCCAAACATTTTACCCGCCTTTGGCTTAATAGCAGTGTGGAGTTATTACACAAATGCAAATTCTTTATATTTATTCGGTTACACCAAATTCCTTTACATTAAATCCAACTTTTCTGGAGATCAAAGAACAAAGAGAGGAAAAAATTCGCCGGAGCTTTTCATAGTATTAGATCGATTCTTTCCCATTATCGGGGGTACGGATGGAAACGGTTTAAACTGTTTTAAACCTTTTATTTTTAGCCAAACCATAACAAATTATATACCATTCGATGCGACTTGAAGAGTTCTTTCCAAAAATATTAACCAAATTTGAATATTAAAATAACAAATTAACAATGCATTTAATAATCCATGGGTAAAAACAGAAAAACATATGTCAATTTTATTAAAATGGAAATATTATTAAATCTTTCTTTCCGGACTATCAATATATATCTTCAGCAGAATTCATTTTTCCATTCATTTACAAGAGCCTCCTCCGGCACATTTGCAAATGCAACCTTTCGCACAAAAACAAGTATTATCGGATCCGCATGGACACAAATTCGGCTCCCGAGGGAGAGAAGGACGGTTTCCCTGTTAAATTTCAAATTTATGTGCGCATATTTAAGTGTCCACTGCGCTCACATTTCAGTGCCATTTGGTTCCCAATTATATTTTGAATTAGAAAAGCATATTTAGGGAGGTATTTGATTATAGAGAATCCAAAATTTAACATTGATTTTGTTCATATCCTTAGGTTTCTAAACTGATTTTAAAGGTGGATGGACACTTGGGCAACAGCCGAATTTGGACAATTTGCTCGTACAATTGGACACAAGCGGACAATTGTACACAAGCCAAATCCGGTCAATTCAGTACGAACAATTAGTCACCGAATATTCCAGACAATTGGGAACCAAGCCCGGATAATTGGGCACATTATAAAAAGTTTTATTTTTCTTTTTAAGTTTTAAATTAGGCTAAAGGATGGGATTAGGGTTTAAGTTAGGATTCGGAGCATAGGGAAAAACATGGGGAAGTCAAACAGCGCCTTATTCCACAACAAATACAGTTAAATATATTTTATTATGGCGCCCAATTATCCAGGATATACGGTGCCCAATTGTCCAATGCCCAATTTTCCGGCAACGTTTTAAATTTCATCATATGGGTTATGAACGATAGAATTGAAAAGAGTGTTTATGAGTTTTGAAAAAAAATTATTTCTAGAATTGGATTCCCAATCATTGAAAAAACATTTAAATTCCAGTTTTAAGTTAAAATAGAAAATTGAAACATATACTGGCATTGAAATATGTGCTATGAAATATGAGAATCAGAATATTTTTTACTGGAGATTTTTTTTGCGCTGCTACAAAAAATCCGCCATCAAAAGGAGAAAGCATTAATAGCATCATGGAGGAGGCAATCAAAGGAAGCAATGGAAAACGAAAGAAGTACATTTTGTAATTAGAATTTTCAGTAAATTTTTAAAATAAATAATTTTATGCTATGTTGAATTTTACATATTTGATGTTTCCTTTTGTATGTCCAATTTAATTATACTTGAAGCAAATTATATTTGCTGAGTAAACAAAAAAAATAAATTTCTTCCGTCAATTTTTGAATATTTTATGCAAAATATTTGCTGAATAAACAAAAAATTCAAATTCTTCCTCGAGTTTTTTAGAGGATAATAAACTATTTGCTATTATCCCCAAATTTTGAATACAATATTTTATTTTATTTATGCACTTTTGTTCAAAGCTAATGGCATCTTTTTTAGTTTCTCTTGATTTCGACCAATCGTACATTGAAAGAATGGTTTGTCGGGCTAAATTTTATATTTTACATCCGATGAATTGAATCAATCGAAAAATAAAAAAAATAGATTTTTTTCCATAGAAATGCGACCATCGCAAAAGTAAATCAAAAGTAATGCTATACTTTAACGAAGATACTTATGTTAGAGTAAAGAAAGATTTTTTTAATCAAAATCAATTAATCACTGATTTTTTTCGAAATCTGTATTTAATATCTAAAACATCATTTTTCATTAATTTGTTCATTTTTTAAATTTTTTACATTGAGAAAAATTCCATTCACGGTGATTTTAATCTTTTTACTTTTTTTTTGGATAAATAGAATGGCAAACGGTGATAGAAAATTTAAAAAGGAATCCGAACAAGTGAAATTGGAAAATTCCCTCTCTAAATTTTATTCAAATTTATTAAATCAAATTCAACAAAAATTAATTTATTATTGCCCCAACGACACATTTCATCTTGTTGTGACCACCCCTGGCAATTTTTCGTGGTGGAATATCATTCGAATTCCGTTCTGCGTCTTCCTAAAAATTCGAGTGTTCACAATCAGCGGATATTCTACCGCTGCGGAAAATAAATTTCGCCCTCTTTTGTGGTCACAATGAAACAAAATGGAACTGGCATGCAAAAAAAAATGATCATTCGTAAAATTTAAAAATGAATTGAAAAATGATCACTCGTACAATTTAAAAATGATTACTCGAAAAATTGAATCGGTCTCATTGGATAAAACATCCGGAAGGGTTAAACAGGTTATTTGGATGGAAAATTATTCGCATTTTGGGCCAATGAATTTTGTTAATTTTTTGTTTGTACAGGCACTATACCATTTGGGGACCTATATAAGCCCATTGAAAATCACAAAAAAACCATCATTTTCCATCATATTCAATTTACCCAAATTCCTCGCATTTTTCCGGCTCTAAAATATTCTGCGAATAAAATGGCTGCTAACAAAAATGCATTCCCAATATTGTACATCAACTTATTTCTCATGGTGACAATTTTGTTGATTCAAATGAATGATGTGCAGGCGGCCGGTAAAGAATGTAAAAATGACAAAGGTAAGTGTTAAAAAATATTTGACAAAAAATATAATATTCCTTTTTAGGTTGCCCCTCAAATGCTAAATGCATATCTGGCGAATGTGCCAGTGTATGTAAACAAGATGGTCAATGTATGTATAATTTTAGGGCATAGCATTCTATTTTGGTTGTTTTCCAATTGATGTCATTAATTTATAGAAATATTAAGTAATTTCATAGTAAAAGTATGTAGGCAATGCCCTTACCATGATGGTAAGAAAGATATGATGAAATGGATTTAAGAATTTTCAACAATCCTGAAAATTCTTAATAAACAATTTTTTAAAGATTTGTAAAAATAATTTTTTATTATTGCAATTCATATGTATTACCAACAATTACAACAATTTAAGCAATTAATCAAGAAAAACAAAAGAAAAGCAAAAATTTTGGCAAATGATATTTAAAAAAAAATATTTTTGAAAGAGATGGGATATTTCATATTTTTAATTTTCTCGGATAACTTTTTTATAATTAGACCGGACAAAATAATTTTATTTATTTATTTATTAATTTTTAGCATGTGACTCGAATGCCAATTGCTGCAGGAGATTTTGTTCGAAAGGTGTGTGTCAACCAAGGTAGAATGCGTTCACTCGTTCACATTTCATTTCCATGAACGATGAAAATGTTGATGAAAACTGAAAGTGATTAAATTTGTTAACAAAAAATTAAATAAATTTCAAATTAAATTATTAAATGTATTGCATTATTAATTAGCAAAAAACTTTGAAATTTTCATTTGGAAAATCAATTTTATATCCATCCCAATTTGTAAAATTCTGTCAAACACATTTAAAAATGATTTATTTTGAAGAAGAAGTAAAAAAAATGAGAATTTAGCAATGGATTTGCATTTTGGGTGGATAATTTTTTTTAGTTTTGTTACGGAGAAAAGGTAAACAAAATTATTATCCTTCCTATTCAATTTCCACAATAGGCAAAAGGAAATACAATTTTTGGCGTATTGATAATATACAAAAAAACTATTTAAATTAGAAATTGTTAGAAAGTGTATTTAATTTTATTTCTTCGAAAATCTTAGTGTTTTTAAATATTTTATTTTCTCATAATTCCAAATATTTTATGTTTTCTTTTTTTTAATTTTAATTGTTTTAAATAATTTTAAACATTTATTTTTATTAAAATTTTTTTAATTTCTCCTTTTGTGGAGACAGCCTAGCACCAATATTCGCATTTTTGGCCCATAGATTTTAATAATATTTTGTGTTTGATATCGAGAAAAAAAGTTCATTTTGGCCTTTTGGCCCAACGATTTGGATTTATTCAGATGAAAAAGAAAACAAAGTTGTTCGAATTTTGGGCCCATGGATTTGGATAATTTAAATTTGTTTTGCTATCGAATAAAATTTTCCCTATTTAGGGTCTTTTAAAAGCCCATTGGAATATCCAACAAATCCATCACTCCATCCCATTTATATTTTTATCAATTTCATATTTTCTGAACCAACAAATGGCTACCTTCCTCCATTCATTCAACAAAAATGCCTTCCCAAATTTGTTCATCAGCTCATTTCTCTTGCTGATTATTTTGTTGATACAGCTAAATATTCTACAGGTGGATGGTCAACAATGTGACCCACGTATATTTAGTAAATGCTTGACTTTTTATTTATGTCTTTTCAGCATGTCCTCCCGAAACTCCAATTTATCAGCCTGAAAATAATGAGTGCTTTGATGGCTGTAACAATGACAATGGTATGGTAAAAAATATACAATTTATTTTGCCTTTTCAGCATGCCCTCCCGAAACTCCAATCTGCCAGCGTGATACTGGCAAATGTTTTAAACCCTGTAACAATGACAATGGTATGAGATGATAAATGCTTTAGAAAAAATAAATTTTTAATATATTTTCAGATTGTAACTTACTCATGCTTGAAAGGTGCCAAAATGACCATTGCTGCCGTACAGCTGGCCGTATGTATAATTTTAGGCCATAACATTCCATTGGAGTTTTCTCTCATTCGTAATATTAATTTGATGAGATTTTGGTTGAAACTTCATATTACAAATTTAGGAAATTCCTACCAAATTTCAAAGATATTCTAGGGGTACAACACGAAATTGATATATTTTGTCAAATTTTATAATCTTAATAAGATAATGCCATTATTTTAAAGAAAATTCAAAGGAGAGAAAATTTTGCCCTTTCCCCCCATTGGTATTTTCATAGTAAAAGTAGGCATATCGCATATCTAAAAATTTTGTTCAGCAACCTCGAATATTCTCAGAAAACAATCTGAAAAAATTTTTATATAATTATTAATACAGCAATTCATAAGGATTGTCATAAATAAATTAATTAATCAAGAAATACCAAAGAGCAGCAAATTTTATCAAAATTTTATGTAAAAATATTTTTCAAAAAGAGGTGTGCTATTTTTAATTTTTTTTTACATTTAGGCCTAGACAAAATTATTTTTATTTTTGAATGACTTTTAGTATGTCATAGCAGCTATGTTCCATGTTGCAGTGGATGTCGTTTCTGTCTCTCAACATCGTGTTTGTGTGGCTGAAATTATAGCACCAGCAGCAGGGAAGTAGAATGTGTGCGAGAACATCTATTCCCATTTCCATGAACGAAAAATGTTGATGAAAAAGAAATATAATAAACTGAGGATGATTGAATTTGAATTTATGATTAACAAATTGAAAAAACTTGATAGAATAAATTTTCAAATTCAATCGATACGATAAATATACATAATTAAATACAATAAAGTCATTATAAAATTTTCGTTTCGAAATATAAAGGAACAGATTATTTATTGGCGATAAATACAAAGTTAGATATTTTTGGAAGTTATTTTTGCATGATTGAAAGTAAATATAGATAAATTTAAATATTATTTTTTTTCTATTAAATTCATTTTTAAGTAAAATGAAATTTTAAAATCTATTATTTTTTTGAATTTAATTTTTATTTAATGTCAAAATTAAAATTTTCTAGAAAATTAAGCAATTCTAATTTGATGAAAATAAATTGAATAATATTAATTATTTTATTTTTTGAAAATAAAATAAATTGGCCTCGAATTTATAATTTAACAATTTTGATGACTTTTAGGGTTAATTCCCCGCTGCGAGGAATGAAAAAGCGGGGAAGGGAGAGAGTGGGGAATTAGGGTGCGGGAAAGCGACGGAGAGGCTTCCTCGAAAATTCTCCGCGGGGACTCCCCGCCCCGAACTCGGTTGGATACTGTACATTTTTTTGGAATTTTTACTCAAAGTACTCGGTTGGACACTGTACATTTTTTTGGAATTTTTTACTCAAAGTACTCGGTTGGACACTGTACATTTTTTGGAATTTTTTTACTCAAAGCACTCGGTTGGATACTGTACATTTTTTTGGAATTTTTTACTCAAATTTAAAAATTGTCAAAATTTAAAAAATTAAACTTTTTTGTGTTAAAATTCTTTAATTATCAAACTTCTCATATTTGGGCAGAATTGCCATCTCTGAAATAAAAAAAATCTAGTATATGGATACAAAAAATGATAAAAATCTGGTAAAAATAAGAGTTGAGGGGAAGCTGGAAGACGGGGAATCGAGGTGCGGGAAATGGGGAGAGCGGGGAATCAGGTGCAGGGAACGGGACGGGGAATTTGCTCAAAATCCTTGCGGATCACCGCCCCGCGTCCCCGTCCCGGAAACGGGGAATTAACCCTACTTTATAATTCATAAAAAGCAACTCAAGGGAAAATACAAGAGCAGCCGACAAATTTAATTCCTAATTTATTCAACCAAGTTCAACAACAACAAAAATTAGTTTATTATTGCGCCAAATTTTATTAAAATTGTTATTATGAAAATCAATTTTCTGCACATTAAAATTCACAAAATTATGTCAGCATATTTCAGAAATAAGTTTGTTTTGAAATAGAGGCAAACAACAATTGAGAATTGAAATATATGAAATTTATTTATTTGGGCAAACACAATGGGGATTTGCATTTGGATAGATCATATTTTTATTTTGATTTTAATAAAAAAATTATTTGAATTTTTTGCCCACGAAATTGGATAATTTTTTTTCACATCGAAAAATGAAAACAAAGTTGTTGGCATTTTTGGTTCTCCGATTTGCATAATTTTTTTATAATTGATACCGGGAAAAATGAAAACAATGTTTTTTCCCATTTTTGGCACATGGATTTGGATAATTTTTTGTTTAATACAGAGATCTTATTTTTGCCCCAATTGGGGGTCTTTATAAGCCCATTTGGAATATCACACAAACACATTACTTCATCTCATCCACTTTATCAAATTCAATATCTTCTTTTGCGGAATATTCTCCAAAACAAAATGGGTGCTTTCCATTCGTTAAACAAAAATGCCTTCCCAATTTTTTTCTTCTTCTTGTTAACCATTTTGTTGATTCTTCAACATCATATTATGATGGTGGACAGTTGCGCCGAATTAGGTATGATTTTATTACATAGCTTTCTACAATGGATTTTTTCTCATTCCTATCATTAATTTATTGAGATTGTGAATAAGAGTTACAATGAAATAATTTTGAGATAAACAATTTAAACGCTTAATCAATAAGAAAAATCAAAAGCAGTAATATTTTTCGAAAAGAGGAGGCATATTTTTAATTCTGTATTATTTAATTTGACGAAAAAATTGATGACAAAAATATTGATAATCTCGAAAAGATTTTTAAAAATTCAGTGGTTCCTACAATTATACCTCAAACATTTTATTTAATCGGTAGATCTCATTGAATGAGTTTCATTGAATCATAATTTAGTCAAAATTTAAAAAACATTTTAAATCTATCCTGATTTTTTGTTCAAAACTAATTTATCATTAGCTTTATCTAAGAAAAATTATTATCAAATGATACTTCTATTTGAAATCTATCGAATGAGCATAAATTTGGGGCGAAGTCAGACCACTGAACCGTTAAAATCTTTTCGTTATTTCAAATATTTTTTTTTCGATAAATTAAATATTCCCTTTTTAATTTTTTTGTTATAAATTTTTTAAAATAAGGACTAGACAGAATAATTTTTTATTTATGTATTAATTTTTAGCATGTACTCTCAGTGGTGTCCCGTGTTGCAGTGGAAAATGCGATTGTCTTTTTCCGGATTACTGTCTTTGCCGCGTGTTTTGAAGCAGAGCAAATATGTGCAAGAAGAGAAATGAGAACATTCTTTTGGATGAAATCAAAAAATTAATAAATGATGATTTGAGAATTAAAAAAGGAAAAAAAATTAGACAGAATAAAATTTTCGGTACTTATCTAGTTTAGGACCGGTTTTTTGGAAAGTACTTGGTCATATTTCGGGTTAGGGTCAATCAGAGCTGAATTAGGGATAGGGTGGGGTAGGAATCATCTTACGTGTATCCTAAGTCCAAACCCTAACCCAAACCCTAAAACCAAAGGGGGGACCAAGCACTTTCCAAAAAAGCGGACCTAAACTGGATAAATACCAAATTTTCAAATTAAACAGTATTGATTGTCACATTCAGCAAAGTAATTTTTACTGTTATAACTTGATAAATATTATTTGATGAGCAAAATTGTTTATATTTTTAGTTTTTAACTATATACCGTTTGAATTTTGCGTTCATTTTTGGCCGTTGCCTTTTGTTCCTGGCCTCAGAGCTTAAACCCTGCCCCGGCTTCGGTGCCGGCCTCTGACAAAAGTAAAATTTTGCCGTTGACTTTTGAACAAAAAAAATAAAGAAGAAACGTTAATCAAAATTAATAAATTTTTGAAATGACAAATGAAATAATAAAAATCCATTGAAATTCTAATGACTGTAAAACTGAGGAAAATGTTGAAAATTAATTCAGAAAATTTTGTAACCATTTTCTGAGGTACTCGGATTATCTAAGACGCTGATCACGAATTAATGCTGAATTTTAATGGCCAAGTTGAACTTGATGTTGCGAACATTTAGAATATGGAAAAAGGGGGCAGTGCGGATAAATATGAAATTCATTGAACGATCTTTCTCACATTCATTTACTAATTACTAGTACCTAAATAAATTCCAACATTTTTATTCAAAATTTTTCTTGCCATGATTATGTCTTCGCCAAAAGAAAAATGATCCACTATCAATGGAATGCAGCGGTAACCGGTAATGGTTGAATTTTAGTTTTGTTAACTTCGGAAGAGATTAGGAATTAGGATGATTTTGATTTGTTATTGTTAAATGTTCGACTTTATATTCTCAGTTGTCCGAAAAGCTTTTGGTGTGAAAAATTGAGAGGTCACCCATCGGACAATTAAACAACAAATCAATTAAACAACAAATCTATGGATTTGGATGGAGTGCCAGAGCCCATTCGAATATTAGTCTTTTTAAAAACATCAACATATTGAAGTTCAGTTTTAAAAATATCGGGCAGAGAAAATATAAAGACGAAGAGTGCATCAAAAAATGATTTAATTTTAATTGTAGGCATCATATGTATATTTTAACGAATTTTTTTTTAATAAGTTGAAATTAAAACATTTATTTTTACTCATTTAAAATTTATAGATGCACAAATTTCAATTTTTCACAAATTGGATTTTTTATTTTTAGTTAAATTAAATAAATATTTCAATATTCTGACCAATATCTTATTTGGAATTTTCTAATAATTTTTTGACACTTAACTACATATATTCAATTTATTACCAGACGCTTGCATTTTATATATATTCGAATTATTAACAATATTTAAAAAACATATTAATTTGTAAATTATCATCAAATTTTTTCATTTCTATCAAATATAATCGATTTATACATTACATATTTAATTTATGCAAAAATGTAATTTTTCGACAAAATAATTGAAATTGTCATAATTTTTTTCATTTATTCGCAGAAATTGTTGATTAAATTTTATAAAAACAATCTCGAATTCATTCTATTGGATGAAATGAAATTGAAAATTTATTTGTAGTTCATTAAAAATTGACATTGCCACTATTCGTGAATGAAAAAAAAATGCAGTCTCTGCTGGTGGCGTGTGAATGATTATTGAAATTAGATATGTAAGGTAAATTCGAAGAATAAAATGTTAGGTAAATTTTGTCTTGTTGCTCCATATTGCTATTTATTTAGCCATCGTTCATTGATTGAGCCATCCCCATTTTTTTATGATTGATTATTATTTTGTACAGCACAAAACAATGGAAATGCTTTTATTTCGACATTCTGAATGTCTCGCTTCTATAATTGCACTAGAATTGAGGTTGATTCCATTCCATTCGTGCAAAGGCATAATTTGTGCCAGAAGCATGCACAATTTATTATTTCCTCTATATTCTATGCATATGCATGCTCTCTATTTGGAAACATTTGGTGGAAAATGTCTACTACAAATTGCTTTTCTACATTGGAATTGTTGGCCATCCTCTGTTGCAGGGATGGGGTCGAAACTCAAAAAAATCGAAATCGAAATTTGCTTCGAAATCGAAACTCACATCCAAATCGAAATCGAAATCGAAACGAAACTAAAACATCGAAATTTCGACAATCGAAATCGAAAATCGAAATTTTTCGAAAAAATTTTCAATCCTTTAAAAAATGAAAAAAAAATTCAGAAAATACAAAAAAGGTGAAATTTTTATCCAAAAATTATATTCAATCATATTTCAAAAAATTATTTAATATTCAAGCATCAAAATTTAAAATTGTAAAGTGGCACATTTTGATGAAGGAAATTTCTCGTTGTTCATAAAGCGGTTTATGATAATTTTTCAAATGACATTCTAATTTGTTTGTTGCTTTTTTGGGCCTTGATCAATAACTTTTTTGCATGTTGGCACTTTGCATTGGGCTTTTGTTGTTTTGCCAATTCTATCAAAATAATACCACCAAGAATCTTTACCATGTTCTTTCATTTTTCCTTATTCTTAAAAAACAAAAACAATGTAAAATTTATTGATTTTGGAATTAATTAAATGTTAATCTGAAAGAATTTATTTGATATAGGATTTAGAATTATGTCAATCAGAGAGAAGAAGAATAAAAATATAATTGATAAAGAAGAAAATTGAAAGTAAAAAAGGAATTCGTTTCAAAAAATACACCAAATTTTTGATTGAAATTAGCAAAGGGTCCCCCCTTTGCATTTTTCGAAATTTTTTCGAAACTCGACACTTTTCGAAATCGAAATCGAATCGAAACTAAAACATCGAAATTTCGAAGATCGAAATCGAAAATCGAAATTTCGACCCCATCCCTGCTCTGTTGTGAAAGGCTTTTTTACAAGTTTTTTTAATATCGGCAATGAATGCGATTGCTACGCATCTTTCCCAAATGGGCATCTTTCCCAAATCTATAGCATGTACTATTTCCGCTAGACTCCTATGCTCCGAAGCCCATCCCTAGCCCCTACTCTCTGATTTGGGAAAGATGCCGCATATTTGGGAAAGACACCATGAATGCCATAGATTGCTCCATATATAGATGTTGCAGCCGACAATGATTTTTTAGCCGATTCTGATTCGGCTAGCCGATTCTGTTCGAAATCAAAATCGGCTAGCCGATTCTGATTTCCTAGGAGGTACGTAGGATATAGCCGGATATGGGGGGATTAGGCCGGATTAAACCCCGAAATGGAATGAAAATGGCCCGGAAGGTCACTGGAAGATCGGGGAAGTGCTTGAAGTGCGTAGGATATAGCCGGATATATGGGGATTAGGGTGGATAATGGAGGGATAAGCCGGATTAAGTCTCGAAATAGATGGGTGCGAGTCTTGGTTTTACTGTTTTGATTCTGGCTTCGCGAGAATCCTATGCTCCGAACCACTAACCTTAATCCCTAGTCTCTAACTAGTATTATTCGGCTTACCCCCTATATCCATCTTAACCCCCCTATATTCTGCTATATCCCGCGTGCTCCGAACTCATAAACCTCTAGCCCCTTGATCCCATGCCGCCCCTAATCATAACCCTAATCCCTAGCCCCTAACTAAGCTTTATCCAGCTTAATCCCCCATATCCACCTTAATCCCCCTATATCCGGCTTAATCCCGCGCAGTCTTCCGGATCTCTGTTACACTTCCCCAACGTTCCCATGGCCCATTACGGGGTTTAATCCAGCTTAATCCGGCCTAATCCCTCTATATCCGGCTATATCCTGCGTACCTCCTAGAAATCAGAATCGGCTAAAAAATCAGTATCGGCTGCAACATATTTATATATATGTGTTATTTTCCTATGATTTCCAAAAAATAGGCCCACGCAAAATTTTGCTTCCTTGTTTACCAGAAAAATGGGAATTGGATGGATGAAGTTTGTCTTCTTTTTCCAGGCACAAGGGATTTGCATTTAGGATGGATTATTTTTATTTGGCTGGAATGAAATTTGCCTAACTGGCAAAAGAAAAATATTATTTACATTTTGGTTGGATAATTTTGAATATTCTTATCAAATCCCTATGGTAAAACAAGGAAGCAAAAATTTTAGGATTTTTGGGCCAACTGATTTGGATAATTTTTTTGTTTTAATAATGGGGAAAATTTACTCCATTTGGTAGCCTTTTTAAGCCCATTAGAAAATCCCACAAATCCATCATTTTTGTTTTCCATTCACTTTATCAAATTCCCAACATTTTCTTCTGCTTTGAACATTCTCTGAACAAAATGGTTGTCTTCCATCTTTCATTCAACAAAAACGTCTTTTCAAAATTGTTCGGCTCATTTCTCTTTCTTAACATCATTTTTGTGGTTCAAGAGCATGTTGCGCATGTGGACGGTCAATGGTGGCCGGGCGACCCACCTCCTGTGTGCACCGGATCTGGCTCTCGTATGCATAATTTTAGGGCATAACAATCAACAGTAGTTATTTTCACTTTTTTACCATTTATTTATTGAGATTATGATTGTAAATAAATTTATTACTAACAATTGACCAATTTAAGCAATTAAATTAATCACAAAAAGAGCAATTAAAATATAAACAAATCCATGATATATATAAAAATATCTTATGAAAATGTGCGGGATATTTTTAATTTTATCCTATAGGTTTTTTTAAGTCCGACAAACAAAATTATTTTAAATTATGTATGACTTTTTAGCATGTGTATTTAATGAACAATGTTGCAGTCCTTTAAAATGTGTGGAAAATCAATGCAAAAATGATTGCTCTGGGTCTACCGCAGGTATGTATATTTATGATAATTAAGAATTTGGTGGTTTATTTGATTTTTCCTGCTATTAATTTGTTGGGAATTTTTACAAGTACTTAATTTAGTACTAACAATTTAAGCAATTAAATTTTTAATTGTGGATGATTTTTTTAGCATGCAAAGAAAATCAAGAGTGTTGCAGTGGACAGTGCCCACATTATGAACCTTTGGATTTTGGTTTTTGTAATTGATGAATTTAAGTGGAGCAGAATTTAAATGAGAACGTCCCTCTTCAAAGAACGAAACAAATTTAGATGAAAAAGAAATTAACTAAAGATGATTCAATTTGTCATCAAAAAAATTAGATAGAACATTTTCAGATTCAATCGAAATTTTTATTTTAACATTCAAAAAATCATTTGTTTAGATATGACTTTATAATAAAGATATATTTTGAATTTTTTTGTTTTTAATTAAATTAAATAAAAAAATAAGAAAATTTCACTTCCTTCCGATTCTTTATTTGGTAAGAAGAATAAGGATTTCCCCAAAATTTCATTGAAAAAAACTTTGAAAATTTTAAATTTTGACTTATGATTAACTTCCATTCTTCTGAGGCAAATTTAATTTTTACAATTTTTATTCTCAAAATTCATTATGCTAATTGTAAGGATCTTCAAAAATACAATCTGTTGCTGATTAACCAGAAGAAATATTAAAAGAAGAAATGATAATAAAAAATTTACAAATCACCTAAATTTATAAAGAATCATAGATTTTGTTTAGAAAAAGATAATTTAACATTTAGAGATTGATCGAGAGAATAATGTGTGCCAAAATTTTTTAAATTATCTGGATGAATTAGATGAATTATAAAAGTAAATATAATTTATGCAGAGGTGCAGACAAATAAAATTAAAATTTTAATTAATAATTTAAAAATCACAAAATATTTTGAAATCATTTTTTCCATTTCTTATTTAATTATTATTTTTTTATTTTTTACCTAAATAAATTCCAACATTTTTATTCAAAATTTTTCTTGTCATGATTATGTCTTCGCCAAAAGAAGAAGGAACCACTATCGATGAAATTCAGTGGCAATGGTTGAATTTTTTTTTCGTTTGGATATCAAATTCGGAAGAGATTGATTTTGATTTGTTGTTGTTAAATGAACGACTTTATTCTCAGTTGTTCGAAAAACTTTCTGTGTGAAAAAGTGAGTGATCACCATCGCCATCAGACAATTAAACAACAAATCTACGGGTTTGGATGGCGCTCAAACGTATCATGAACATATTTGGTGCCCAAGCTTAAATTTATCCAAAGGGCCATTGAAGACAATCCCATATGCTTCCAGGGTCAATTCCACAATAGACAAAAGACAGTGCCAATGTGGTCAATTCCACAATAGGGTCAATGTGAGCGTTTTCGACTTATAATAAATCAGAAAAATAATAATTAGTGTCGAGATATCCCGAAATCTCGTTCTCTTTTCGGTCAATTTTTGGGAAAAACTGAGATAACTCGTTTCTCGCTTTCGGTAAAATACCATTTGCCGCACACTATTCGTAACAAGGGGTGGGGTCGGAATTCCAAATTTCGGAAATTCCAGCTTTTAATTCCGTGCCGACAATAATTAAAAATCCAATTCCGAATTTTTGAGTTCCGATTCCGACCCCATCCCTGTTTATAATATATTAATGATTTCTCATATTTTTCCCTATACTATGTAGTTATTTCACCGCGCAATTGATTCATTATAAAAATTCTTGAATAACCATTGAAAATGTACGGGAAATTTGGTTTAATAAGATGGTTGGAAATATCAAAAATTTTTCTTAATTAAATAAATACGTATAAATTAGCAGATCAATTTTAACTCTTTTTTAGATTATTTTAAAATATTTATATATGCTTACTATGTATATTTTTTGACTAAAGGGAATTATTGGTGAAATTGAAAAATTGTTATGATATTTTTAAAGATTTTAACATTTTCTCTCTGCTCGCAATTTGCATTTTATGCGAATATTTTTAATCATTTTTATCAAATTATGATGGTGTGATAAAATTAAAGTTTTTTGCATATTACCACTCAATGGATTCAAGCCCAAAATGCAAAAAAAATTTTTTATTCCCCAATCCCCAGAAAAAAAAGGATAGTATTTAATTTACCGAATAAATTATTGAAAATGCCGAATAAAGTAATAATTGATTTTAACGGTTTAGTGGTTTGTTCTAGACCCCCAAACCCTATGCCCAATCGATAGATCTTGTCAAGGCGCATCGAATGGTATATATTTGACATGGGTTTAACCAATGATAAAGTAGTTTTGAACCAAAAACTAAAAGATGGTTTAAACGGTCTAATACCTTTAATTTTAGGCCAAAACACAACCAAATATATACCATTCGATGCGCATTGACAAGGACTATCGATTGGGTATAAGGTTTGGGGGTCTAGAACAAACCACTAAACCGTTAAAATCAATTATTACTTTATTCGGCATTTTCAATAATTTATTCGACAAATTAAATATTTCTCGAAAAAAATGGGAATTGGATGAAATGAAGTTTGGCCTCTACGGCAAAAAGGCAAATGATTTGAATTTTGAATGGATAATTTTGAGCATTCTATAAAGTTATATGTGAGGAGAGGAAGCAAAATTGTTCGCTTTTTGGGCACATTGAATTTTATATTTTTTTGAATTTTGAAATTGAGGTCTATTTGGGTAAAATTAAGTTCGTCTATCTGGCAAATGAAGGAGATTTGTTTGTATTTTGTATGGATAATTTTGATCATCTTTAAAGGTTACGGGTGATCTAAGTAAAATTATTCACATTTTGCGTATACTGATTTGGATAATTTTTTGTTTGCACAGACCCATTTGTGGGCTTTATAGACCCATAGAAAAGTCACACAAACCCATCATTTTCTATCATATTTATTTTATTCAAATTCCCGGCATTTTTCCTGCTCTAAAATATTCTCTGAATAAATGATTACAAATAAAAATGCTTTACTTCTCTTGCTGTTGGTCATTTTGTTCATTCAACATCATGTTGTGCATGTGTACGGTCAAAATTGCACCCTCCAAACTGGTATGCATAGCAAATGGTTGATAAAAAAATCACATTTTTATTTTTTCAGATTGTCCAATTTTTCAAATCTGCGAATCTGAACGTTGCTGTGGCTTAGGAGATGCACGTATGTATAATTTTAGAATATATAATTCATTCTATTGTGGCTTTTATCCTATTCCTACTATTAATTGTTGAGAATACGCTGGAAGTACAAAATAAAATTAACAAATTTAATTAATTGATCAAGAACAACTAAAAGTAAATAAAATTATTATCAAAATTATATAAATCAAAATTAAATTTTCGAAGGGCTGAATATTTTTATTTTCGCTTATAAATTTTTTAAAGTTAAATGTAAACAAAATTATATTATATATGACTTTTTAGCATGTAATAAGCATGATGATTGTTGTGGTGGAAAATGTGTATTGTCGGTTGGGCGATGCTGCCACCGCGCGGGCTTTTGTAAGTATATTTTTAGTTATGGGTTGGAATGTGATATTGATCGGTATTTTCGGAGTTCCGAATTAGTATCGGATTCGGTAATACCGAATATTGTGTCGATCAAGGGGATATCATTGGGACAATGATTGTTCTGATTCCTACTATTTATTTGTTCAGAATGTGATTGCAACTATATGATTTAATTCCTACTAAATATTAATCAATTTAAGGAATAATCGAGAAAAACGAGCAATTGAAATAACAAAGTACAAAATACTTTTTGTGTAGGATTGGATATTTTCGATTTTCTTTTATAAATTTACTTTAAATTAGGTCAAGGAAAATTTATTTTATAATTATTTGATTTTTTAGCATGTTACAAACGTGATGAAGACCAATGTTGCAGTGGACAATGTACTCTACTTTCGCATAAATTATGGGGCGAATGCACCTGAATTTGAAGGGGAACAGAATGATGCGGCATATTCGTCTTCATTTTAAGGAAAAAACCTAGCTTGAAATGAAATAAAATAAACTGAATATGATTGAATTTCTGAATAAAATTATATAGAATAAAATTTTCAAAAAATGGGTGTGATTAATCGTGACAAAAATAAATATGAATATTCCGTGAAAATTCAAAAAAACAATTCCATTTGAGCAGAAAAGTTAAATTAATAATAACCAATTTGTGTTGTCATGGGAAATTGTTTGTATGCAAATGCCAAATGATAATGAGTAGTTAATAATTTACTTTAGTTGTCATATTCTTTAAAAATATCAAAAAATTAATTAATTTTTCGCAAGCATAAAAGCCAATTCAACTCTATCTAAATGGCATTCCAATGAATAAAAAGCCATATTATCATTTATTATAATGCATAGGCGAACAATATTTTTATTCTATATTTTAAGGAATCTTTAAAAATTGAACAAAAAATATCCAAAAATAAAAGCATAAAAAGAATTTAAAATTTTAATAAAAAATTGCAAAAACATTTTTAGGAATATTTTTTACCGCTTCTGGATTGATAAAATTTTAAAAAATGTTTAATTTAATTATCTTCATCCTTGCTATGAATTTTATTGGTCAACAAATCAATGCATTAAAATGTTATCAGGTAAATATAATAAAAATAATATTTTTGCCACTCCTTTCGGATGCAAGGGAAAATAATGCAATTAAAAAAAATTTAATTTTTACTAATTTTTAAACACTCTAAAATTAATTTTAAAAATTTTATTTTTATAAAAAATTTCGAAAATTGTAAAAAAAATTTTAATGATTTTCAAAAATTATACTTTCTTCTCACAATCAAGGGCGTATCTAATATGACATCCGATGATTTGACTGCCACACTTTCGAATTGCCAACCAATGGCCTCTTCCTGCGCTGCTTCCACTGATTTGAGCCGACGCACAATCCTCAGAACATGCATGTCCACAAATTGTTCAATTGATTATGGAAAGACTATTTCATATTCGCCAATTTGCATCAATTCAACTGGGTACAATTTTTGAGAAATTCTTAGTGTTTTTACATCATCTAAAAAGATCTCCGTCAAACACATTTTGTTGCTGCTATGGCGATGGATGCAATTTGTATGCAAATTTTACCAATGATCCGGTTGGAATTGTGCCCACAATTTGCACCGGTGTTTGGGAAAATTGGAGTGAATGGAGCAAATGCCGATCGGGTCCAATTTTCATGCAATCAATAGATCGTAGAATGCGCTTTCGTCAATGTTTGATCAAACCAAAGGGATGCACTCCTAATGGGCCAATTATATGCAAGTAAGATTGGATTATGGAAGAAATTAATTTATTTTAAAATGAAATTTTCATTACATTTTATATCATTATATTTTAGTTTTTTTCTGATAATTTTTTTTAATATTTCTATTTTTTAAAATTTTTTATTTTACATAAGTGAGAAATATTCTTTCGAATTTGCAGTGGAAATCATTGGGAACAAAGTCCATGCATTGGCATATTGCCGATTATACCCGCATTGATCACTTCTCCACAGAATGGCATATAAAATTTGACTAATGCCCCTTTACCGGGTGAAAAGAAAAATTGCAAAAGAAATATAATCAAATTTTTCAACAAGTTTCATTTTGGGATTGAAAATTGATAATCTTAAAATGTTGAAAAGATAAAAAAAGGTTAAAAATATGCAAATTAAAATATAATTTAAAAATATTTTCGTGAACATTTTACCCATCCCTCTCTCTTTTTTCTATTTATTTTTATTGGACTAGGAATTTGTATATTAAATTTATAAAAATATAATAGAATTGTTTCTCTCTAATTCATTTCAAATTATTATAGCAATTTCATAACGAATTCATTTTTGAAAATTTTATTTTACAAAATTTTTACATATTTTTTGAATCTATTTGCCACGTTGAAAGAATTTTTTATCGAATGAAATATGCAAAATAAAATTGTCGGAAATGAATTTTGAAAATCTATCATTTTTGTTATTTTTTTCTATGATCGGTCTTTGTTGGAGTCACCGGACTTGTCCCATTCCCATGACACCAAAAACGAATTCACATTCATTTAATAACATCCACTGGGGCAAATTTTTTTCTATTTTATTAAATAACAAAATTATTCAAACCCAGGGACCAGAATGCGAATAATCTTTGCTTTCATGTTTACCAGAAAATTGGGAGCCGGTGAAATGAATTTGCCTCTATCCTGGAAAAAAGGCAAGGGATTTGCAATTTAGGATGGATAATTTTGATCATTCTAGTAGATCATACGGGGGATTAGGAAAGCTGTTCGCATTTTGGGAATAATTTTTGTTGAGTTTTGGTATCAAATAAAAAAGAAAACAAAATTGTACACATTTTGGTCTCGGATTTGGATAATTTTTTTGCCTTAATACAGAGGAAAATTGCACCATTTGATGGTCTTTATAAGCCCATTGGAATGCCACACAAATCCATCATTTTCTATTCCATCCATTTTATCAAATTCCACATTTTCCTAATAAAATGGTTGACTTCCATTCGTTCATCAAAAATGTCTTTCCACTGTTGTTTTTTTTCTTATTCACCATTTTGTTGATTCAACAGCATATTGTGGAGGTGGATGGTCAATCGTGCACTCATCACGATGGTATATATTGTTAATTTTAATTTTAATTTTTGACAAAAAATCATATTTCTATTTATGCATTTTCAGATTGTGACTATTTTTATTTCTGCCATCCTTCTGGCCAATGTTGGTATCGCTATGGACCTGGCCTACATATATATATTCTATTATCGTTAAATTTTCGAGATTTTAATTACATTTAGCCAATTAAATTTCGATTAGAATAAAAAAAAATAAAGGGCAATTTAAATGTTATCAAAGTGAAATGTGAAAATATGTTTCGAAAATTGGGGAGATATTTTAAATATTCTCTTCGCTTTTTGAATTGGATTAGATAAAATTAATTTTTAATAATGTATGACTTTTTAGCATGTTCGGAGAATAGAGAATGTTACAGTGGAGAATGTAATGCGGGCGTTTGCCATTGCCGCGCATCTGGCGAATGTATGTATAATTTTAATTTTATATATGTCGGCAGCAAAATTGGAAATGACACACTATTTTCGTCAGAGAATCAGAGAAAGTTCAAAAATCGAAAAACTAAGTATAGGGTTAGGGGCACGGCAGCATGGGATTAGGGGTAGGGGCTCTGGACTAGGTTTAGGTTTGTACTCTGCTTCTTCGGCGAGATAGTGTGTTATTTCCAATTTTGCCGCCAACATATACCATTCCACATTGGTTTATTTCCAATTTTTGTAATAAATTTGTTGAGATTTATGAATGCAATAACACTAAATAACAAGAATAAAATTAAGCAATAAATCAAGGAAAAAGTAAAGATTATTTTTATTTGAATTTTTATTTTTTAGCATGTGCCAATCCTTCATCGTGTTGCAGTGGTCATTGTTACCCCACCGCTGGATGTGAATGAACATTCCTTTTTTAATGAACGAAATAAATATGAATAAAAAAATTGATGATTATTGAATTTGTGAACAAAAAAAATAAAAATATAAGATAGAATAAAATTTTAAAATTTAATCAAAATTTTTGCTAATATGACTTGATAAATAAATTCTATTTGGGCAAAATTGTTTATAGAAGGTCAGTGAAGTGTAACAGAGGCCCGGAGAGTGCGCGAGATTAAGCCGGATATTGGGGGATTAAGGTGGAAATAGGGGATTAAGCCCCGAAATGGATGGGCGTGGGTCTTGGTTTGGATGTTTTGCTTCCGGCTTCGCGAGAATCCTATGCTCCGAACCCCTAACCCTAATCCCTAGCCATTAACTAAGCTTAATCCGGCTTAATTCCCCTATATACACCTTGATCCCCCTATATCCGGCTATATCCCGCGTACTCCAAACCCCTAAATCCCTAGATCCCATGCCGACCCTAACCATAACCCTAATCCCTAGCCCCTAACTAAGCTTAATCCGCCTTAATCCCCTTATATCCTCCTTAATCCCCCTATATCCGGATATCCTGCGCACCTTCTTTTTGATGTATGCAAGAGAGCAAAGGGGATGAGAGATAAGCATGAGGGAGGAGCAGAGAAAAAGGGATATCATTTGGGGGCAAAAAGAATTGAAATTGGGGGCAGAAAAAATGTTCCAAATTTAAGGGGGCAGAAAAAATTGAATTTGGGGGCAGAAAAAAAAATATTTGCAATATTGAAACACAAATTTTAAAATAAAAATAGACTAAAATAGCTAAACAACATATATCAAAAATTTAAAAGTTCAAAGTTTTTTCCTAGAAATCATTGGAAAAATTCTTACAACTAACCAATTAAAATTGCTTAAAAATGAGTGAAATTTTCTAATTTTTTTCTGATGAAAGTAATTATTAATATTAAATTGTCTAATTTAAAAATATTAAAAATATATTTTAAGATAATTAATTTAACTCACTCCAAAGACATTTATCAAGTCATTCTAGTATAAATAATTTTGTCTATGTATTTAATATATTTATTGAAAGAATTGCTATCATTTAATTTTCATTTTGTTGTTCACAAATTCTATCATCTTCAGTTTACTTCTTTTCCATCTTCCTTCATGGCCATTAGATACATTTATAGAATAATTCGATTACATTTACACATTCTCCGGCGCAACAATCCGAATTTTGCCTACAACAATCTAAAAAGTTATAAAAACAAATAAAAATAAAGACTATTTTTAAAAGTTTTAAAAGAAAATTGATAATATCTTGACTTCTTTGAAAAAAAAATTTTATTTAACTTTGCTTATATTTCAATTAGAAATATTTAAAATAGCGAAAAATAAACATTAAAAATGTCGAAAATATTATATTCATTTCAATGGTTTCTCAAAAATCACTATCGATTCCCAGGATTCGCTAATCTGGGCTAGTGTATTTTGGGATTCTTAGAATACACTAGCGAATTCCGGGAATCACTAAAATGACTAGCGAAAATGGGGATTCCCAGAATTTACTAATAATTCCCAGGAATCACTAATTTCCGAAATTAGCTGTAACACATACTGTTCAATGCGCCAAGTTGACAGCAACCGTTTATCTTCACAAAATGCTGTTGAATCACTAAAATGATCAGCAAGAATTTGATGAAAAACATTGGAAAGGCATTTTTGTTGGATAAACGGACGAAAGAAGCCATTTTGTTAGGAGAATATTCAGTAGAAGAAGAAATTGTTGAATTTGAAAAAATAGATGGGATGGAAAATAATGAGTTTGTGCGACTTTCAAACGGGCTTATAAAGGCCAAAAAATGGGGAAAAATTTTCACCATATCAAAACTAAATCCAAATCCGTGGGTCCAAAATGAGAGCTAATTTATTTCCTTGTTTTCTCATCGTGCCATAACAAAAACGGTCAAAATTATCCATCTAAAATGTAAATCACATGCCAATTTGTCAGATAGGCCAAACATTATCTAATCCAATTCCCAATTTTCTACTACTTCTTCATCAAAATCAAAACAATTTTTCAGAATACTTTCAATAACAAATTACTGCAGTCATAACCATCCAACAACAATCTCATATCAGTAGCAACAATTTTGGCTGCCAAGCTGGCAAACAAAAGGATTTGCATTTTGGAAAGATAATATGCTCATCCGTGCAATGTTACGTGCGAGAATAACAAGGAAGCAAAGTGCTTTTTCGGGCCGATAGATTTGGAATTTTTTTTTTGATACTGTGGAAAAAGCAAGTAAAGTTATTCGAATTTGGGCAAATTTTCCACTGTATCAAAAAATATCAAATTAATTAGTAAAAATTAAATAAAACTAATTAAAAATTCAAAACAAAAAATTATTTCCCATATTTAGCTCATTCAGCTTTGGTCCAAAAGCAAAGATTTCCTAGGCATATACTTAAAATTTAAAAAGTTATACCAAATTGCCATTATAATCAAAGTCGGAGGCCTCAAGCGATTTTATTCTCTTCTATATGTTGTAAAACATTAAAAAATATTGCCTAATACAATTTCCCATCCAATTCATTGAACATTTGTCTAAAATTTTAAAGAGAACACCATTCTGCAGCAGATAAGCATTATAAAAAGAAAAATATAGGCAATTCCCATTATTGACCCAGGTTCAATCCATTCAATTTTTGATTCGTTTGTCCATTTTCCAACAAAAAGCAAAATAAATTAAAATTTTAGATTAAGGCCAAAATGGAAAGGCAGCAAAAAATAAAGTGGTCCAAGCATTCAAATCCAAGCTTGAATTAAAAACACCCAAAGGTACTCGAGATTTTGGTCCAGAGCAGATGGCCCTTTGTGAAAAGATTTTGGATATCACCACCGACACATTCAAACGCCATGGCGCCGTCACAATCGACACACCCGTTTTTGAGTTGCGCAAAGTTTTGTTGGGAAAAAACTGGGAAGGATGCGGTAAAATGGTCTATGATCAGCAGGAGAGTGAAATTTACACTCTTCGTTATGATCTCACGGTAATCATAAATATATAATGGATAAATCTGCGATTAATTTTAGGTTCCATTTGCTCGCTATTTGGCAAAGAATAAAATAGAGAAAATCAAAAGATACCAAATTGGCAAAGTTTACCGAAAGGGATGAACCGGTCATGACCAAAAGTATTTTATTAAAATGACAAATAAATTAAATAAATGTTTTTTAGGAAGATATCGTGAATTCTACCAATGTGTATGAGCCATTTGCGCAATTAAATTATTATTTAATTTAAAGGATTTTGACATTGCTGGCCAAGGTGAAACGATGATCCAAGAGGCGGAATGCTTGAAAATTATTGATGAAGTGCTTAGCAAATTGAATTTAGGACCATTCGTAATTCGGGTGCAAAATTTATAAAATTGTTAGGGAGAATTTTTCCTAAGTCAAAATATTCTGAGCCATATTTTTAATGCATTTCTGAAAATTATGAAATAAACTGATGAGAATGTGGAAAAAATCGATTGTAATATGTAATAAAATATGAATAGGTGCTATGGAAATTTCGTATCAAAATATAAAATGAATTGTCAATCCTATATTAAATATGGAATTAATAAAGTATTTTAAAAATTATTATTTAATTCGGATTCCCCGTAGTCGAAAATCTTATAAAACCGGTTTTTAGGTCGAAATATAAAGGGGGAACAGCTGGCACTAAAACGTCTACTGGCGCTGAAACGTCCTCTGGCCCGTGAATTGATTTTTGATAAAATTCAGATTTTTGGCCAAAATTCAGACATTAACCATTATTGGGAAAATATTCAATAAAAATGTGGAATTTGGATAAATTGGATAGGATTGAAAATGATTGTCTTTGTGGAAAATTGCCTTATAAGGCCTGGATTGAAAATAATTTCTCATATTTTATGTTTTTAAATCATATATTTATAAATTTAATTTATGTAATCTTTCTTTAAAAGTGTATGAGCTTAAAAAATTATTCTCCTCTCCATTCTCTATTGTAACTATACTCCAGAGATCCAGAGTCAATTCCAAAATAGACAAAGGGTGGAGCAAATATGGGTGATTCCACATATGGTACAAATAAAAAATTCAATTTAAATTTGAAGTTTATTAAAATAAAATATTATTAAATCATTTTTGATCATTGATTGCAACAAATTTTCAGATAATGTTCGCCAAATGTATTTTCTTTTTCCAAAAAATATTCGCAGATATTTTCATTCCGTATTAAATTGAGCATTTTTCCGGAATTTATTAAACTTTCTCTCATTAAAACACATAAGGAAATAAATTTTTATATTTTATTTTGTGAAAATTATTAAATAAATTATCTAATTAAATAAAATATAAGCAATTTTGCTCAAATAATATTTATCAAATCATGTCATCACAAATGATTTAGTTATATTTTGCAATATATTTATCCATTGAATTTGAAAATTTTTTTTTCTATTCATTTTTTTCATCATCAGTTAAATTTTTAATCTTTATTTTTTAATTCAAGTTCTTCAATTATTATGCATGGATGCATAAATGATATTTATGGTTAAACCCCATACACAATCCACTGCAACAATCTTCACTGCGGTAACAATCTAAAAAGTCAAAATAATTAAAAATAATTTTGTCTTGGCATTATTTAAAAAAAATATGAGAAAAACGGCTAGGGACATTTCGATCTCGCCATTTCCGTCTCAGTCAGTGATTTTGTGTGCTGTAGTTCGCATTCGCACCCAATAAACCAATTTAAAAGATTTTTAATACATTTAATAGCACTAATTATTATCTATCTATTGATATATTTATCATCCAAAAATGTAAATTTTGGTAAAGTTGTGGCCCAAAACATTGAAAAATCTACTTTATTTTTATATTTATAGCCATAATCTTGCCAGAACATTAGAATTTATAATGAACAATATACCAATAGATAGCTAACTCTTAGGATTATAAGATGTACTTTAAATTATTTTGGTTGGTTATTTGGTTGATGAGCTCTGTTTCATCAAAATCACTGAGACGGAAATGACCGAGAGAGAAATGATCCCAACCGTATTAAAAATAGCTCAGCCTCTTATGTAAAATTTTTTGTAAAATGTAAATATAATTTTACATTTTAAAATATTAATATTTAATTAAGATTTGTTTTCTGAAGAAAGATTCAAAATAATTCAAATAATGTAATGGTTTTATCCATCAATCTTGGAAATTTTGTATTTCTTCCAGAATTGTTTAAAAATTGACTTAGTAATTTTGGAAATCCTATTTTCTGAACATTATACAGAATTGATAATTGGCTCTTCTTACTCAGAATTGTCGATTCAATTTATGAAATTTTATTTAAAAACCGATTTGATAAATTTGAAACTAAATTATGGCTAGTGAAATTCACGTTTTTTAACCGGTTTAAAAAGAGTTGGGGTTAGGGCCGGCATGGGAAAGGAATTTGGAATTGTGATTAGGAAAAAAATTTAGGCTCTAAGTGACCTAGAATTTGAGATTTCCAAAAATGATAAGGCCTGGGGAATTCCGGGCCAATTTCTAAGCTTGGCTATAATACACGTATACAATTCGATTGATTTCTTAATAACGCTTTGATACATATATAATTAATTAGTCATGGTTTAATATTGGATAACTATAAACTTATCACAATTTCAATATTTTTTCGACAGTTTCAATTGCTTTTAATATTAAGTATGCAATGGCTCATTGCAAACTCAACAAATTAATGATAGAAATTGGAAAACAACCTTACTGGAATGCTATGACCTATAAATTATACATACTTTTGCCATTTGGGATGCATGTGCAATATCCTGATGGTATTTCGCCTAAGAAACCATTTATTAGACATTTTCTACTGCAACATTGAAATTCGTTTTGACAGGCTAAAAATTCATATATAAATAATAAATTTTTTTGTCAATGTCTCTCTTTAAAAATTCATTAAAAATAATTGAAATATGTCGCCTTTTTCGAAAAAAAACTTTTTGATTTTTTTGATTAATTGCTTAAATTTGTTAGCATTAAATTATGAATTACAAATATAATATAATTAAAAATTAATGAAAGGAATATGAAACTAACCAATGTAGCCTGATTCGCTAGAATCTCCGAAGCATTGAACGCAATAGATATCTTGGCAGATTTCATCTGGGTTACATCCTGAATAGTCATAAATAAAATTATTATTTTTTATCAAGCTTTAACAACACACACACCCTGGGAGCATAATTTTTGACCATCCACCTGCACAAAATGCTCTTGAATCAACAAAATAGTCAGCAAAAGACGGAAGAATAACATTGATAAGGAATTTTTGTTAAACAAATGGAAGGCAACCATTTTTTAGAAAATGTGATGGATTTTTGTGACTTTTCATTGAGCTTATAAAGGCCCCCAATGAGGACAATCTCTTTATCAAAATGAAAAATATCCAAATTCATGTGATTAAAATGCGAACAACTTTTACTTTGTTCTCCAATCATGGCCCTGCAATATGATAAAAATTATCCATCCTAAATGCAAATCCTATGCCGTTTTGCCTGGAAATGTGCAAACTTCGTTCCATCCAAGTGGATTTGATTATTGATAGAAAAAATGGAAAACAAAATTGTTCATATTTTGGGCCCACAAATTTGGATTAATTTTTATGTGTTCCAATTTGGGCATCTTTAACAATAATATTTCAAATAAATTTTAAATTATTTGTAGAAAATCATTTTTATTCGAAAATATATAAAATCAAAATAGTATTATTAATTTAATTTGTATATTTTAACGATTTTTTATTTCAGATTACTTCTAACATCAGCAAATGGAGGCAGCCACAGAGCCATCCAGAGACCAACAGCAACAAATATCATAAGGGAAAAGTTTCATATTTGGCCAATTTTGATGAGACTCGGCACGGCATATATTTAAAAAAATAATTGCAACTAAAATTAAAATTTGTACTTTTTTGTTATTTGCTTATTTATATTCTTTCAAAATTCTTTGATCCATTCATTTCATTTTAAAAAATTTCCTATTATAATGATGAACCAAATTGAAAATTCAATGGCATTTTAAAAAATTTTATATCATCGAAAAAATGGTATAATATTTACGAATTTTTTTCTTTAAATATTTCAATTATTTTGCACATTCATCAGGTGAAAATTATATTCAATAGCCATAGAAATGGGAAACTATTAATATGATTAATAAAATGGTTGAATATATAATGGTGATTCAAAAGTGAACACTATATATGAAAATTCTCTAAATAGTTTAGTGTGAGAACAGCAGAGTATTAAATTAATAAGGTCCAATTCGGGTTGTCATGGCAAATTTTTTATATATAAATTGTAAATGAAAAGTGGTAATGTGATTTTAGTATAGTTGAATAACTTATTTTCAGTGGCATATTCTTGAAGCATAAAATATTTTAATTTTTGGCCAAGTTTAAAAAATTCCATTTTTGATTAATATCAAACCAATGTATTATTTAATATATTTTTATTAATATTTTAGGGAAAATTTAAAATTTTTAATTTTTAAAGAGTCAAAAATAAGCTAAAATTTTTGCAGCATAAAAATATTAATATATAAAAAAATTAAATGAAATTTTTAGAAAATATTTTTTCTGCTTCAGAACTGCTTAAATATACATGTTCATATTTATATTCTTCTTCTTTGCTTTGAATTTTTTTAATCAAAAAATCGATGCATTAAAATGTTATCAGGTAAATATATATATGAAAAATAATATTTTTGCTATAATTTTGATAAATAAATAAATTAAAAATTTATTTTAAATTTCGAAAAGTTCAAAAATTTTTATAATTATAAAAATTTCAATTTCCTCTCACAATGAAGGGCCAATGGCACTTGGCATCCAATATAACTAGCACGTCATCGGATTGCCAAAAGCCCTCCTCCGCCTGCATTGCTGTTTATGAATGGAACCGAGGCTTAGTCACCAAAGGATGCTCCTCAGTAAATTGTTCAGAGAGCGGAAAAGATGTTACATATTCACCATATTGCATGAATTCAACTCAGTATAACACCCGACCACACATTATCAACCCCACAAATTGCCAATCCATTAATTGCCAACGTGGGGAAAAGAGGCAAAATCAACTTATTGCCAATGGAAGGAAAACCCACTTATTGCCAACGAGTAGAAAACCCACTAATTTCTAACGAGAGAAAAAAATACATTAATTGTCAGGCTTTTTCTTATTGGGAAATATTTAATTTTGCAAATAAATTATTGAAAATGGCAAATAGAATATTTAATTTGGCCAATAGCATTAAAATTATTAATGCGCAGGAGGTGCGCGGAATTAAGCCGGATATGGAGGGATTAAGGTGGATATAGTAGGATTAAGCCACGAAATGGATGGGCGCGAATACTGATTTAGGCTGTTATGCTTCTTGCTTCGCGCGATTTCTATGCTCCGAAAACCTAACCCTAATCGCTAGTTTATAAATATTGTCGGATACAAATGAAAACGATCATTAACTTATATTTTTACCAATAACTCTACATTCATTCCTTTATAAATTTGTATTTAATCATGTCGATTCCATCTTTTAAAAGATCGTCAAACACAATTTGTTGCTGCTATGGCGATGGTTGCAATTTGTATGCAAATTTGACCAACAATCCAGTTGGAATTGTGCCCCCAATTTGCACCGGTGTTTGGGGAAATTGGGGCGAATGGAGCGAATGCCCATCGGAGAAGAGTCCAATTTTCATTCAGCTAACCGCAATCAATCAACGAATTCGTTCACGACAATGTTTGGCCCAACCAATTGGCTGCACCTCTAATGGGCAAATCATTTGCAGGTAAGATTGGAATTTGGAAGAAAATACTTAATTTTAAGTTGAAATTGATCAATTGCTCATTCGTGCATTTTTAAATTTACCTTTTTTTATATTTTTACTTTAACTAATTGTGAGATTAATCTTTATTTCTTTTGAATTTTCAGCGGAAATGATTGGGAACAAAGTTCATGCACTGGCAAATTGTCGTTGCCGATGATGTTATCAACGATTAATCAGCAGAATGGCACATAAAATTCGACCAATGTCCATGTGGCCGGATGAAAAGAAAAATTGAAAGAGAAGAATAATCGAATTTTTCTACATAATTTATTTGGGATTGAAAATTGATGAATAAAAAATGTTGAAAAACTAAAACAAAAAAAAGGTTAAAAATATGCAAATTAAAATATAATTTATTTTCCACCCATTTCTTCTTTCCTTTCTGCTATTCATTTTTATTGGACTAGAATTTCTATATTAATTTATAAAAATATAATAGAATTTTTCCCTCTAATTAATTTCTAATTATTAAAATAATTTAATAATGAATTAAATTTTTGGAAAAAATAATTTTTCAAACAAAAATTTTTTTAGTCTATTTGCCACGTCGAATGAATTTTTTATCGAATGAAATATGCAAAATAAATTGTGGGAAATGAGTTTTGAAAATCTATCAATTTTGTGATTTTTTCTATGATCGGTCTTTGGTGGAGTCACAGGACCGGTCCCATGACACCAAAAACGGGGTTGGCCGACACTTGCGGACCCGACACTTGCGGACTAAACGGTCTGGCGCCTATGGTGGTAAAGCTGTTGTGGAACTGTTTATGACATATTATTAGTCATAAAATTAGCTATAAAATGACATCAAAATCTTGGACCAATTTTAGGTATTCACCGAATTATGGCCAAAAAACCGTTGATTTAATTAAAATTGTGTTTTTGGCCTTATTTTGGCCATAACTCGGTGAATATTCAACATTGGCCAATCATTTTGATGTCATTTTGTAGCTAATTTTATGCTTAATAAAATGCTATAAACAATGCCATAACAGCTTTGCCACCATTGACACCAGACCGTTTCGTCCGCAAGTGTCGGGTCCGCAAGTGTCGTAATACGCAAAAACGGAATTCACATTCATTTAATAACATCCAATGGGGCAAATTTTATTTTTTTGTTAAATAATAAAATTATCCAAATCCAGGGGCCAAAATGCGGATTAATTTTTGCTTCAATGTTATTAGAAAATTGGAACTGGATGAAATGATTTGACCCCATCCTGTAAAAAGGGATGGAATTTACATTTAGGATCAGGGACGGGCGCCATGGCGTTTGGCGTTTTGCGTTTGGCGTTTTTGGCGTTATTTTTAGCCTTTTTTGGCGTTTTGCGTTTGGCGTAAAAATAGGAAAATTAACGCCAAAAAAACGCCAAAATTGGATAATTTTTATGGATGAAAGAGGATAAGGAGAAGGAGATAGAATGGAAAGATAAGAGACTGTGAATGCAAATTTTTCGCTGCGCGGCCATTTTTGGGTCAAATTTCTCCCATCGGTACTATTTTTGGGCCAAATTTTCCCCTATCGGGGCCATTTTTGGGCCATATTTTTTACTGCCACGGTCAAAATTTTACGTAGGGTCGCAAAACGGTGGTTGTTCTACTCTCCTTGCCGAATATGCTCAGCTTCCAGCCCATTTTCTTACTAAATCCTGGCATTGTGACCTTTAATTCCTCTTTATCCGGCTTAATCCCCATTTATCCGACTTAATCCCTTGCAACACTTGACCTCGGGCTTAGTCAACTGGCCTCCGGCAGGCTTCTCCCTCTGGCCTCCGCACTACTATCTTTTAATTCTTGATGGAAAAATGGAAGAGAAAAGAGAATCGAATAAAGTAAATTATGAAAATTTAAATTTCTGAATAAAATTTATTAAATTTTGAATTTTTGAATAAAATTTATAAAAATTTGAATTTCTGAATAAATTCATTTTTGGCGTTTGGCGTTTTGCGTTTGGCGTTTTTGGCGTTATTTTTAGCCATTTTTTGGCGTTTTGCGTTTGGCGTAAATTTTTTTTTTGAAATTTTGGCGTTTTGCGTTTGGCGTTCAACCACTTAGGCTTTGGCGCCCGTCCCTGTTTAGGATGGATAATTTTGATCATCCGTGCAAGGTTATAATGGGAGGAATAGAAGATTTGCATTTTGGACCCATGGATTTGCAAAACATTTTTGATAGCGAAAAAATTGATTTTATATTTTTTTATATTTGATTGAGAGTAAATTTTGCCCCATTTGGAGCATTTTTAAGCCAATGCAAGGACACACAAACCATTATTTCCTTTTCATCCAATTTATCAAATTCCTCATAATTTCCAAACAAAATGGTTGCCTTCCTCCATTTTTTCTACAAAAATCTATTCCCTATGCTTTTTTTCAACTCATTTCTCTTGCTTACCATTCTGGTAATTCTACCGCATATTGTGGAAATGGATGGTTTACAATCATGCACCCACCATGATGGTATATATTTTTAATTTTTGAAAAAAAATCATATTTTTTATTTATGTCTTATCAGATTGTGGCGAACATCAATACTGCGATGCTCATACTTGCCAAACATGCCGCCCACCTACCACGGGTATGTATAAATTTAGGGCATATCATTCCATCATCGTTTTTATAAAATTCCTATCATTATTTTTTTGATATTATGATTTAAATTGCGAAATTTAATGTGTTAGTCAATTAAGTAATGAATGCAAAAAATAAAAGATTGAAATGTGATATTTTGAAAAATATTTCTCTGAGAGGGGGCTATTTTTAATCTTTTCTTATAATTTTTTTAAAAAAAAATTAGAAAGACAAAATTATTTGTAATTGTTTATGACTTTTTAGGATGCTTGGATAATAGATGGTGTTGCAGTGGAATGTGTCAGAATGGCTTTTGCGCTTGCCTTCCATCTGGCCCATCACAATGTATAATTTTAGAATATAACATCCCACTGTGGTTGTTTTCAATTCAATATCATTAATTTGTTGATTTTAGCTTGTACTAAACCTGCCCAGTGTTGCAGTGGAAATTGTCCTTATGTTGCTGAATTCGATAGAGTTTGTGAAGATTGAAACATGATGGGAAGCAGTATGTGTGCGAGAATATTCCCCTTATTAGATGAATTAAATAAATTTTTAGACTAAAAAATTAATTGAAAATAATTGAAAACAAAATTTTCAAATTCCACCGATAAATATAATTGCAAAACTTGACAAAATGAATATGATGTCATTGATTTGATAAATATTATTAGAGCAAAATTGTTTATCTAAAAAAATATTTTAATATTTTTATTTTAACTAGATATTAATTAATAATTAACATTCATACGAAAATTTAAAAAATTTCACTTTTTAATACAATTTTTAATTAAAATATATAGAATCATTTCGTTAATCACAGTCAATCAATATGCAAATGAAAAATTTTAAAATTTTATTATGCAAAAAATTATAATAGCTCTATAGAGTCCTGCTGCCCGGCTATTGGGGTTAAAATCTTTTTAAATTATTATAAAGTATTCGATTATAGAGAATCCAAATTTAACATTGATTTTTCATATCCTTAGGTTTCTAAACTGGTTTTAAATTACAACATAATTATATGGGTTATGAGCGATAGACTTGAAGATAATTTTTATGAGTTTTGAAAAAAAATATTTCTAGAATTGGATTCCCCATCATCGAAAGCACATAAATTCTAGTTTTAATTTAGAATATAAAACTGAAACATATACTTGAACTGAAATATGTGCTATGAAATATGAAAATCAGAATATTGCTTACTGGAGAATTTTTTTGCGCTGCTACAAATAATCCGCCATCAGAAGAAGAAAGCATTATTAGCATCATGGAGGAGGCAATCAAGGAAAGTAATGGAAAACGAAAGAAGTACATTTTGTAATTAAAATTTTGGTGCTATGTCAACTCCTGAATAGTGCAAATGTGGTCATGTCCTGAATAGTGCAAATGTGGGCGTTTTCGATTTCTAATTAAACAGAAACCAGTTTTAAACCATATAAACCTTATACCATTTTGCAGATCTCATCGAGACGCATCGATTGGTATATAAATTGTCGTGATTTGGCCCAAAATTAAATGGTATTAAACCATTTTTTAAGTTTTTGGTTTTAAACTCTTTTATTTTGGCCAAACCATAACAAATTATATACCAATCGATGCGTCACGATGAGATCTACAAAATTTTATAAGCTTTGTGGGGTCTAAAACTGGTTTCTGTTTAATTAGAAATCGAAAATGCCCACATTTGCACTATTCAGGACATGACCACATTTGCACTGCCCTTTGTCTATTCAGGACATGTCCCCGTACGTAAAATTTTCAGTAAATTTTAAAATAATTTTATGCTATATTGAATTTTACATATTTGGTGTTTCCTTTTATGTGTCCAATTTAATTATATTTGAAGCAAATTATATTGGCTGAATAAACAAAAAAATAAATTTCTTCCGTTAATTTTTGAATATTTTATGCAAATTATTGGCTGAATAAACAAAAAAAAATTTCTTCCCTCAATTTTTGAATATTTTATGCAAATTATTGGCTGAATAAACAAAAATTCAAATTCTCTCTTGATTTTTTAGAGGATAATAAATTATTTGCTATCATCACCAAATTTTGAATACACTATTTTCTTTTATTTATGCACTTTTGTTAAGCTAATGGCATCTTTTTAGTTTCTCTTGATATCGACCAATCGTACATTGAAAGAATGGTTTGTCGGGCTAAATTGAAATTATAGCTTGTTCATGAATTGAAAAAAAAATTAGATTCCACAGAAATGCGACCATCGCAAAAGTAAAAGCAAAAGATTAAGAATTAGGTGAATAAAAAAATAAATTATAAAATATATTGGAAAATTTAAAGGGAAAGTGAAGCCATATGTGAAAAGCCAACCACTTCCGAAGGAGGACAAAAGTCCTGTCCGAATATTAGTGGCAAATAATTTTGAAAAAATTGTTAACGATGATTCGAAAGATGTTCTCATTGAATTTTATGCGCCTTGGTTGGGAATTTTATTAATTATATTAAAAAAATTATTAAGGGAGAATGCTAGGAAAATCTGCTAAACGTTTTGGATTATGAATTTGGTTAAGTCTGGATATTACGGAAAAGCGGTACTTATGGAGTTTGTATCCTTTGGGGGTCAAAAAAAAATTTTTTTCCTAAATGATATAGCAATCGACGCGTCTCGGCGAGCTGGTTATGAAAATCCTATTGATTACGCATAAAACGCAAAAATAAAAAGTTATGGCCATTTTAGTCTCCGTGGAATGTGCCAAGTTTTCGACAAATTATTCGACCAAATCGACAAAAATGGGGTAGGTATTGGAGAATGTTATTCGAAAAAAACAAATTGTTATTAATTTTGTAAATATTAAAAAATGCACTCAAAATACTATATTCATTTTTATTTTCTTATAAGGCTATATGTCGGCGTTAAAGTTGAAATTCAGTTAAAGTTGAAATTTACACACTATTTTCGTCAGAGAATCAGACAAAGTTCGAATTTCGAAAAACTAAGGATAGGGTTAGGGTTAGGGGCTCGGCAGCATGGGATTAGGGATAGGGGCTAAGGGCTAGGTTTAGGTTTGTACTCTGCTTCTTCGGCGAGATAGTGTGTTAATTACAACTTTAACTGAATTTCAACTTTAACGCCAACATATATACTTTAAAATCAGCGATTATTTTGGTCTCGCCATTTCGGTCTAAGCGATTTTGATGAGCCATAGCTCATCAGTCAGTAGCCAATTTTAATGATCTAAAGTGCAATTAATAGCTCCAAGTATTTGCTATCCATTGATGTATTATTTATTCAAAAATGTAAAATTTTTGGCCACGTTGTGACCAAAAATTTGTAAAAATTGCTTTTATTTTTTTATTTTATACCATATCATGGTAGAAACAATTCAGTTTTAGAAGATCTATAAAGCAATAGATAATTAATATTTAAGGCTATTAAATGCAGAATGCACTTTAGATCATTAAAAAATAAAAATGGCTTATTTTATTAACTGATGAGCTATGGCTCATCAAAATTGCTGAGATCGAAGTGGCTGATGAGATCGAAATCGAAATGTCTCTTTCCGTTCTATTCACTTACCGTAAATCCTCTATTTGAACCCCTCCCTCTATTAGAAGCCCACCTATCCATTGAAAATTTTTTTTCACAAAAAACCAATTTCTAAGTGATATTAAGCCGAAAAAGCTTAAATTAAGCTGAAATAAGCATTTTTTGTTTCTCAAAAATTCCGAAAATTTCCCACCTTAGAGGGTCTCTGAAAATTAGTACCCCATGGGGTTCAAATAGAGGATTTACGGTATTTATTTTGGTTGAAAGTAAATAATGCTAAAGGCACTAATATATTATTGCTTTTCGGAAATCTGCGGAATTTGTCAAGTAACTAACCCCCTCTCTATTTGTAACCCCTCTCTAATTATAACCTCCCCCCAAAGAAATTTTTTCAACTTTTTTTAAAATCTTTAAACATGTTTTGAATGATTTAATATTTTTTTTAATCGATTAAACATGCAGAACACCAATATCTTACACTCTTTTTTCACATCTTTCCACCAGAAAGACAATCTGCGGTTATTCGACACACACTACGGCAACATGACCCAAACATTTCCCCATTGTCGCGCATTTTGTCCACACAAACTAAAAAGTCAGACAAAGTTAAAATATTTTTTCTGGGCTTAATTTTACAAATATTTTAAGAGAAATTTAAAAATAATCACCAATTTTCGAAAAATATTTCTGTAGCATACCACTGTTAATATTTCAATTGCTCTTTGGTTTTATTAATTACTTAAATTGGTTAGCATTGAATTTAGTACTTGCAAGAATCGGAAACAACCACTCCCGAATCCTATGCCCTAAATTATACATACCTGTTTGGCCACCTGGAATGCATGTGCAATATCCGGTACTTGTGGAGTTGGGGTCCGCTATTTCTTCAAAAAATTTTAAAATTTTTTTGCTTCAAAAAGGCGTTTTTTTTTAAGTAATCGGGGTCGGGGAATTCAAATCTGTAATCCATTTTGTCATATCTTGTCATCTTGGTAAGATATTGCCGACTTTTTACCAAGATTGGCAAAGGGGACCAATGGCATTTTTGGTAAAAATTTTTGCATGGCCAATATATAGCTCATTTTACGCAGCTAGGCGAGCTGAATCGAATGGTATTATTGAATAATATTGCAGTTGATGCGAGTTTGAGGTCTAAAAACCTTACCAAGAAAAATATCTGTTTTGGCCATAACTTATCTAAATTGCAATATTATTCGATTAAAATCGTAACAATCGATTCAGCTCGATGAGCTGCGTAAAATGAAGCTATATATTGGTCATGCAAAAATTTTCACCAAAAATGTCCTTGGTCCCCCTTTGCCTATCTTGATAAAAAGTCAGCAATATCTTACCAAGATAACAAGAAATGATAAAATGGATTAAAGAATTGAATTCCCCGACCCCGATTACCCATAAAATTAACATTTTAAAATAATTAGAAAAAATTTTTTCGAAATTTTTTGAAGAAAAAGGCGGACCCTAAATAATTCCAAAATTCGCTAATACATATTCCACTGCAACACTCTTCTTGGTAGCTACATTCTAAATATTAATGCACAATTAAAAATAAATTCTTCTAGGCCTAATTTTAAAAATTTATAAAAGAAAATTGAAAATATCATACACCATTCCGAAAAATTTTTATACATATTACTTTGCTAATATTTCAATTGCTTTTTGGTTTTTCTTGAATAATTGCTTAAATTAGTTAATATTAAATTATGTATTGCAATTAAACATCCCAATTAAAACTAATGGTAAAAATAAGAAAACAGGCACAATGGAATGCTAATTTCTAAAATTATACATACCATCTCCATCTGCTTTGCAATTAGTGCAAACGCCCCTCGCTGGCGGGCCTGGTACTGTGAAGACACAATTTCCACTGCAACACATATTGGGCGCCGAACATGCTAAAAAGTTTTTCACAATTTAAAAATAATTTTGTCTATCTTAAAAAGATAAGAGAAAATAAAATATTTCTATACATTATGAAATTTTTTGCATTTCTAAATAATTCCATTCCTTTTTGTTATTTCCTTATTGATTAATTTAATTGCTTTAATTGAAATTAAATTAAAGTTATAATTAAATCAAATTAATGATAGAAATATTAAAACAACAAAAATATAATGTTTTGTCTAAAATTATACATACCTACACGGCCATCTGGGAAGCAGTCACGGCAAAAGCTGTCAAGGCAGAATTGGTTTGCGTTACATTCTTAAAGGTAAGAATAAAAGTATGATTATTTTTGTCAAGCATTTACCAAACATACCATTACCAATAGGGCATAATTTACATTCTTGACTGCCCACCTGCACAAAATGTTGTTGAAGAATCGAAAAAATAGTCAGCAAGGGAAATGAGCTGATGAATAATGTTGGGAAGGCATTTTTGTTGAATGAATAAATGAAGGCAGCCATTAGAGCAGAAGGAAATATGGTGAATTTGATAAAAATGAATGTGATGGAAAAATGATGATTTTGTGTGACTTTCCAATGGGCTTATAAAGGCCTAAAAATTGGGCAAATTTTCATATGAATAAAAAATAATCCAAATCTATGGGCCCAAAATGCGAACAATTTTGCTTACTTATTCTCCTATATAATTGACAACAATGATAAAAATTATCCATCCGAAATGCAAATCACATGAATTTTTGCTGGATAGGCCAACTTCATTCAATCCAATTCTTATTTTTCTGGAAAACAAGGAAATAAAATTATTCAAATTTTGGTCACACTGTGTTGGTTAATTTTTTTTTGATTTGAATAATAAAAAAAAAGAAAACAGAGTTTTTCGGATTTGAGCTCATGGATTTGGAATTTGGATAATCTTTTTGTTTTATTACAGAGGAAAATTACTATTGTTTGCCAAGTCAAATGACACAGCCCAAGATCGGTCGAATAAATCAATAAAATGATGGACCTTCAAAATTCAATTCCCGCAATTTTATTTTGTATATTAAAACAATCACTAAATTGTTTGGTTTAAATTTATGCTTCTATTATAGGAAAAAATAGCAGGACGCTTAAAAATCCCCCAGACCCATTTTGCTGGCCAATTAGACATTTTACGCATTTTTATATTTTAAACCTAATATTTAAATATAATGCGTGCTCAAACAAATTTACCGATTTCCTCACCTCCAAAAACATATTCTTCCTTTTATTCATCTAAAATAAATTATTTGCCCCGAGAGGGATTCGATCCCGCGACCTCGGCCACCTTCCCCCATTTTTCCCTTTTCTAAGTCCTTCGCCAATCGACCACGAAGAAAAGATGCCCGATTTAGCCACTTTTAATTACCTCCAAAGCCAATGATTTTAAGTTTAGACATAATAAACCCTATGGAGTAACCTCGCTCCCGGTCCAAAACCCAAAAATCAGAAGGAAAAAGTTTTATCGTTGAAAACTGAAAATGTTCAATTTTTGAAATCGGTTTTTAGTTTATCTCTGCCCGATTCTGTTAAATTGGACTTCAGAATGTTGAATATTTTATTGCATAAATTCGGTAATTTTTGGATAAAATTAACTATATTCCATTAAATTCCAATAAAAATAAAATTTTATTTAATCATCATATAAATTTTAAAAGATTGATATATATTCTATAAGGATATTTAAAAATTTAATTGTCTGAAAATTTGTTTCTCACTGGCCCAATGTATTTGGGCGATTCAAGTATTGGATGATAATTTTAATGAGAATGATTCAATGCTCCATTGAATTTCGTACACCAATTTTCTAATCATTCAATCCGCTATAAAATATAAATGGATTCCAAAATATTTTGTGAAAATAATTAATTTGTATTTTTCTTGAAATTTATTAATTAAAATTTAAATAAATTTTTGTTTATCTTTGCATAATTCAAATTCTTTCATAATTCCTCGGATTCATTCATTGATTGAGAAAAATTCCCTTTAATCATAATGAAAAATGAACCGTATTAAAAATTTCTTGTCATAATAAAAATTTTGCCTCTTCTAAAATATTATATTATATTCAATTATTTTTTTCTATCAAATATCCAATTTAATTTCTTCAACATTTTATTCGAATTAATTTCTTCGCATTCATCAGCAAATGAATGGAAATTTGGAAATATAAATGATGAAAAAAATAGAACTGAATATAATCTTTGACTTAAATGTAAATATTCCATGAAAATTCTCAAAATAGTTCCGTGTGAAGAGAATATTAAATAATAATGTGGCAATTTGCGTTGTCATGGCAAATTATTAAATATGTGAATACCAACTTGATATGGTTTAGTTGATTAATTTACTTTCAGTGGCATTCTCTTGAGAGAATAAAAATTTATTAATTTTTGGCCAATAATTTAATTAATTTTTGGCCTAGCTTAAAAAGTGGCAATCACAAAGAATCCGCAACCCAAAATAAAAAAATTACAATTTAAAAGCAGGGTGCTAGTGCTCGTATTGTTAAAATTTGCAAAAATGATCAATTTAATTTTCACCATCTTTGCAATGAATTTTTTTAGTCAACAAATCGATGCATTAAAATGTTACCAGGTAAAAATATTAAAAAATAAGAATCATGTCTTTCCACTACTTTCGGAGGCATAGGAAATGATTTTATTTAATCACCGACACCGATAACCTAATTTATGGATCATTTTTAAAGTTTTTTACATACTTGGGTTGCCAACCAAGTCTCGTGGTCCATGAATTAGTAGTACTTTTAAAGGTGCCAAAAATATCCAAATAAAGGCATAAAATGAAATTAAAATTTTAATTAAAATTGTCAAAAAAATTTTTAGAAATATTTTTGACTGCTTCCAAGATTGCTAAAATTTTATATAAATATTGTTCTGTTTAATTTTTTTCATCCTTGCTATGAATTTTTTTTTTGGTCATAAAATTGACGCATTAAATTGCTATCAGATAAAATATATCTTAAATAAATTTTTGACTAATTTAACAATATTTATTTAAATTTTGAAAAAAAATATTTAATACATCCAAATTTCCGAAAAATGCAAAATTTTTATAATATTATATATCGCAATTTCCTCTCACACACAAGGGACAATGGGAAGTGCCGTCTAATCGGACTCCCCAACCATCGGCGGATTGCCCAAAGACCGCCTATTCATGCTTGACTACCATTGATTGGAGCAAAGGCATAGTCACCAGATCATGCTTCGACGCAAATTGTTCAACCGCTTATGGAAAAACTATTTCATATTCGTCATTTTGCATGAATTCAACCCGGTTATACGTTTGAAAATATTTAATTTTTCAAAAAATCTTGGAAAACAACATTTCAGAAAGTCCTAATTTAGAAAAAATAAAGGATACCAACTTTTTTAATCACCTGAATAATTCGACCAATAACACTGCAATCATTCCTTTATATATTCTAAAAGATCTACATCAATCACAATTTGTTGTTGTTATGACGATGGCTGCAATTTGTTTGCAAATATGACGAACCCTATCGCCAACAATGCCACCCAAAATTGCATTGGTTTTTGGGGAAATTGGAGCGAATGGAGCGAATGTCCATCGGAGAAGAGTCCAATTTTCATGCAGCTAACCGCAATCAATCAACGAATTCGCTCACGACAATGTTTGGCCCAACCAAAGGGATGCACTCCTGATGGGCCAATCATGTGCAAGTAAGATTAGAATTTAGAAGAAGTAATTAATTTTAAATTGAAATTGATCAATTGGTCATTCATGCATTTTTTTGATTTACATTTTTTTTTATTTATTTATATTTTTAATTTATCTAAATGAGGAACATAATATTACTTCGGTCGGTAATGTTTCAGCGCCAACGTTTCAGCGCCACCGTTTCAGCGCCAGTAGACGTTTCAGCGCCAGCTTTTCCCCCCTAATATTTCGATGTAAAATTGTCGTAAATGTCGAATATAGGGTTTTCGGGGTCGGGGAATCCGATACTGATATCCATTTAATTTCAATATAGATATCAATCAACGCGTCTTGATGAGCCGAGTCTGAATCTGTCATCAATTTTACATAAAACCCAAAACTAAAAAAGTTATGGCCATTTTAGTCAAGTGGGCCTCTTATACATTTAATGAAATTTTAAATGGCCATAACTTTTTTAGTTTTCGGTTTTATATGAAACCGATTACAGATTCGTAATCAGCTCGACGAGACATATCGATTAATACATAATATATCCCAAAATTTCCAACTTTGAATTTTCAAACCGGTTTGTGAACCTATACCGGGTTCAACTAATAAAGATAATGAAAAACTAATGCCAAATTCGGATTGTCCATAGTTAAGAACCCCAAAAAACCAGTTTTTAAGTAGAAATATTAAGGGGGAACAGCTGGCGCTGAAACGGTGGCGCTGAAACGTTGGCGCTGAAAGGGTGGCGCTGAAACGTCCTGGCCCAATCTTACTTTCCTTTTGAATTTGCAGTGGAAATCATTGGGAACAAAGTCCATGCACTGACACATTGCCGATGATGCCTGCGGTGATCACTCCATAGAATGGCATATAAAATTAAACCTATGCACATGTAGTCGGATGAAAAGAAAAATTATAAAAATGAATGATAATCGGAATTTTTTAACAAGATTCATTTGGAACCCTCTTCCCCCGATCAAAAATATTAAAATATCATCCCAAATATTTTTAAATAAATTTGTGGTTAAAGAGTAATGTCGAATTTCAATTCCAAAAAAAAATTTTTGGTAATTTTTTGTACATTTAGGCGTTTGGGATTGATTTCTTCTTTTATTGATTTAGTACATTTCTCGTATTTTTCCCCTACATTATTTAGTTAGTTATCTTACCGCGAAGATTTGTTGCACTAATATTCACGGCAAAAAAAGAGTCGAAAATGCACAATTTTGGGAAATTGGGGTAAAAGGATCATGGACAATTCCAAATGTTTCTTTGATTTTTAATTCATTCAATTCAATAAGTTCAAATAAACAGATTGTCCAATTATTTTTCAAACAAAAAATATTCCAATCCATGTGCCCAAAATGTGAACAACATTGCTTCCTTTCTCAAATCATAACCTTTCACGGATGATCACATTATCCATCAAAAATTCAAATATCATGTCTTTTTGCTGGATAGGGCCAAACTTCATTTCATCTTTCCCAATTTTCTGGTAAACAGGGAAGTAGAATTGTTCGCATTTCGGCCAACGGATTTGCGTAATTTTTTTGTTTTAATAAATAGAGGAAAATTTGCCACATTTGTTTTTGTACGTGAATCCGTTTTTGGTGTCATGGGATCGGCCTTATAGATCAACCAAAAACCATTCGTGGTAACACAAAAAATGGTTGCATTTTAAAATTAAGATTTAAAATTTTTATTTTGCATAATCGATAAAAAATTCTTTTATTTTTACTTAATTGAAATAGAAAATATGCAAAAAAAAATATTTAAAGTAAATTTTCAAAAGTTTATTTTTTCAATTTGAATACAAATATAAAGAATTTGAGCTAAAATAATTATTAATTTTATTTTTAAATTCAATATAGGAAATTATAGTATAAAAACAAGCAGAATGGACATCTTGATGAAAATGGTTTAATTTATTTTAAATTTGCATATCGTTAATCATTTTTCTGTTTTTTTAAATCATTTTTTCAACAAATTTCCGCAGCCGCGGCAATCCAATTAGAAACAGTGAGCCAATAGAACAAAACCCTCCCTTAAACCCAATTATCACTCTATAAATCGTCTTTTTTATTAAAAATAAAAACTCATTGACTTTTTCAGTATCAATAATCAAAGTCAATTTATAAGCAAAAATCAATTCTCTCTCCATTTTTAACAAAAAATCCGGCATTTTCCGCTAAAATTTTAAAACTTTTTTTTTCTTTTTCATCGTTGATTGTTAGGTTAATGAAGGAATAGAAAATTGTTATGAAATCATTGGAAGTTTGAATTTATTTTGAGTTTATCCACTCGAAACTTTTCCAATTTATTCGGGAATGGCAATTAAATCTCATCAAATGATCATATTCTTAAGTTAAATTATTGTTTGCATTTTAGTCTAATTAATTTGTAGCAGGAATTTCTACTAGTTAACAAATTGTATATTTTTTCTTCTTCATTGAATTGTGCTTGGATCACTGTCACTTTTCATATGCGGGAAAGAATTCCATGGATTGGTGTTTGTAGAATGATGTCGGCCAAACTGCATTGTTGGGAATAAATAATAATTTAGCGAAATAATCACTCTCAATCAGCGATGTCATCGATTCCAAAAAAATTTGACGAAATCAAAATTTCAGGATCGAAAAATTTTTCGAAGATGAAAACGAAATTTTGGACCAAAGCTAAAAAATCGAAAAAAAATTTTACAAAAATTCTTCATATTTTGAAATAAAATTGCCCTTGAATAAATTTATTGCAAATTTATGACCATAATATGAGGGCAAAATGAAAATGGGGATGCGGGATTATGAAAGTGACTTTTACTTAAAAAGGAAATATTTGAAAGGGAATCGCGCCAATATTTATTTCTATATTTTTTAGGAATTTCGATTTTTTTCGGTTTTTGATTCAAAATTTTCGAAAACGAAATTTCGGGGGTCATAAAATTTATCGAAAATGTTTAATGAAATCATTCCCGATTTTTTACTGCACTCCCAATTTGTTAAATGCTATTCTTATATGTTAATTATTTATAAAAATTAATTTGCATATATTTATTGTCAATATCGAAAAATCACAAGTCAAATTAGAATAACAATTTTCATTTTAAGTAATATTCCGAAAAAATGATTAAATTTTTTGTTTAAATAAATTTTTGTATTTGAATGGATTTTTTAAGAAGGAATTTCTACTGGGTTAATTTTTCTTCTTCATTAATTTATTGCGCTTGGATTACGGTCGAAGTTCATTTGCGGCAAAGAATTCCATCGGCTGGTGTTTGTGGAATTCTATCAACCCATCTGCCAAGAGAGCGATCGCGCGCAGCCATAGCAACCCTGTTGGCAAAATTAATAATTTAAATCACCCCTAAATCTGTCTATTCATTTGTAACAGACTGTGTTTCGGCTGGATTTTTCTGCGGCTCGGGGCCAAAGTCTGGACTAGTGCCCCAAGGATAGGTGCCGGGTGTCATGCCAACTGGGTTGCCAAAATCAACTGGGCTGCCATCGCTCCAACTCGCACCAAAAATCGTCGCATTTCTGTGCAGAGTCAATCCGCTCCAAATTCTTTTTACATCGCTAGTTCTGTTGAATCCTTTTGCAAGAAGATCTGAAATTACAAAAATAAAATATATTAAAAATTAAACTCGTAATTCACCAAAAGATAAAGATGTTTATTTTTTAAATTTTTTAAATTTATTCCATTGTTTTAAATAATAAAGGCTTTAATAATATTTTATAAAATTATTACTGCTAATAAATTCTTGTTCCTTGGCACTATGCACCGATGGCAAATGTGCATTAAAATTATTTTGACAATATGATTCAGCCGATGAGAAACGCATTCCTGTTACATTAGTGTTCAACTATAATGAAAATAAAAAACAAAAATATTAATTCCAAGGACCAAATAGCAGGAGCCATTGAAATATGTCCAGCCTGATGGACAAAGACAAGTATTCTCCACGGGTATTTGAGACTTGAATAGAAAAGGCCTTTCAAGGCCACAATAGAGTCTGACCGAGTATTCATAGAAAGGATCAATCTTAATTTAAAATTCATACACAAATATTTTTAAAAAATCTCATCAACATTGAATGAATTTTACTAATATCTTATGTTCGTTTCTACTTTTTTTACCATTTATAGAATAAAAATTATCATTTTATCAAAATTGATTTTTTGCTATAGATAAAAAAATTACATTATCCAGCAAAGATTGAGCTTTTTTACTGACATTGCAACACATTTCCGATCTTTTAGGGAAGTAAAACTGGATCTGTGAATAATGATTTTACGATTATTTTTTTTATATGATACTTATATAAAATTTATCATATTTATTTTATTATTTATATATAGTTCTCTGTCCGCACTTAATATGAAAAATGTAGATGGATTCGAAAATTATTTTTAAAAAAATATTCAAATGTATGTATCCCATTCACTAGCAAAATAATAGCGAAAATGCGGACAATTAAAAGAGATTTATAATTATGCTATCTCCATTAAATTGCATAATCTCATATGAGTTTAGGATTTAGAAATTTCTCTCAAAAATTGGCAATTTTGTAGAGAATAAATCACCTGCAAATTTCCAAAATCATCCTCCAAATAGGTTCTTGTACTGAGTCCCGCAGCAGACAGATACAGCTGAGTGGCAATGTAGAAGGTCTGTTAACTCAGCGAATTATTCATAAAATATTAAAAATTTATTCATAAGAAAAGCCATTTTTCAAAAATTAGAATTTTTGTTAGAATTTCACTAAAAATTTTTAAAAATTATCTTATAAATTAAAAAAAAAGTCTAATAGAATGCAACAAATTTTTTTAATATTTTTCACTTAAAAATTTTATAAATTATTTTAAAAATTAAAAAATTTAACCAAGAGTAACATTTTTCTGGATTTTGATTATTTTTAGGAAATAAATTGGTTATAATTTTTTAGTACTATTCTTATAGACTGAACAAGAAGGTGGGTACCAAAATTTATAGTAAAAATTAATTTTACTTATCATAAAATAGTACTTTTCTGACTAATTATAAAATTTATTTTTATTTTACATTTACATAGCAAAATATGAAATATCACCAAAAATAAAAATATTTATATTTTAAGAAAATTCTGAAAGAAATAAAATTTCAAGATTTCATTAGATTATATTATATGCACATAAATATTATTAAAATTATTAATGTGAATATTTTTTAAAAAATAAACTCTTAAAAATTTCTTTTGTCAAATCAAAATTCTATTAATACTTACGTCATTTTGCACTGCAACGGGATCATAGAAGCCCATTACAAATTGGTAGGGTATAGGCACACCAATGACTGCCAAGAGACTTGATTCAGTTGGCAGGGACACCTGTCGACGCTGCCGGCCACCGCCATGCATCACATGAGATTTTGGACCATAGCTGTCCTGCAGCTGCTCGGGCCATCCATCTAAGGATTATATTTGCAATTTTGCGGAGCAATGGATGCTTAATGGCTGGCCGTTTTTAGTGGCACGTAGTGAGAAAGAAAAAAAGGGAAATTTACTTCTGGGAGAATGTTTAAAAATTAATTAAAATATAAATAAAAAAATATGTATTAAATAAATTTAATTTAATTTATTTCTAAAGAGAATAAATAGTAGAATTACATAAAAATAATTTGGAGTCAAAATAAAAAAGAATTTTTTATCTGTTTAAAATATGTGCTTAAAAAATATAATTTTATTTATAAATTTTTTTGTCAATTTTGGATAACTTTCTTATTAAAAGAAAGAGCAATTTTTATTCTACAGGCTAAAATTTATTTCACAATTTTTCAATGATTTATATATTTTATATAATTTTTTAAAAATATTTTATGCATGCATTCATAGAGGTAATGGTTAGGGTTCGGAATTGAAGATAAATAATTTTTTCATGCGAAGCTTTAAATATACTAATAAAACAAATAAAAAGCATTTCTAAACTAGATTTGAGCTCAAAATATTGAATTTTATGATCACTATTTTTTAACTTTTGATCATCTTTTCGCGATTTTTTAACTTTTATATCATTTTTTCAGCATTTGTATGACATTTTTTAAAATATTTTATCACTTTTTGAACCTTAAGGTTCGCCCTTAACTGGGGTCTACCGTAATTTTGTGCCTCCTCCTCTTCCGAGAAATCCGCCCATGAATTTTGATCATGTTTGTTTGGGTACCACCACCACCAGCAAGGTCGACGGTGTTTTTTATTTCCCTTCCAAATCCACCACCAACATTTCGGATCAGGGCGTTTGGTGGTTGTAGTCTTGGGGGAAGTGGTGGTCGGTGACACATTTCCATCATTGGGTCCTTTGACTACAACAGATTGGTTTTTGCCTGCACACAAAATCTCAGCTCCAACAATTGAGGGATTCTATTGAATAATTCATTTTCAGCTTAAATAATGAAACATATAAAATTACTAATTTTGCAAATTCCCGTAAAGAAGTAACCACATAATTGCAATCAATTGACTCCTCCGATTGAATAAATATTATCTGTATATTTTAATATGTTAAGAAATTAATAAACAATAAAATATTTAAGCTAACTTGAAGTTTGTTCGAATCATTTCCAAAAATAATTTGAGAAACGCCCAATACGCCCAATGTTATGTTGTTTATAAGCAAGTCCAACTATAAAATTATATATTTTTGGGACATCACAAAATTGGAACAAACTACATTGTGAGAAAATTATTATTTTCTTAAGTGTATCCTTTCTTCTTTTATTTTAAATCATTTAATAGGACAAACAATTAGTATTAGTAGTATCTATATTAACATAAACAATTTTTAATAAAATTATAATTCATTCCGCAAAAAAATTATGGAAAAAATTTTTAATTAACTAATTTAATAAAATTATTCTAATTTATATGCAATATCAAACTATATAGAAAGTATTTGTATGGAATTGCTGGAATTGGAAAGAGTTAAAAAAATCCCCCATAATGGAGTTACTCAAAAAAAAAACGAACATTGCTCGGGTCTTTGTTCATGTTTGCAGTGACATTTTGGAAATTGTATGTTGTATTGAGCAGGATTCTCATTTCGTTTAGAGTACTTCTTTTCACCCTTCCGTTCGTGCCTTAAAAACATGATAATAATAAATTTTTCACTTACCAGCAGCTAATTTTTGCTCGTATTTTAAAAAAGTAGTAAATTTTATTTTATGGTATTTTTACCATGCTAAAGCACCAGAGATATATCAAATTTTTATTGGTATCTTACTTAGAAAAAATTAAATGGTCCTTTTTTTTACTTAGCTGGAAAATTTTTAGAGGTAAAGGGTCATGTTAAATATTTTAGATAGCTTTTTTTTAAAATCCACTAAAAAATCAGAAATCTAAATTGCTAAAAAAATTTTCTTATGATAGGGAAAATACTCACCCTTCTTTTTATTTTCAAATTTTTTTTATTGACATTGAACATTAATTACAAATGTCGTGAAATAAGAATTTATATTCTGAAAAAAAGAGAATTTTTTTGTATTGAAATTAATATACCGTAAATATTCTATTAGAAGCCTATGGGCTTATAAATTTCATAGCCTCTCTAGGGTGGGCTTCAAATAGAGACTGGGCTTCAAATAGAGACTGGGCTTATAAATTTCAGAGAGGAAAAATGGATGAAATTTAAATTTTATTCAAACAATCCAAAACATATTTTTTACTAAATATTTTACAATTTTATATATCAGAACATGATTTTTGCGGTTCAAAACATTTTTTAGTAAATTTTTTTTGAAATTCAAATATTTTTTATGGTTCGCAACATGTTTTTGGAATTCACAACATGTTTTTTCGACTAAAAACATTTTTATGAACATGTTTTTGGAATTCACAACATGTTTTTTCGACTAAAAACATTTTTATGAACATGTTTTTGGAATTCGCAACATGTTTTTTCGACTAAAAACATTTTTATGAACATGTTTTTGGAATTCGCAACATGTTTTTTCGACTAAAAACATTTTTATGAACATGTTTTTGGAATTCACAACATGTTTTTTCGACTAAAAACATTTTTATGAACATGTTTTTGGAATTCGCAACATGTTTTTTCGACTAAAAACATTTTATGAACATGTTTTTGGAATTCGCAACATGTTTTTTCGACTAAAAACATTTTTATGAACATGTTTTTGGAATTCACAACATGTTTTTTCGACTAAAAACATTTTTATGAACATGTTTTTGGAATTCACAACATGTTTTTTCGACTAAAAACATTTTTATGAACATGTTTTTGGAATTCGCAACATGTTTTTTCGACTAAAAACATTTTTATGAACATGTTTTTGGAATTCACAACATGTTTTTTCGACTAAAAACATTTTTATGAACATGTTTTTGGAATTCGCAACATGTTTTTTCGACTAAAAACATTTTATGAACATGTTTTTGGAATTCACAACATATTTTTATCATTGAAATCATGTTTATAGAATTAAAAGAGTATAAAATTAGAAAAAAATTTCTGGGTTGGGCTTATAATAGAGACTGGGCTTCAAATAGAGACTGGGCTTATAAATTTCAGAGACCCTCTGGGGTGGGCTTCTAATAGAGACTGGGCTTCTAATAGATACTGGGCTTCTAATAGAATATTTACGGTATTTGGATTTGCTTTTTAAAAATTTTTTAAAAATTTTTTTATAGAATTTTTTAAAAATAAGATGGTAGAAAGTTGCTGATAAAAAAATTTCAGTTTTCTCATCATTTTTTAAGATATCAGAAGCAAAATCAAACTTTCACATGCTTGTCCAGCAGCACAATTTGCTCCGGCAATTGCTATAGTCCCAGCAGACATATCAGTCTCCGCATAAACGACATCCCTTTTGCGCCTCTATCAATTACAAATTTTAACTTTTATTTTAACTTATTAATAAATTTGAGTGTTTTATTTTATTTGAAAAAAGTCCCATTTTATAATCTCTTTTCAAAAAAGTAAAAATTTATTTTCCTTCTCTAAAAATTTGCTCGAATTGAATTTCGGAAAAACCTTTAAAATTCTAAATAATCAGCTAGTGGTAAACAAAAGTAATGTTTACTAAAATGATTAGCAGACTCGCTAAATGACCTATCTAATATTATGATGATAGATGAAGACACTCTTTTTTCAGTCTTTTTAACAGATTTTTTAATTAAAATTTAAAAATTACATTTCCAGGGCCACAGGCAGGAGGATTATTATTACTACATTGAGTACAGCACTCAATTTGTGACAAATAAATAGTCGACAGGGCCAAGACAAGAATTAATAATAGATTAACATTAATCATATTTTTACAATGTATTTTGGATGATGAAAATTGAAAAAAAATTGCAAATGATAATATAAAAATTAAATAATCTGCGCAAAAGTATTCTGATAGAAGATAAAACACAAATTAGCTACTATTTTCGTATAATTTTTGGAAAGTTTTTAATCCGGCAAATGTCTAGAATGGTGGTCCCATTTTTTTTTGTTTTTTCCAAAATATTTTTTCAGGGTTTTCGGGGCCGTAGAACACGAATCTAACATCCATTTTGTCATAACATACCATCTTGGTAAGATATTGCCGACTTTTACCAGGAAAAAGCAAAAGGGGGACCAAGGCCAATTTTCAACATATTTTTATTATAGGCATATTATAGCTCAATCGACGCGGATCGGCGGGCTGAATCTAATGGTATCATTTTTATTTCGTAAATATGGCATTTCGTTGGGTCTAAATACCTTATCAAGATAAATTTTTATTTTGCTCATATCTTGTCTAAATTGAAGTATTACATAATAAAAATGGCACCATTAGATTCAGCTCGCCGATCCGCATCGATTGAGCTATAATATACGTATATTAAAAATATTTTGAAAATTGGCCTTGGTCCCCTTTTCTTTTTCTTGGTAAATGTCGGCATTATCTTACCAAGATGGTATGTTATGATAAAAAAGGATGTCAGATTCATGTTCTACAGCCCCGAAAACCATGAAAAAAAATTTTGGAAAAAAACAAAAAAAAAATGGGAACCACCATTCTAGACATTTGCCGTTAATACCATGAAGAATTTGAAAAGATTTGAATATGAGAGGAATAGCATGAAATAATGGAAAATTTTTCAGAGGGTAAATCATGTTTATGTATAAAAATTATGTTGCTTTCTAAATGAATTTGATCAACCTCACAGTAGCTTAAATAGGGAAATGGACTTATGCGCCAGTTGTTTCCCTTTTTCATAACCAACATGCTCTCTACATCAATTACAAAATCACACATGAATTATGTAAATTCTGGTCGAATGGACCCAAAAATTGGTGGGCTTAAATTTGATGTTTGCTTTTTTTGTTTGGTAGAAGAAGAAAATTTTGGCAAAATTTACATAATGGAAGCCCATCGAGCACAGAATTTGCATCGGGAAAAGATCATCCGTACATCAAAATCGGGGTTTTGTACCAAATTTGTTAGATACATAGGAGAAATAACTCATTGTAAGAAAATTGGGGAAAAAATCTTCCTATTTTGATTCACGAAAAATCCACATGAATTTACATTTTATTTTTATCTAAAAAATACTTCCTACTTTCCCGTAATTTCTGGCCTCAATCGCTTGTCAAATTCAGTGAGCAAATAATCACAAGTTTTACTCCCATGATGGCCATCTTTTTGGGCAGCTTTGATTGGCCCAGAATTTGCATAATAATAACATTTATTTTTTCTGCTGATAGTTTTATTGGAATAAATGGCAAAAAAATTTCCTGGATCCCATTTCATATTCCATTAACAATTGGTTGCCATGATGATTGATAATCAAATAAAAAATGTTCAAAATAATTCTGGATCCAATGGTACACGGCAAGCTAAAAAATCTTCATCATCTTCATCAAGTGAAAAAATTAATCATTCAATTGAAAAGGCTAATAACTGGTTGACATCATTGCCAAAATGGGAGACTGCATTGTGTTGGATAATCACACTGGCCACAATTGGCTCTGGGTTTTTTGCACTTTGGCGAGTTAGCTCCAAATGGCGCATTCTTTTGGCGCAACATGGATCGGTGGTGGAACTGCCGTTGATTGGAAAACGCGCCAAAGATGAATCTGATTTTCAATGGCATCGGTAAGTGATAATGACAATATTGGAAATTAAAAGACCATTCCATTTTTAATAAAAATTTAGTCAGTTTTGTAATAATTCATATTATTATTAGGTTTGTCTTAAATAATGAAAAATTTTAATAGAAAATTTGGTCTTTATCTTAACTAGAAAGACTGAGTTTTTTTAATTTATTTCTTGTATGGGTTAAGTTTTTTCCTATCAAATTCTCTACCATCGGTTTCACAAAAAGTTCAAAAATAAGCGAAATTTTTAATTTTTTTACTGTCTATGCAATAATTACTTTTGCTTGCCTAAATAACAATTTAGTATTTTTGACTGCTTCTATTTAATTATTTTGATTTGTACACTGGCGCCCATATTTGAGTATCCCTTTGATTATAGTTGGAACCACTTTGTGCACCAATATGCACCTTTCCTGCTTCTTCATTCCATAGTGTTCAACATTTTGCCCATTGTATTTGCCAATCAAAAAATTTGGATACCGTTGTACACATTTCTGTCAATGGCGGCCTGTTCCTACATTTTTACATTACATTTAGTGGTTGTCTCTGTCATGCAGGGCTTATTCACTTTTTTGTGTACAATTACATTCAAGTAAATGTTTTCGAATTCAATTCAATTATAATCAATGTCTTTTGGACTATTATTGTCAATACTGATGTTGCTTTAAAATTAATTATAAAATTTGGCAAAAAAATAATTTTTTATGGCAAATATTAAGGAAATATTAAAAAAGGGTGTCATTAAAAATATTAAAAATTTCGCAAAGATTATATAGGTTATTACTTCAGTGTTATTCATATTAAAACCAAAATCCAATCGATAAATCTTGTCGAGAAGCATCATCTGAAAGTTATTCTTTATAAAATAATTTTTAATTTAGTATTGAATCAAAAATTGTAAGAGGTTTGAACGGTTAAATACTCCTTATTTTTTATATCATTCGACGCGGCTTAATGAGATTTATCGATACAATATAAATTTATGTACTAAGACAAACCACTGAACGCTATAATCTTTTCAACATTTTTCTAATTTTTTTCGACAAATTTAATAATATACTTTTTATTTTTAAAAAAATTTCCATCTTTAATAACAAATAATAACAAAAATTAGAATTTTAAAAATTTCTATTTTTTCTCATAAGGAAAATCAAAATTTTAAATTTAAAATCCAATTTTTCCACTATTATTGTCCTTTTGAATAACTCTATTAATAAATATTTTATAATATTTATCAACGCAATTATCAGACGTGTGTGGGCTGTTTGGCTAAGTGTTGTGCCGCTGTTTTATTTGCTTTTAAAACGCACTGACTTACTAGCCGACGATCGATTTCTCGTCTTCATGTTCGTCCCCTACACGCTGGTCTCCTACATTTCATTCTGTTTGGAATTGACACGAAAAATGAACATGAATAATATCAATCAAAGCAATTCAAAATGCCAATCAACGAAATTTCTTCTAATCAGAATGCTATTTTATGTGTTCTATCAACCTTATTTATGCGCAATAGTTGTTCTCTATCCCGATTTTGAATCCCAAATGGCACAACGCATGGTGCAATCCCGACAATGGAAAAACATTCTGTATAAGGCACTCAGATTGGTATTCTGGTGGACAATGTGCGAATTGATTCTCCATTTCTTCTATTTTGGAGCAATTTCACAGAATCCGGCATTCATGAGGAAATTGCCATTTGATGAGTTCCTCAGCAGTTGCTTAGCAATGGGTTGGTTTTTTAGATATTTAAATTTAAAAAGATTGGCCTATTATTAAATAATTTATATAAATTTCAGCATTGGCTTAGGAAGGTGAAAAAAAATTAGATTTTACATGGTTTAAATTCGATTTTTCCACAATGTGAAGATCACAATTTAAAATTAAATAAAGTAGTCAAAATTGAAATAAATAAATAAATAAATATATTTCTGGCTTTAATATTTAGTTATAGATGCTAGATCAATTTCACAATTCCACAAAGGTGCAAATCGGCGATTCCAAAAATGGTGCAAATAAAAAATTCATTTTAAATTTGAAATTGTTAAAAAGTGAAAATATTAAATTATTTTAAATTTATAAAATAAAGAAAATAAAATTTGTTTTAATGAGAGAAATTTATTAAATTCCAAAAAAGTGTACTCAATTTTATCCGAACGAAAATATCTGTAAATATTTTCTGGAAAAAGAAAATACATTTTGGTGAACATTATCCGGTAATTTGTTGCAATCAATGATCAAAAATGATTTATTTAATATTATTTTATTTTAATAACCTTCAAATTTAAAATGAATTTTTTATTTGCACCATTTGTGGAATCGCCCAAATTTGCGCCATCTTTTGTCCTATTGTGGAATCGATCCCTGGACGTATTATAGTTACAATACAATTGAGAATGGAGAAGAGATATTTTTTACGCTTATGCACTTTTCGAGAAAGATTACCAATTTGAAAATTAGATTTATAAATATTTGGTTTAAAAAGATAAACTATGAGAAATTATTTTTATTTCATTGTATTGTCCCTATTGTAACCTATTTCGGGACTTGTACTGAATTAAAAATTAAAATTATCATACAAAAAACAGGTGCTTTCTTTCACATGAAACATGTGGTCATATACGGTCTGCCTACGGCGTTTGCTCTGCTTGATGGAATGCGTCCAGTGGATGGTCCAATTTGTGTGTTCCGCATCTCGCAATTCTCAAAATTGTGGCGCGGCTTCGATCGTGGCATGCACGCCTTCTTTAAGGAATACATTTACCGCCCAATTTGTGGCCAAAACTTTTCGTTACCAACAAAAATATTCGGCATCTATGCGATCTTTTTTATTAATGCAATTTGTCATGGCTTCCATCATAACAAAATTGTTTGGATATTACTAAACATAATTGGACTGAACATTGAGTTTGTTTTTATTTTTTCTTTTATTTATATTTTAAAATTACAAATTTGGCCAAATTCTGTAGCCAAATATAGGTTTATAAATGTATCGGCCAAATTTGGATATAATCTTTCACCAAGTTTCAAAAATTTACGAAAGATCATCACAATTAGATTTTTATTTTCCTTCCGGAAATTGAAATCAAATAGGAAATATTAAAAACTGTTTATGATTAAGAAGATCCGGATTTCAGTTTCCAGACAATTCTCCAAACAAATTTTTTAAAATTCATTTGTTATTCAATCAGATAAAATTCATATTATTTAGGTTTGGAGCCAAAGCTTTTTACTCGTTTCCCATTGTCATATCAATCAGAGAGCGCTTTCTCTCAAACCGGTGTTTTCGGCGTTTGCTCGCTTTTCTGCACATAATCCCTTTCTTTCTTGGCATTTTTTCCAACTTGTATTTTCTGGGCGGCTCGGCAATTGGATGGCTAGTTGTCTATCGTATATGCTGGGAGGAGGCGTTTCCACCAAGCTGGACCTTCCTGCTAATCTGCACTCTGGCCTATTTCCATAATCAGATTGTGATGGAGGCAGAAGTGTATTGGCCAACTACACCAGCAGTGCAAATCAACAGCAGCTCACCACAATATTCAATAGCTTCATTTGATGCTATAAAAAACAATGAAAAGAAGGAGGAATAGGCGTAAAATGTCCATAAATTTTAAAGAAGGATATTTTATTTAATGATTTTTTCTAACTACAAATATTCGTCTCTATGATAATTTAAATCGGATTTTTTGCGAAATACAGTTTTGATTTTCAAAAAAATTTCTTTATTCTGTTTTTCATAAACGTCTTTTTTCTGATTTTTCAAAAAATGTCGTTTTCGGTTTCATCCCCCCCCCCCCCCCCCCCATTTTTCCCTCTTTCAAATTAACCTGCTGTCCAATTTTGCCCTATGAATGGAATTGGAAGACCTCACCTCACCAATGAGAGAGTGCAAAGAAATTGAGAAAATGAAATGGGAAGAAAATGTCAAAAATAATGCCACATTAAGCCTGTCGCACAGTCGTTCGCGTTCGCGTCTGAGTCTGTGGTCCGTGCTTGAGGCTCGAGTTCGGACTTGGGGCTTTGGAGTCCGCACAGTCGTTCGCGTTCGCGTCTGGGGCTTGAGTCTGGGTCTGTGCTCCGCGTTCGGAGCCCGAGGTTTTCGTTCGCGTTCGTGGCTGAAAGTGCGCACAGTCGTCTGTGCTCGGCGTTTGGGGTTGAAAAATGCAAAGGGGAGAAAATGGGAATTCGAAATTCTAAAATTTTTTTGAGGGTTAAAAATTAACCAAAAATGCTGAAATTTTTAGGAGACCTTCCAAATAGGATCAGCTTCATTATTAATTTTTTAAATAAATTCTCTTCAACTTTTTTCAAATAAAATATATTTCCAAATATATGAAAAATTAGTCGGATTATACTAGGTCAAAAAATTTAAAATTCTAAAAATTTTCTAACAAATTTAATATCAGATGAAAGAGCTTTTCGAGATCAATTGAATGATATGAAAATCACATGAATCGGCTTAAAATTTCAAAAGTTATTGCAAAAAATGTAAAAAATTAATAAAAATAGTTTCATACTTCTTTCAAAACCCCTATTTCTGAAACCAGTGAACCAATCTATTAGTTGAATATATCATTTGAAAGCCAGTATTTAGCTCTACTAAATTATAGAAAATTTTTTGAAAATATTCAATGGTTCAAGAGTTATGGTGCTTCGAACATGACCCACCCCAAAGGCATTTGCCAAAAGGTTTTGAGGTCATAAAATTTTTTTGGAAGATAGGAAAAATTTTTAAAAAAGTTTTTTATATTTATATATATCCATTGATTAATCAAATAGAAAATTTAGAATTTTTTGATCAATAGGAAGCGAGATATAGATTTTTGAAAATTGTTTACTAAGGCCAAAACTCGAGTAGCGCGCAAGCAAGTTTATTTCGGAAAAGGCTGAACAAATCTATAAAAATTATATATCATTCGAAAGCCATTACTTAATTCTTCAAAAATATATGAAGTTTTTCAAAAAATTTTAAGTGGTTTAAAAGTTCTGCTTTGGCGAACTTGGCTTGCCCCAATCTCATCTGCCCAAATGTAGAGCGCTCAGAAATTTTTTTGGGAGCTAGGAAAAATTTTCAAAAAAATCATAGATATTCTAATATATCGATAGATTAATCTGGAAAAATTTCAGATTTTTTTATTTTCAAATTTCGAAATTATGAATTTTTTTTTTGTGAAATGTCGATGAAGTGCTTGATTGATAAAAATTATTATTTTCAGACAGAAAACAATTTTAAAATAATCCAAAAAAATATATTTTTATATAAAAATTAATCACTTTATCATTTCCAGATAGTTTTAGAATTTTTCTATAAATTTTTTCAATATTGTGATTTTTTTATTGCGCATCTATACAATTTTTTGAATAATAATTTCCATCATTTAAAAAAATCGTTAAAAAATTTTGAAAAAATTATGGTTGATTTTTGATCATGTTTTTTAGCTTCTCTGAAAATTTCAGATTTTTTGAAGCATTGGGGGCCAAGATATAAATTTTTAAAATTGCCTACTAGGGCAAAAACCCGAACGCCGAGCACGAACGAATTCAAAATTTTTGAATTCGTCTGGGCACGTGTTCAGACACGGACCCAGACGCGAGCGCGAACGACTGTGCGGACTCCCCCAACCCCGAACGCGGACTCGGAGCGCGAACGCCAAGCACAGACTCGAGCCCCAGACGCGAACGCGAACGACTGTGCGGACCCAAATCGAACGCCGAGCACGAACGAAATTTCGCCCTCTCATTTTCCTGTTATCTTTTCGAGGCACAGACGCGAACGCGAACGACTGTGCGACGGGCTTTAGACACACACATATCTTGTTGATCCCCTTTTTTCCTCAAAAATTTTCGAAATTTTTTTCGGCCAAATTATATACCAATCGATGCGTCTTGATATGCTGATTATGAAAATGTAAAATTGTGAACATCTGAGCGGTGCTATGTCTATTTCCGAATAGTGCAAATATGGGCGATTCCCGAATAGTGCAAATGTAGGGGTTTTCGACTTATAATAAATCAAAAACCGGTTTTAGACCTTACAAACCTTATACCAATTTGTAGATCTCATTGAGACGCAGCGAATGGTATATAATTTGTTATGGTTTGGTCAAAATTAGAGGTTATTAAACCGTTTAAACCATTTTTCTAGTTTTTGGTTTTAAACTCATTAATTTTTGGCCAAAACATAACAAATTATATACCAATCGATGCGTCTCGATGAGATCTACAAAATGGTATAAGATTTGTAGAGTCTAAAACCCTGATTTATTATAAGTCGAAAACGCCAACATTTGCACTATTCGGGAATCGGCCACATTTGCACTGCCCTTTGTCTTTTCGGGAATCGACCCCGTACGCATTTGAGCACTTTCGGCCAAGTTATGGCCATTTAAAAATCGTAAAAGTGAAGGGTCCTCCCAATGGGTCTAAAGCAGGGCTGTGCAGGCACGGCACGTGCCGACCGTGCCGAGAACACTGCGATTGAATGTCAGCTTTCGAATGATACATGGTTTATTGGGGCTTAACTCAAAACCCAGGACCCTACAGACCGGCAAATGGATCCAAGTCGGCATAAAACGGTTATGCGCGAGTTGGGTTTAAGTGGTTTAAAATGAAAAAAATGTGCGAGAATACTTTTTTGATGATGTATTCGACGTTATTTAACCACAAATTTAGTTAAAAAAAACATTTTGGGATGATATTTTAATATTTTTGATCGGGGGAATAGTATTCTAATTTTTTTTCCATGAATATCCATCTCCAAATGAATCTTGTTCAAAAATTCGATTTTCCTTCATTTTTAAATTTTTTCATCCGGCCAAAGGGGCATTGGTGTAATTTTGTGTTCCATTTTGTTGAGTGATTTCTGCGGGCATCATCGGCAATGTGCCAGTGCATGGACTTTGTTCCCAGTGATTTCCACTGTAAATGAAATTAAAATTATGTTTCATAATTAGCTAGATAAAAATATAAATAAATATTAGGCATAAATATAAATTAAAAAGAATCCATGAATATCAGTAATTGATCATTTCATATTAAAGTTAATTAATTTCTCCCCCATCAATCTTACCTGCACATGATTGGACCATTAGGAGTGCATCCCGTTGGTTTGGCCAAACATTGCCGTGAGCGAAATCGTTGATTGATTGCGGTTAATTGCATGAAAATTGGACTCTTCTCCGATGAGCATTCACTCCATTCTCCCCAATTGCTCCAAACACCGGTGCAATTTGTGGGCACAAGTCCGATTGGATTGGTGGTAAAATTTGCATACAAATTGCAGTCATCGCCATAACAGCAACAAAATGTTGACGGATATCTTTTGGATGGTGGAATTCGATATGGGTATAAATATAAATAAGGTAATAGTGTCTTTTCGTAACCCCCTTTTTCAAAAAAAATTTTTATTTTATTTTACACTAAAAACTTGTATTTAGCAGTTTTCTGTGATGGGGAATCCGAATTTGGCATTAGTTTTTAATTATTGGTAAGGTGACCTACTGCCTGACTATAATGGCTGGTGGCCGCAACTTTTTTAGTTTTGAATTCTATGCAAAATAAATTGTATATTCGTGATCAGCTCATTGATTCGCGTCCATTGATGTATAATATTAGCCAAAATACCAAAGTTCAATTTTTCGAAACCGATGATAACGGTTTTAAAAAACTAATGCCAAATTAGGCTTCTCCATTATCAAAAACCACGAAATGCACATTTTTAGCGCAAAATAAAATAAAAAATTTTTTAGAAAAAAAGGTGATACCAAAAAGAATTTATAAAGAAATGAATGCAGTATTATTTGTCGAATTATTCAGTTAATAAATTTCGAATTATTTTTTCAATAAGATTTTCTGGAATGCAGTTTTCCGAGATCTTTTTAAAAAATCCTAAGAATTTCTCAAAAATTATACCGAGTTGAATTCTCACAAAATGCCGAATATGAAACAGCTTTTCCGCCTTCAATTGTACAAATTGCGTCGGAACATGATTTGGTGACTATGCCTTGGCTCCAATTAATGTTAGAAATGCATGAATAGGCGGTCTTTTGGCAATCAGATGATAGTTGGCTAACCCAATTGCGTCCCATATCTAATTGGCCCTTAATTGTGATGGGAATTGCAATTTATAATAATATTATAAAAATTTTTTATTTTTTTTTTGCAAATTTGAATGTATTAAATATTTTAATTTTTCAAAATTTATTTAAAAAATATTGTTAAATTAGTCAAAAATTATTTGAGTTACCTGATAACATTTTAATGCATCGATTTGTTGACTAAAAGAATTCATAGCAATGATGAATGAAATTAAATAGAACATTTTTATAAAATTTACAATCCACAAGCACTAGTACCCTGCTCTTAAATTATAATTTCTTAATTTTGGGTTGCGGATCTTTGCGATTGCCACTTTTTAACTTGGCTAAATATTAATTAAATTTTTTTGTCCTCTCAAAAAAATGCCACTGAAAGTAAATTAATCAACTAAACCATATCCAGTTGGTATCTACATATATAAAAATTTGCCATGACAACGCGAATTGGCCATTTAATTAATTTATTACACACGGAACTATTTTGAGAATTTTCATGGAATATTTATATTTAAGTCAAAGATTATATATACAGAGTTCTATTTTTTAATCATTTAGTTCCAAATTTCCATTAGTCTGCTGATGAATGCGAAGAAATTAAAATGTTGAAGAAATTTAATTGGATATTGATATAAAAAAAATAATAATATAATATAATATAATATTCACGAAGAGGTAAATTTTTTATTATAACAAGAAATTTTTAATAAGATCCATTTTTCATTATGATTAAAGGTCATTCTCAGTCAAATGAATGAATCCAAGGAAATTATGAAAGAATATGAATTATGCAAAGACAAACAAAAATTTATTTAAATTTTAATTAATAAATTCAAGAAAAATAAAAATTAATCATTTTCTCAAAATATTTTCGAATCCATTTATATGTATTTTATAGCGGGTTCAATGACGGGAAAATTGTTGTCCGAAAATCAATGGAGCATTGGAATCATTCCCATTAAAATTGTTATCCAATTTTTGAATCGCCCAAAGACATTAGAGATTAGACCCATAGGGAACAAATTTTTAGGCATTTAAATTTTTAATATCCTTATAGAATAATATGTCAATTTTTTTTTAAAAAATTATATGAATAATATGTATTATTTTGTAAATTTCCATAATTTGTATGATTAAAGAAAATTTTATATTTATTGGAATTCAATGGAATATAGATAATTTTACCCAAATACTAAATTTATGCAAAAAATATTCAACATTTCAATTAAAAGAATCGGGCAGAGATAAGGTAAAAACCGGTTTCAATAATTGAATTTTTTCAGTTTTCAACGGTAAAACTTTTTCCTTTTAATTCTTTATTTTGGACTGTGTGAAACGTCACTCCGCGTGAATGTCAACTTTTCAATGATATATTGTTTATTATGTCTAAAACTCAAAACCATGGGCTTTGGAGATGAGTAAAAGTGGCTAATAAGTCGGACATTTTTTTCTTCCTACTGGCCGATAAAGAAGGCGGTCTTTGAAAAGGGGAAAATGGGTGGGGGGGGGGAGGGATGGAGGCCGAGCGCCGAGGTCGCAACTCGCGAGATCAGGGGCAAATAATTTCTTTTGGATCACCGCATCAGTTCCAATCCGTATTTCCTTTGCGCAACTGTAACTTTTTTGTTTTTGAGTTTTATGCAAAATCGATTGCAGATTCGTGCTCCGCTCATCGAGACGCATCGATTGAAGTATAATATGACCATATAATAATTTTGAACTTTTTAAACCCATAGGGGGACCCTTCACTTTTGCGATTTTGAAAATGGCCATAATGTGGCCCAAAGTTTTTTCCGCGCCGAAATTTTTGCATATTCATACTAAGCTCGATGAGGCGCGTCGAATATTGTATCATTTGCATGATTTGGGTCACCTATGAACCAATTTTTCCATATATAAATAATAATTTTTAAAATTTTCTCGCAGCGAAAAATTTAAATCAAAAATGACCTCGCAGTGAAAAATTTTGCCCATTTTTAGTAAAAATTTAAAAATCTGGCAAAAAAGTGGCAAATTTTGAAAAAAATGACAAAAATCTGGCATCGATAAAATTCTGGAAAAATTCTGGCAGGGACATCAAAATTCTGGAAAATGCCCGAAAAGCTGCTGGTAATGGCATCACTGATGTGCGCATTATATGGAAATATTAGGCTTAAAATATAAAAATGCGTAAAAAATCAAACAATTAAGTGGTTGTTTTAAAATACAAAATAAAATTGCGATTAAATTTTGAAGATCCATAATTTTAGTGATTTATTCGATCGATCTTGGGCAAACAATAGGGAAATTTTCCTCTAAGATGGGCTCAAATACGAATAACTCTGTTTTCTTTTTTCATTATTCAAATCAAAAAAATTTTCCAATGTGACCAAAATTTGAATTACTTTGTTTCTTGTTATCAAGAAAAATGAGAATAGGATGGAATGAAGTTTGGCCAATCCTCCAAAAAGCAGGGATTTACATTTTAGATGTATAATTTTTGATCATCCGTTCAAGGTTATGATTGGAGAAAAGGTAGAAATGTTTTCACATGTTTATCATATGGATTTTAATAATTATTTTTGTTTTGAAACTGAGGAAAATTTGCTTTGGATGGATAATTTTGAATGATCTTGTCAGATTATAATTGGAGGAAAGGAAGCAAAATTGTTCGTTTTTTGGCCCATAGATGTTGATAAGAAAATTTGCCCAATCTGACAAACGCGTGAAATTTACATTTTGGATGGATAATTTGGTTGGGCCACAGGATCCGTCCCATGACACTAAAAACGGAGCGGGCAATCATTTATCACCAAATAAATTGGGCAAATTTTCCTCTACCTATTAAACAACAAAATTATCCAACTCAGTATGACCAAAAATTGAATAATTTTGTTTCCTTGTTTTCCTGAAAAATGAGAATTGGATTGAATGAAGTTGGCCTATCCAGCAAAAATTCATGTGATTTGCATTTCTGATGGATAATTTTTATCATTGTTGTCAATTATATAGGAGAATAAGTAAGCAAAATTGTTCGCATTTTGGGCCCATGGATTAGGATAATTTTTTATTCACATGAAAATGTGCCCCATTTAATAGCCTTTAAAAGCCCATTGAAAAGTCACACAAAACCATCATTTTCCATCATATTCATTTATCAAATTCACCATATTTTCTTCTCCTCTAATGGCTGCCTTCATTCATTCATTCAACAAAAATGCCTTCCCAACATTGTTCATCAGCTCATTTCCCTTGCTGACTATTTTGTTGATTCTTCAACAACATTTTGTGCAGGTGGACGGTCAAGATTGCCCCAATGGTATCCAATTATGCCCCATTGGTAATGGTATGTGTTGTAAATGTTTGACAAAAAATCATTTTTTTTTTCATATTTCTTAAGAATGTAACGCAAATCAATTCTGCCTAGAAGGCCGTTGCTATAATAAATTCGCAGATGGCACCTCGGGTATGTCTAATTTTAGGGCAGAGCATTCCAAAATAATATTTTCCAATTCCTATCATTAATTTGATTAATTTTGACTTTAATATAATTTTATTATAATTAATTTAAAGCAATTATTCAATAAGAAATAAAAAGAAATTGAATTATTATTCAGAATGTGAGACGCAAAATAAATTTCATAAAGGAAAAAAATATTTTATTTTCTCATATCTTTTTAAGATAGACAATATTTTTAAATTGTGAATTAATTTTTAGGATGTTCCGCGCCCAATATGTGTTACAGTGGAAATTGTGTCTTCACAGTACCAGGCCCGCCAGCGAGGGGCGTTTGCACTAATTGCAGAGCAGATCAAGAACGTATGTATAATTTTAGAATATAGTATTCTATTGTGGCTAATTTCCTATTATTACCATTAGTTTTAATTGAGATGTAATTGCAATACAAAATTTAAACAATTTAAGTAATTATTTAAGTAAAACTAAAAAGCAAATGAAATATCAACAAAATAATATGAACTATATAAAATATTTTTCGAAATGGTGTATGATATTTTCAATTTTCACTTATAAATTTTTTAAATTTAGGCCTAGAAGAAATTATTTTTACTTGTTTATTAATATTTAGAATGTAAGTACCATGAAGAGTGTTGCGGTGGACAATGTGTATGCCCAATATATGATTACGGTACCGAGCCATGCTTTTGCCAATGCCTTCCATTTGGCTATAGTATGTATAATTTTGACACTAAATCATTCCATTGTGGTTGTTTTTCGATTTCTATATTACCTTCAATTTAAGCAATCAATCAAGAAAAACTAAAGTTGTAAAAATTTTTTTCACAAAAAGGTTGGATAATAAGTTTTTAAAGTTAGATCTAAAATCTACTAAACATAGTTATTTTTACGACTTTCGGTAATACTTTGGTTCGTACCCCCATTTTTGGATTTAAAAATTTTTGATTTTATTTTTGGCTAAAAATGGGGTATTTATATTTAGGGGTTTTTGATAACGGAGAATCCAAATTTGACATTTATTTTTCATGTATTAAATTTCCTGAACCGCTTCCGGTTCACAAATCAGTTGGAAAAATTGAAGTTTGGTATTTTGAGTTTTATTATATATCATTATCATTCGAAGCGCCTTGATGGACTTGATCGCGAATATGTCATATATTTCGCGTAAAAATAGTTACAGGCATCTAAAATTTCATAAGGTGTATAGATGACCCAAGTGACTAAAATGGCCATAACTTTTTTATTTTTAAGTTTTATGCAAAACCGATTGCAGATTCATTCTCAGCTCATCGAGTCGCATTGAATGATATATAAAATGACCTAAAATACCAAAGTTCATTTTTTCGAAACCGGTTTGTGAACCGGTACCGGTTCAGTCATTATAGTAAATGAAAAACTAATGTCAAATTTGGATTCTCGGTCATCAAAAACCCATAAATACCCATTTTTAGCCAAAAATAAAATCAAAAATTTTTTATCCAAAAATGGGGGGTACGAACCAAAGCATTACCCTTTTAACATTTACTTTCCTCATTTTATATTTTTTCAAAAAGGGTCATTCATTTTGAAGACTGAAAATCCCTATTTTCTGATGAATAATTCTTAATATTAAATAATTCAAATTTGGTGTATGTAAATTCTTAAAATTTTCAGGTATAATTCTGGCATAGCATTCCACAATGATTATTTTCATTCCTACCATTAATTTGTTGAGATTTTGATTGTATATATGTTGCAGCCGATCTCGTTTTTAGCCGATCTCGTTTCAAATCAAAATCGGCTAGCCGATGTCGATTTCGGCTAGCCGATCTCGATTTCCTCAAAATCAACATCGGCTAGCCGATCTCGATTTCGACTAAAACTTTATTTCCCTTATTTCTAATCAATATTTACCGTATAATATATTGTAAATTAACTATAATAAAATAATTTTTATTTAATTTTTAATTAAAACCAAAATTACAATTAAATTGAAAAAATCAATGAAGCATAATAAAAAATTTTACATTTAAATAATAAATAATTGCACAAAACTACCTATCCTACCCTACCATAAATCCTTACCATATTAATTGCAAGCTTTATTCCAACAATTTTCGACCCTGATGCTCGCCTTCACTCCTAGAATCTCGCCCCGTGTTCGCCTCTTCCCCCAGAATCTCGCCCCGTGTTCGCCAGTAGTTCCCAATACAGAATTTTACCGGCTGGCAGCCCAACCAGCCAAAACCTATGGAGGGGGTTGCCGGCTGGCAGCATTGCCAGCCTAAACCTATGAAGGGGTTGGCAGCTGACAGCATTGCCAGCCTAAACCTATGAGGGGGGTTGGCAGCTGGCAATTAAGCCCAAAGGTAACCTCGTACTTAATAATATCCCCCCTTATGGCCCCCCTATCTCGCGGATAATGTCGGCTGTCATTACCGGCTGGCAATAGAGTCCCTAGGTAAACTCGAATTTTTTGGCTTCCCATTCAAGACTAGCCCTTCAGCCAGCCCTTAGATAAAGTCTAACTTTAAAATTTAGGACATGAAGCATGCAGAGGGTCAAGCCATTTCCATAGAAGGCCACCGGCTGTCAATAAGGTTTAAATATGGGACCGGCTGTCAATAAGGGAAAATTGAAAAATCGATGTGGGATGGCCCCAGGACTCCCGGGAACCCTTCCCACCCCCTCCCGAACCCTCCGGCTGTCAATAGAGCCCAAAAATTGGACCGGCTGTCAATAAGGGAAAATTGAAAAATCGATGTGGGATGATCCCAGGACTCCCGGGAACCCTTCCCACCCCCTCCGGCTGTCAATAGGGCTCAAATATGGGACCGGCTGTCAATAGGACAAAAATGAGAAATCGCTGTGGGATGATCCCCTTGGCCCCAGGAACCCTTCCCGAACCCACCGGCTGTCAATAGAGTCCAAAAATGGGACCGGCTGTCAATAAGGGAAAATTGAAAAATCGCTGTGGGATGATCCCCTTGGCCCCCGGGAACCCTTCCCGAACCCTCCGGCTGTCAATATGGCCCAAATATGGGACCGGCTGTCAATAAGACAAAATTGAAAAATCGCTGTGGGATGGCCCCTGGACCCCCGGGAACCCTTCCCAACCCCTACCGAACCCACCGGCTGTCAATAGAGTCCAAAAATGGGACCGGCTGTCAATAAGGGAAAATTGAAAAATCGCTGTGGGTTGATCCCCTTGGCCCCCGGGAACCCTTCCCACCCCCTCCGTCTGTCAATAGGGCCCAAAAATGGGACCGGCTGTCAATAAGGGAAAATTGAAAAATCACTGTGGGATGGCCCCAAGACCCCGGGAACCCTTCCCACCCCCTCCTCCTGAACCCTCCGGCTGTCAATAGATAAATAACCCAAAAGTTAAAAATTGGACTCTATTTCTCATTTGTAAATTTTTCATCTTTTTTATATTTTTTAAGAGAAAAATTATTTGGAGATAGCGAGAGAGGAAAAGGGAATTTTTGTGGACCGGAATTTTTTGGATTTTTTTGAGAATGATTTTTAGAAATATTCAGGAATGGAATTCAAGGAGGAAATCTTTCCACTTATATAGACCAGAGCCCCACATATTTTTATATAAACAATTGACTATTCTCGAGATCTTCATTAGCCTACTTTTCTAAAAATTTGATCGCTTCCATGTACGCTATATTTGAACCTTTATAAAACTGCCTTTCATATTCCTCTTCAAAAAGTTCCGGATAACATTGGATTAAAAATTCTTCTTTAAATACTATCATTCTTTGTTCCCATAAAAATGGATTCTTCTTGATCTTTTTAACCAATTCTTTAAATGTGGGCAATTTTTCTTTCAAATCCTCTTCAATTATCCCCCTTAATCTCCAAAAAATTTGAAGATTATTATGATTTTTACCCAATTTCATTGCAAATTCAAGCATAGTTCGATAACTAAAGAATTCAATCATATATTTTTCACTCATACTTATTATATTTATTAAATAGAGGGGAAAATTTTATATTACAGATAAATACTTTGAAAAAAAGAAAGAATGATTTTTGGGAATGTTCAGGAAATGGAATTTAGTGAAGGAAAACCGTCCATTTATATAGACCACCCACCCCACAAAATAAATTCCTCCACGGGGAAACAGGGACCATTCTCTGGACTTTCACAGACCGATAATTTTCCCATCTCATTAACACCTCTAAAATAAATTGGGACCATAAAATTTTTCCTAATTTTTTCAATTTTCCCTTATTGACAGCCGGTTCCATTTTTGGGCCCTATTGACAGCCGGAGGGTTCCGGAGGGGGTGGGAATGGGTCCTGGGGCCATCCCACAGCGATTTTTCAATTTTCCCTTATTGACAGCCGGTTCCATTTTTGGGCCCTATTGACAGCCGGAGGGTTCCGGAGGGGGTGGGAATGGGTCCTGGGGCCATCCCACAGCGATTTTTCAATTTTCCCTTATTGACAGCCGGTCCAATTTTTCGGCTCTATTGACAGCCGGAGGGTTCCGGAGGGGGTGGGAATGGGTCCAGGGGACATCCCACTTATTGACAGCCGATCCCATTTTTGGGCTCTATTGACAGCCGGAGGGTTCCGGAGGGGGTGGGAATGGGTCCAGGGGCCATCCCACATCGATCTTTCAATTTTCCCTTATTGACAGCCGGTCCCATTTTTGGGCCCTATTGACAGCCGGTCCCATATTTAAATCTTATTGACAGCCGGTGGCCTTCTATGGAAATGGCTTGACCCTCTGCATGCTTCATGTCCTAAATTTTAAAGTTAGACTTTATCTAAGGGCTGGCTGGAGGGCTAGTCTTGAATGGGAGGCCAAAAAGTTCGAGTTTACCTAGGGGCTCTATTGCCAGCCGGTAATGACAGCCGACATTATCCGCGAGATAGGGGGGCCATAAGGGGGATATTACAAAGTACGAGGTTACCTTTGGGCTTAATTGCCAGCTGCCAACCCCCCTCATAGGTTTAGGCTGGCAATGCTGCCAGCTGCCAACCCCTTCATAGGTTTAGGCTGGCAATGCTGCCAGCCGGCAACCCCCTCCATAGGTTTAGGCTGGCAATGCTGCCAGCCGGCAACCCCCTCCATAGGTTTAGGCTGGTTGAGCTGCCAGCCGGTAAAATTCTGTATTGGGTACTACTTTCGCCTTTTCCCCCAGAATCTCGCCCCGTGTTCGCCTCTTCCCCCAGAATCTCGCCCCGTGTTCGCCTCTTCCCCCAGAATCTCGCCCCATGTTCGCCTCTTCCCCCAGAATCTCGCCCCGTGTTCGCCTCTTCCCCCAGAATCTCGCCCCGTGTTCGCCTCTTCCCCCAGAATCTCGCCCCGTGTTCGCCTCTTCCCCCAGAATCTCGCCCCGTGTTCGCCTCTACCCCCAGAATTTCGCCCCGTGTTCGCCTCTTCCCCCAGAATCTCGCCCCGTATTCGCCTCTTCCCCCAGAATCTCGCCCCCTGTTCGCCTCTACCCCCAGAATCTCGCCTCATCCTTCTGATACTTTCCTCCACCCTCTAAAACTCGCTTCGGCACCTTGATGCACGCCTTCATCTGGCGAGATTCTGGAGAGTGGCGAATATTGGGATGCCGTGGCGTCATTCTGGAAGGTGGAGGCGAGTATCCGGAGGTTAAAACAAACATCCAGAGTTGGAGACGTATTTTGAAACAACAATAAGGATCTGGACGTGATATGGTAAAGAACCATTACAATTTTAGCCTCGTCTTCTTAATGTCCGTCTCCACCATAAGAATCACGCTTTGGCACCTCAATCCTGGCCTTTACCTCCAGGAATTTCGACTCCATTTCCATTTTTATTAATTTTTAATAAAATATTAATTATTTTAATAATTTCCCATTGTTTTGATTTTATTTCTCATTGTTCTGATTTGTTTTCTGAATATTCTGATTTTATTTCTCATTGTTCTGATTTGTTTTCTGACTATTCTGATTTTATTTCTCATTGTTCTGATTTGTTTTCTGACTATTCTGATTTTATTTCTCATTGTTCTGATTTGTTTTCTGACTATTCTGATTTTATTTCTCATTGTTCTGATTTGTTTTCTGACTATTCTGATTTGTTTTCTGATTATTCTGATATCAAATATTGATTAGAAATAAGGGAAATAAAGTTTTAGTCGAAATCGAGATCGGCTAGCCGATGTTGATTTTGAGGAAATCGAGATCGGCTAGCCGATTTTGATTTGAAACGAGATCGGCTAGCCGAAATCGAGATCGGCTAAAAAACGAGATCGGCTGCAACATATACATAATTTAATAACTAAGTAATCTAAGCAAAAGCAATTTAAACATTAACAAATTGATATGTATATTTTTCAAAAAGGAATATGATTAAATTTCCTAGTAAATTTATTTTTTAAATTTTGTTCTAGACAAAATTATTTAACTTTTTAGCATGTGACAACGACAATAATCAGTGTTGCAGTGGAAAATGTATTCAATATCCACCTCCATATAGCCTTACAATGAAGTGCTTCGATTAGTGAAGAGAATGCGTGTGAGAATATACTAGTAATTGAATTTGTGATTATAGAATTAAATTTTCAATTCAATCGGTAAATATATTGCAATACAACAAAACTAGCATGATTTGATAAATGATAAATGTTATTTGTCCTAAATTGCTTATCTTAAGAATTATTCTAATATTTTTTATTTTAAGTAGACAATTTAATAATTAACTCAATTCATACAAAAAAAAACAAGAAAATCTCATTCTTTTCACCCAGTTTTAGTTGGCTAGTTGAAGGAATAAATGTTGAAATGAATAAAAATAAATTATTTTATAAATAATAATTTATATATTCAACATATTTGATAGCAATATTTTTCATTTTTTCAGCTTTAAGAAATTAAGAAAAATGGTCATTCTTAATTCCAAGGAGAAAAAAAAGTTCGAAAATTTTTATATTTTTATGTGATTTTTTCCATTTTGTGCTATTTTGTTAGTAACATTCAAAGACCGTTTTTTACATTTTTCTCAAAAAAAACTTGGAACTTTTTTTAAAGGGTTGTTAGTATTATACAGATGAAAAATATTTTCGAATTTTATTTAGCGAAAACTGACAAATTTTGAGTTAAAGGTGAAGATTAAATTGATTTCTGCTTAAAAAATTTATGCCTTTGTGTGTAGTCTATAAATTTATTTTTAATAAAAATAAAAAAAAGAGATGATTTGTAGAAAGAATTGGGGATTATGGCAGAGATTTGCTGCTGTTGGCAAGAATGCTGCCTTTCGATAGTTGCGACTTCGTCTAGTGAAAATGAAAAATAAAATACAAAAAATGGTTAACAATATGTAAAAAATCAGAAAAATGTCTCATTCCTCTTTTCTTGGCATAGAAAATTCGATCAACGCCCCTATGGCTTGATGAAAAGAAAAAATATAAAAGAAGGATAATTGAATTTTTGAAATAAAATTCATTTGAGATTGAAAATTGATGATTTAAAAAAATTTATTACAACAATCAACCTTAATTATTATTAAAATGCTATTACAAAATGATCTTTTTAATTAAATCTCTAGTTAGAAGTATATCATTGAATGCCATTTCCAGAATAATCTTGGCAAATTTTTTGCATGTTTGGATGTATTGTAAATTTTTATTTTCATTTCCTTTTTATATTTCTCCAGTTAATCAAATGCAAATTGCAATATTTGAAAATCCACAGAAAAACCAATGTGAATTTTGAATTAATTTTGAGAATATAAATTGGAAAAATGACAATTAGGAATAAATATCCAAATTACAGTCAAATATAAACAAATCAAATGTAGAAATATAAAAAAATTTTAAAATTTTGCAATCAAATAAATTGGATACATAGAAGTAAAACTTTCACTATTTTTTTGTATGAAAATTAATTATTAATTAAATTGTCACCAAATTAATAAGAAAAATATATTTTTAAGATTAGAAATTTTGCTCAAATAATATTTATCAATCTTGCCAATTTAAATATTTTATTGCGTATATTGCATATATTAATATTTAACGATAGAATTTGAAAATTTTGTTCATAATTTTTTATTCAAAAATTCAATCATCTTATTAGAATTAATTTCTTTTCCATCTAAATTTGTTTCATTCATATAAAGAAATGTCTCGCAAGCATTCTCTACAATTCATCCAGAGCAAATCCCAGCCCCTGATATATCTTGACCACATTATTTAATTATTTTTGTGTTCATGTTTTCCTCGAATATATAAACATCCATTCTCCTTAACATAAAGACCAGTAAATGGGCATCTTCCACCATTGCTTTTTTGTTTTTGGCAATATAAATTTAATGTTCTTTGTTTTGGTAGAATCGATGAAAAGCCAAATTTGCTGCGAAATAATTCAGGATTAGCATTCTTGCCAATTTTTGAATGAAAAGGCCATCTTTTGCCATGAAGATCGATATAGTCATCTCCTTCATTCGGATTAGGATTCTAAAAATTAAAGTAAATATATAAATCTCATCAATTGGCTTAAAATCTGGCATTTTTTTCTGCTCATAATTATTGATTTGATTTGAAATTGACATTGTACCGTTGCAGAGGACGGTTAATGGAGAAAGTTAATATTTCAGGGCTTATTGAATGATTTTGAATGTTTTTTTTATCACTGTATAAAGCAAAAAATTCTCTATCCGCTGATAATAAGTCAATTTAAAAAACTTATGCAAACATTTTGGCAATCGTAAAGAATAAGTACAGAACAATGTATGGTCTGCCATACTACGACTCCACTCGACGAGCTGAGTAAATATTTGCAAAAATGTTCTATCGGAGCCACCTATAAAAAGGTTACAGTTTGATGAAATTACCAATATTGCCAAGTGAAGGGACCCGCCTTGGGTCGAAAATTTTCGAAATTTTTTTTCTGGCAAAATTACGCTGAGACGATATGATTGACTTCATTAAGATTCCTAACCTGTCCTCAACCCTAAACTTAGCCCTTAACCCCAACCATAAATCCCTAATCCTAGCCCTAATAGTGAAATTAATGATGGTCATAATTTTTATTTTTCCGTTTTATTAGAAATTGATTGCAGATTCGTGTTCTGCTCATCGAGACGCGCGAAAGAGCTATAATTTTACCAAAAAATTTTAAAAAATTTTTTCGAGTTTCAAGCAACCCATAGGGGCCATTCACTTTTACAAATTTCATCAGTGTAATTTTTTCTAGGCTTCTCTGGCAATAAATTTTTTGCAGATTCGTTGGAGAGAAGTCGAATGGTATATCATACATTGTTCTGTGCAGATTCTTTACGATTGTAAAACATTTAAATTGTTCAGCATTTTTTCATAATTTTCTATATTTAAAATAAATTAAATCATTATTAATCATTCGAGTGATAATGCTTTGTTCTTTCAAATCCATATTAAAAAACGGTTTAATTTAGAAAGAATTAAAATTAAAAAATTTTACGAACGAAACTAATCATCGTGCCCTATATATTCAGTACAGATACTGACTGACTCACCTTTTCTACATGAACATGATTGTGTTTTCCTCTTGTATACAAACATCCATTTGAGTTCAAATAAATTCCGACAAATTTGCATCGCCCATCGTACCCTTTCTTTTCACAACAAAAATCCATTCCTGTTCCTTTTTCCTAATGCGACTGAAGCCAAATTTATTGATGAATATTTTGCTATCAAAATTTTTGCCAATTTCTTTATTAAATTTCCAAATTTTGCCATAAATATCCACATAATCCTCCCCAATATTTTGAGGCATTTTCTAAAAATTTTTTTGTATTTATTTTATCATATTAACAATATATTAAAATTACCCCGCTTTTTGTATGTTCATGCTCTCCTCGGGTGTATAAACATCCATTTGATTTCAAATAAATTCCAGCATATGGACATCTTCCACCAGTGGGATTTATTTTTGTGCAAGATAAAAATAAACTTTTTTGGTTTTTTTGAATAGCCATAAAGCCAAATTCATTGAGTAATTTGTCGTGTGAAATATTTTTTCCAACATTGGCATGAAAAGTCCATAATTTACCAAGACGATCCACATAATCATTTTCAACATTTCCTGATGGTGGATTAATCTATTTAAAAGATAATTTTATTAAGTATAAGTACAAATGTAAATAATGCTGATATATTTATATTATAATCAGAGTTATAAAATGATAAACAAAATGATATCTTCTGCATATATTTTCATGATGTAATTAGAATTAAATTAAAAAAGCTATAAACCTAAAAAGCTCGCGGAACAATCAATTTCTGCTTCCCCACTCCCCCAAAAAATTTATATTTTTAAAATATGATTTAAAATATTTTAGATAGAATCTCTATAGTCTAGTCTATATTTAATTGGGTATTTACGTATTCTTTCTGCAGAGATTTGAACTATTCTCATTTTTACATATTTAATAGATTAAATTAGGATAAAAATTTAATTTTCTTACTTTTTATTCCTTCTTGATTCGAATATTTTGTGCATTTTCCACCGAATGATTGTGTTTATTCCGTGTGTAAATGATTGAAAATGACTTCAAAAAAATAGCCTTGAATTGGCATTGTTTGATTTTGCAATGGAATTGTCGAGTCAATTTTTCCTCCTTTCCAACAATCATTCCACCCATTTTGTTTTGGCACCATTCCTTCAAATGTTTTTCATCCCGAATTTTGCAGGCAAATTCCCAGCATTTTCCCGAATTGTCCATAAAGTCGGGTTCATCCTCCTCTTCCTCATCAAAATCATCATCATCATCTTCTTCATCAACATTTTCTTCATCCTCCTCTTGTTCATCATTCATTTCTTCTTCATCATCTTCTTCTTCGATTTGTTCTTCTTCTTCATTGTCTAAAAAATAATAATTTTATTTTTTATATTAATATTCAATTTTACCATTATTACCAAAATGGATATTTTTGCAGCGAGAATTTAAATTCATTTTGCTCCAAATTAAATCTTCGAAAAAATAGATATCCGAAATGGAAAAAATTGAAATCAATTGTTAATTTTCAAATCAAATCTAAAAATGCAAAAAAATTAATTGTAAAAATATACTTCAATTTAATTTTCTTTCATATATAATATCATTCATATAATATCATCATATATCATTAATAAATATTTGCACAAAATGAAATAAAATAAGTCGATAAAAGCCAAGCCATGAATGGATGGAAAAAAGGAGAGCAAAATGGAAAGAAAATGCGCAAGAAACTATGTCTTCTCTATAAATATGTTCATCGATTAAATCTCCGCCGAATGTTTTGCAAATTCCAATGCACAATTTCCCAGCCAAATATCGCTCGTTATGTATTTAAAATACACCAAAAAATAATAATGGAGAAATTATTCAAATATAGCCATAGGAAAAATTCACACTATTACCCCTTGGCAAAATATAATTTTAGATATTTGCCATTTGCCTAAATTTTTTCTAATCATAACACATTTATGCCTAAAAGTTTAAGAAGGAATTATCTTGTTCCAAATGTACTACAACTTTTATTTAAAAAATTGCTTGGGAAGAATATGTTACTATATAGGCTGGGAAATATTATATTAATGAATACTAAAATATTTCTAAAATAAATTCATTTAACAAAGGTTATGGATTCGGCTTTATAACCGAAACAAAGACCGATCGTAGAAAAATTACTACAAACTCCGTCAAATTCCGCCGATTGAAATTAAATTATTTCATTTTCATTTTTTTTATTTGAATGAAATTTTTTAATAAAATGAAAAAAAATTTTCAATGATAAATATAAACAAAAAGAAAAGAAATTGGAAGGAATAAAATGATTTAAAAATTGTGAAGAATTTTACATTGATGCTTAAAGCAAGAATTAAATTCTTTTGTTAAAAATGTAGAATAAAAATGAATGAATTATTCCATTTCAAATTATTTCTCCTATCAAATTCTTGGCTTGAAAATGTTCAAATTGACAATTCTTTTATGCTTTTTTGCATTCGCAACATTCTTTGAAAATATTTTGGCGGAGAATGACGAAAATGTCTTCAAAATTGCTCTACGAAAGCAAAAGAAATTCCAGCGAAATGCAATGAATGTTGTCCAAAATCAGAAAAATGCTGTTGACATTGTGAAATTGCAAGATATTTATAATTATGCTTATACTACCTCAATTAAACTTGGTAATCAAAAATATTCGAGAATACTGGAATATAACTTATTCAATTTTCACTTGTTGAAATAAAATTTTCACACCGGTATTTTTGGCATCTAATTAATTTTTCAAATAGTTTAAAATTAAACAAATTTAGTGTTTAATTGTATATTACTACTTGGTATTATTTGATTGGATTAAGGTAAAAGATTACATTGGAAATTGTAATTTAACAAAAAAAAAAAATAAGTCAGTCTAACATTTTTCATTTATTGGCTGTAATTTTATAATCAATTATTTTTGTTTGATTTTTTTCATTTTTATCATAATGTTCTGGAAAAAGATCTTAACAAATTGATATAAATATTAAGTTATTTATATATTGATTTGTAACTTTGCTGAAATATTAATGCAAAAATTGGATAACATTTCGTTTCAAAATTGGATAAAAACAAAAAATTCTTTATCCAAAATTTTTCCAGGAAATCCACCACAAGAATTAATTGTGCAAATTGACACCGGATCTTCGGACTTTTGGGTTTATAGCCCAAATTGTTGTTTGAATTCATGGAGGAAATGCCCGGCAAAATGCAATCGAAAAAATGGTAATGTTAAGGAAAATATAAATGGATCACTTTTTATTTAATTGTATACTTATACAGAATAATATACATTAAATAAGTTTAAAATCTCATCTAAAATGTGTTTTCGGTGTTTACATATGATGTCTATTGATCTTTTCCGATGTTTCATTTAAAAAACATAAAATGCATGATCAACTACATAAAATGTAAATTAGTCAAATTGATATATTATATGTTATATTGTAAAGTCATTTTTAAAATTTAAAAAATTTTTAAAATTGTTTTTTGCTAAATAATAATATCATTTAATTTTACAAGTTTTTCCAAACAGCCTCTAATTATTAGGAAAAAGATATTAAAAACTATTATTATTTGATAATTTAAAGGAACCATTTTGTCAAATTGCCCAAAGAATTGTGAATATAAATTCTTTCCGAGCGATTCGAACACATTCCAACCAACTAACAATTATTTCAATATTTCTTATGGTGATGGAAGTTATTGCAATGGTACAATGGGAAAGGATGATTTACAAGTAAACAAAAAATTAAAATAAAATTTAAATTTGTATACAGATTGGATCGCTCAAAATAGCAAACACTAATTTTGGTATGGCAAACAGGTCAAGTGAGAAAATGGAGGAAGATCATTTCATCCATGGAATTATTGGCATGGGTTTTATAAAATTATCAACTTCAAAGCCCAAAATGGTTGAATCGCCTTTGTTCGAAGCAATGAATCAAAAATTGTTACCAGAAAGTTTGTTCACTGTTTTTATGAAAACTTCTCCGAACGGAGGAATTTTGAAAGCTGGAGGAGGTGAAAATTTTAGGAAAATTGCTTTAAAAATAATTCTTGTTATAATTTCAAGTATTGACAATTGGTGGGATTGATCATGAAAATTGTGGCGAAATAATTGGCTGGTCTGATGTGTCAGAGTTTGATTATGAGACTGGACGTGGATTTGGATTTTGGAGTCTCAAAGTTGATGTATGTATGCCCATAAATTCAATAATAAAAATAAAGAATTGACAATTTTTTTTAAATTAATTATTCTTGAGATTGGTATGAGTTATGGGATGATTGGGGGGATTTTTAAAATTTAAATTTAAAAAAGTCTTTATCTTTTTGTGATATCAATTCTTACATTTTTTTGTAGCCCTGTTCGTGTTTTTCGCTTTTAATTTTTCAGAAAATTGTTTTAGATTCTAAAAATTTTAAGGAACTCATGGAGAAGCATTAATTGGTTGGATTGGCATAAAATAGAAAAAATAACGGAAATGTGGTTTAAAAAATTATTTAAGTTAGTTGATTCATAATTAAATTCAATATTACATATAACATTCGATATATTTGAAGAAATCTAATTTAGTATATTATTTATTGTATGATTTTTAATGATTTAAACGAGTTTACAATTATTAAAAAGCCAAAACCACTCGAGGGATAAAAAAATTTTTGTGAAGTAAAAATGAAATTTCCTACAAAATTTCAGAGTGTTCGCATTGGAAATTCCGTCATCGTTTCAACGCCCATGCCTGCCATTTCTGATACAGGATGTTCTTTGGTGCTTGGACCCAAGAAAATTGTCAACCAAATTTATGATCAACTTGACATCCCACATAATGGGGAAATTCCATGCGACATGGAGTACGATCCATTTGTGTTCAAAATTGCTGGCAAAGAATATAACTTGACAAAGGTAAATTAGTAATTAATTGTAGCTGGAAATATAGATAATATTTTATTAATCTAATCTTTGGTTGTTAAAAATACTTTTAAAAAATTATTAAATTTCTTTGAAAAAATAAATTTTTAAGGAAATGCTCACTCTCGTCGTGGATAAGGATACGAATTCGTGCATATTTGGAATGGGAAGTAAGTTCAATTGAATATTATTCAATTTATTATGGCAATTTTAAGTACATCGTTATCCATTTTGGAATCTTGGCGATCCATTCATTCGTCAATATTGCCATGTTTGTTAATTTGTTTTTCCATTTTTATTTTCTCAAATTTTAAGATTTATGATATGGACAAAAAACGCATTGGATTTGCTGAGATCAATAAGTAATTGAAGAAATTTTCAAGCAAAGAAAATAATAAAGAAGAAACATTGATCAAAATTATTTGAATTGACAAATAAAAAAAATCAATTGAAATTCTAATGACTGATCAACAAATTTAGAATACACCATTTTCTTATAATTATGGACTTTTGTTTACAGCCGTTTTTAGTTTCTCTTGATTTCGACCAATCATACATTGAATGAATGTTTTTTCGGGCTAAATTATAGCATCATTTTAATAATATTTTGACAATTTATTTATTTTCAACACATTTTGAGAATTTTCCAATTTTTACAATATTTTGACAATTACGTCAAATTTTAAAAATATTTTTGCATCTATTTTTTGTGACTCCAGGAATTCGCATAAAATTCAAAAATAAAAAAGTTATGGCCATCTTTGTTTCACTGGAATTTGTGTCTCGCTGGAAGGTGTTGGAACTGCGGAGGATTGATTGATGAAAAAATCACAAAATAATAACAAAAATGGCAAAATATAGGCAAAATATTGAAGAAAATTTTTAAAAAAGATTTCGACAAAAATATGAAAAATTTTCTTTTTTTTATTATTCTCTATCAAAAATTATTAACACTAAAATGAAGAATAATCTTTGTTTATTCCAGAATAGTGGGAATTAGATAAAATGAAATTCGGTCTCTAAAAAAGGCAATGGATTTACATTTTTGAATTGATAATTTTGATCATTCTACAAGTCATTTTAAAGAATCCGGAAAAAGTTATTTGCATTTCATTCACATGAATTTGGATAATTTATTTTATTTTGAAATAAAGAAAATTTAGCCAGAGCCTATCCCTTTACCGGCAAACGAATGGAATTTACATCTTGGATGGAAAATTTTGATCAGGGTTTCGAAAGGCCACCATTTTGGTGATTTTTAACACAATCGGTATTTGGTTGGGCCACAGGGCCAGGCTTCATGACACCAAAAACGAATTTACATTCATTTAATATACCACCCAAGTGGGATAAATTTTGCTCAATTTATTAAATAACAAAATTATCCAAATCTATTGGCAAAATGCGAATAGCATTTGCTTCCCTTTTTAACAGAAAATTTGGAATTAGATGGAATGAAATTTGGCCGTATCCCGCAAAAACGCATGATATTTAATTTTGATGGATAATTTTGATCATTCTCGCCATATTAAAAGGAGAGAACAGGAATTAACATTGTTCGCATTTTCGGCTAAGAGATTTGAATTTTTTCCATTTTGTTATAGAGTACCCCATTTGGGGCCTTTATAAGCCCAGTGGAATGTCATACAATTCCATCATTTATCACTCTCGTACATCCCATTCAGTTTACCAAATTCCACATTTTCTTCTGAACAAAATGATTGCCTTCCCCTATTTGTCCAAGAAAAATGCCTTACCAATGTTATTCGCATTTCTTTTGTTGACCATTTTGCTGATCCAACAACATTTTATTCAAGTGGATGGTCAAGAGTGCAAAGATTTTGGCGAACGTATGTATAAATTTAGGGCATTACATTCCACAGTAGTTGTTTTTACTATTCTCTACAATTAATTTGATGAAATTGTGGTTGGAAATTCATAATTTAGTATTAACCAATTTTAAGCAATTATGAAGAAAAATCATAGAGCAATGAAAATATTGCAAATTGAAATGATGATAAATATATTTTTCGAGAATGGTGGGATATTTTTTTTTATTTTCTCTTAAAGTTAGAGCTAAAAATCATTTTTTATATCTTTTTAGATTGTGTCAGGGAAGACGAGTGTTGCACTAAAGATTGTGATCACACCAATCAATGTCGATGATTTTGAGCGGAAGTAGAAAATGTACGTAAATCCATGAACGAAAATAGATGAAAAATAAATAAATTGAAAATGATTGAATTTCTTGACACAAAAATTAGATAGAAAGAATTTTCAAATTCATCTGTATTGCCCAATTAAATAAATTTTTTTAAGCAAAATTCCTTATCGTAAAATATAATATAATATTTTCTATTAAATAAACAATTTAATTTAACTTTTATTTATAAAAAAAATTTAAAAAAAATTGCACTCCTTTTCACCCAATTTTATTAGTTTAAATGTGAGAATTCTTCCATTAATTGAAGAAAAAACTAAATATTTAAATCTATTTTTAAATGTTATAATAAGATTTTGGTCCAATTTTATTTTTTTCCCCCAAATTTTATTCTCAAAATCCATTTATATTTCACATTGCTTTGGTAAAAATATATAGAATCGTTGGTCATCTCAGCTATGTAAATGAAAATTATAATAAGAAGTTTTAGTCAAAATTATGGCCGTTTACTATTCCACGCTGTAACAGGGACAGAAACAGAACAATTAGACTGTTAAGCTTTATTCACAATGGTCGTGCTCGTGTTCGTGTTAATGTTCGTGTTAGGCTAAAATTAATGTTTTTGTTGTGAACACCCTAAAAAAAGCATGCACTCGCCGAGTTCGTGCACAAAAAATCCGAGTTAATGCTATAGCATGAACTCGAGCACGAACAAAATATCTACGGGATTTCACAATGGGAAAAAAATGACTTCATGTTCGTGTCAATGTTAGAGTGCGAGTGCCTGCACATGGGGTGTTCACAATGATTAATGCTTTTGTTAATGCTTGTGTTCGTGCTATAGCATTAACTCGAAAACAAGGGAGAGCCAAAATTTCAATTTTATTCGAAATTTGTTCGTGCACTTCGTGTTCGTGTTCGTGCACATCCTCATGTTTCCATTGTGAAATAGATTAGAGATTACTCGCAATTTTCGTTTCACACGAACACGAACATTCGCACGAACACGAACACTAGCACGACCATTGTGGATAAGGCTTTACATGTTCTGATGTGAGAACAGAACATGAATAGAATAAATTGAGAAAAGTTGGAACAGGAAAACACTGATTGATATATCAAATTTCCGTCTTTTTCAAAATGAAATTATTTTTAAAAGTTATCATCTTCATCAAATTCATTAGATTCTCGTTGCATATTTTTAATGGTCATTGCGTGTTGTTCAGCGGCTGATTGATCTGTGTGTAAAAATATTCTAAATGAAAAAATTTGATGATAATTTACAAATTAATATGTTTTTTTAAATATTGTTAATAATTCGAATAATATATAAAATGCAAGCGTCTTGTAATAAATTGAATATATTTAGTTAATTGTCAAAATAGAAATTATCAGAAAATTCCAAATAAGGTATATGGTAAGAATATTGAAATATTTATTTAATTTAACTAAAAATCAAAATCCAATTTGTGAAAAATTGAAATTTGTGCATCTATAAATTTTAAATGAGTAAAAATAAATGTTTTTACTTCGATTTATTTTAAAAAAAAATTCGTTAAAATGTAAAATGGTATATATATTTAAAATAAAATTTAATTAAAAAATTAAATCGTTTGAATTTGCATCTGTGAAGAAATCACTTGAACTGTCGTCTGTGTTTGTTTTCCTCTAAGTAACCATGAGAAAACGGATTGATAGCATTTTCGATATTCTTGACTGTAGATTAAAAAATAATTATTTATCATAAAAAAATAAATTAATATTAAAATTTTAAAACAATTTAAATAAATTAAAAATTTTTTAAATAATAATTCAAATTATTTAAAATACCTCAATGCAAATAAGACAGGGCCATTGCATGCCGAAGCGAATAAGGATATTGAATTTATGTATGGATATATTTTTAGCCAATCAGAATCGGATATTTTGAAAAGGGGCACATAAATTACGCTTGAAGCATTGATAAGCCAACCAAAAATAATTATGCCCATAATAACATTCAAAGAGCGCAAAATTTGCATATTTTTCGCGTCCATTACTTTAAAAATACAGATTAATATATTTTTAATATAGTTTTCTTTTTGTTTTAAATCACTAGCTTTCAGTTTTTAATTAATGTTTATGAACAAGTTCTAAACATTAATTTTGAAATAGTTTTAAACCATTAAATCTGATATTATTTTGAATTAATAGTTAATTGTAAATGACAAATTTTAAACCAATAAATTTCAAAGCATTTTAAACTATTGACTAAGATTTAATCCTGAAGACGATTACCAATAGGAAATTATTTTCTATTTAAACAAAAAAATTTATTCACATTTTACTCGCTGAATTCTGGCTTTGATAATCAAAAATAAAATGATAACATAAACTGCCAACACCAAGATTTCAGCAAACATATTTCCTTTATATAAATATTTTCTACCATTTTCATTGAGAAAATCGATGAAATTGCACAAATAATAATGTCTAAAAATTAAAAATTTATATTAATAATATTGGTTAAAAACATTGGTTTCTTACTTTGCATCAAGTGTGTTGGAAAGAATAAAATAGCCCATTATGCCACCAAATATAGTATCAAGAATAAGAACAGTGAGAATATAAAAATGTTTCCATTCAATTAACAATTTATTTCGATAGCTAAAAACAATGAAAAAATTATTTTTTAAAAAAATTATTTTAATGATATTAAATTTAATCTTACAAAACAGGAAATAGAACGCAAATTAGTCGTTCCAAACTGATGAACACCATCATTGCTGTTTGCATTGTAACCGCAACAAAGCTGAGTACTTTCAATAATATGCAAATTTCAATGCGTGCAACATTTTGCCCAGAGAGTGGGAGCCAAATGCCAGAAAAACATCCATAGGCTAACAAGATGGATGTGAAGGATTCGAAGGTGATGAAATAATTGAACGGATTGTGAAGTTTTGATCTTTTGCGAAAGTGGGAATTAACATTTTTTTTATTACCTGGATTTGATTGAAACAAAAATCAATGACAAATTCAGTAAAATATTAATGAAAGCAGACAAAAATTGTGGACAATTATATAGTAGAAAATATTGTAGGGAGAATCCACTGTCATGATGTTTTTGAAAAAGCTGAATAAATTATTTATTTTAGACCTGATTTAATCAATTCTTAATTATTCTTGAATTTTATTTAATAAAATCAATACCAAATAGTGTAAATTTAGAAAATAAGAATTTTTTATTAGATTGCATTTACCTGGTCTAAAATTGAACCAGATGGATATGGTGAGACAGCAAAAGTCGAATTCATTAAAAATATTTTTTATAGAATTAAAAAATGAATTTTACAAATAGATTTTGGCAGCCAGAGGGGAAATGTTGTGTAAAAGTTCATCCGACCATTATGCTACAAAATGCTTTTTTAATAAGTTTTTACACTTAATTTTGTAAATATAATGAGTGCATTTTTCCCACACATTTTTTCAAATTCTTGTTACCCAGACGGTGTTAATTAATTTTTTTTTTGGGGAAATAAGTCATAAAAATTTAATGTTCTATTTTGTAACAAAATAAAATTTGCTAAAGTAAAATTTATCAACGCAAGCCAGTTCAAATGATTTTGATGTTGCATTAATCATTATATCTATTAATTGTATTTGGAAATTTTGTTCTAACCATTTTCTCTTTACAAATTCAATCATCTTCATTTTATTTCTTTTTCATCTACATTTTCATCGTTCAAGAGCATATATATTCATAACAGATTCCAAGGCAACAATCGCCTCTTTGCATGCTAAAAATTCATAAACAAATAAAAATATTTTTGTTTTTATAGCTAATTTTAAAAAGTTAAGAGAAAATAAAAAAAATATCATACCCCATTATTAATAATATTTTAATATTTTTGCTTTAATTTAATTAGACAATTTAATTAATAATTAACATTCATACAAAAAAATGCGAGAAAATTTTCTGATGTAATTTCAATTTTTCCCATTTTTTATTCACAAAATCCATTCAAACTTCAAGTTTTTGGTAAAAATTTATCTAATAGCTTGTTAACTTTAAAAATCTAAAAAGTCATATAATATTTAAAATAATTTTGTCTATATTTTATTTTGATAGTATGAAGTCTAGCCTATCCAGAAAGTGTAAGCTATTTACATTTTAAATGGATAATTTTTATTTGGATACTATGAAGTCTAGCCATCCAGAAAGTGTAAGCTATTTACATTTTTGATGATAATTTTAATCATTATTGCCCATGTTTCAATAGGGGAACAAGGAAGTAATTGTTCATATTTTTGGAGAGCTCACGGATTTGGATAATTTTTTTGATAAAAAAATAAATTTGTCCCATTGCGGGCACTATATAATTGGAATGTCACAAAAATCCATCATTTTCCATCCCATACACTTTTCCAATTTCCCTTCTGTTGAAAATGCGACAAATAAATGGCTGACAACAAAAAAGCCTTCCCAATATTTTTTATCAGCTTATTTCTCTAAAATTATTTCATCCATTTTTGGCCCACAGTCATTTAGATAAAAATGCCTGCTTTTCTTTTCTCGGTACTTTTCCATTATCGGGGGGGGGGGGGGGGGGGGAAGCAAGATCTATAATATATATAGGATGATTAGGAGGATGATTAAGATATTCTTTAATCTTTATCTTCCTCATCATCATCATCATCTTCATCATCATCATCTTCAATCATCTTCATCATTATCATCATCATCATCTTCATCTTCATCATCTTCCTAATCATCCTATATTATAGAGATTTTGCTTCCACTTCCTGCCACCCCCCCCCCCCCCCCCTTCGATAATGACCCTTCCTCCCCCCCTCGCCCCCCGATAATGGGAAAAAGTACCCTTTTCTCTTTTTCAATGGAAATTAAATATATTGATGAAGGAAAAATGCGGGAACAATTTATATAAAATTTATTTCCCAATGATTTGAATTATATTTTGCTTAATTTTTTGAAAATGCGGCCGTATGAGGCTTTAATGCATTGTAAAATTATACAAACCTTTCATCAATTTATTCTATCAAATTCATAAATTTAATTCAGCTCTTTTTTTAATTTTCCCAACAAAATGACTACTTTTTTGTTCAACAAAGTTTTATTTTCATTATTCTTCTCACTTCTCCTGATGTCCATTTTGTTGATTTCACAGCATCAAGTGAATTGCCGTCGCTTACGTCGCGCATGTAAATGCCCACCTCCTCAAACTAATTATTTTTTTAATAAGCAAAAATTAAAAATATTTTTAAAGCATGTCAAGCTGATGTGGACTGTACTACGCCATACAAGTGTTGTTTTATGGATAATGTGGATAATTTTGGCGATTGCTGCTGGTAAATAATCGACGATGAAATGCAATATGTGGATGAGTAGAGAGAATACTGTTGAAGAATAAACAGATTTGAAATTATTAACATAATAAAGATATTCAAATTGAAATCTTAAAATGATCAAAAAATAGTATAAATAAATTTTGTATATCGGATGATCCGTTCAAAAATGAAATATATTTATTTTATAAATATCCTTCCATTTATTTCAAGGAAAATTTTTAAAAAAAAACTTTCAAAATTCATTCAAATTTTACATTCGTTTTTGATACAATTTATTGAATTGTTCGCTTAATTTTTTAACATTGTTTATAGGATTATATTCAATATAAAATTAGATACAAAATAACATCAAGCTTTAGCCAATATTGAAGTTGTACATTCCAAATTAAAAAATTTTTATGAATTTTTAAATCAATTTTATTTATGATCATGTTTTCCTCGGATATATAAACATCCATTTGATTTCAAGTAAATTCCGGAGAATGAACATTTTCCACCATTAGTTGCTTACTTTTGGGCTTTTGGCAGCATAAATTCAATGTTAATTGTCTTTGTTTAATTCCTGTAAAACCAAATTTGTTGCGCCATATCGCATCTGATATATGTTTTTTGTCGATTTTTGTATGAAAAGGCCATGCTTTGCCGAGACGATCAACATAGTCATTGCCAACATCAGGTTCAAAATTCTTATTAAATTATCAAATTTTCAAATATTTTTGAGTCTATCTGCAATTATGAACGAATTTTCTATTAAATAAAATATGCAAAGTAAAAAAATACGGAATTGATTTTTGAAGAACCCCCATTTTGGTGATTTTTAATGCGATTGGTCTTTGGTAGGGTCATAAGGCCGACGACTCAATGACACCAAAGCAGATTCACGTTCATATAATGACATCCAATGGGAAAATTTTTCTCTCTTTATTAAACAACAAAATTATCCAAATCCATGAGCCAAAATGCAGATTAATCTTTGCTTCCATGCTCATCAGAAAATTGGGAGCTGGACGAAATGAATTTTGCCTTTCCGGCAAAAAGGCATGGGATTTGCATTTTAGGATGGATAATTTTGATCACCCATTCAAGAAAATTATTGGGAAAAAGGATAAATGTTGTTCACATTTTAGGAATATGAATTTGGATGATTTTATATTTTGAAACTGAGGAAAATTTGCTCAATGATCCGGTAAATGAATGGAATTTACATTTTTGGATGGATAATTTTGATCATTCTAAAAAATTATATTAGAAATGTGTTCGCATTTTGGGCCAATGGATTTGAATAATTTTTTTATGTAATACAGAATGAAATTTGCCCGATTTAGGGGCCTTTATAAGCCCATTGGAAAATCATACAAAAAATCATTTTTCATCCACACACAATCAAATTCCAAATATTATTCTGTTCTGAATATTCTCCGAATAAAATGGCTACCTTCATCTGTTCGTTCAACAAAAATACCTTCCCGTGGTTGTTTGTCATATTGCTGGTCATTTTGTTGATACAACAGCATGTTGTAGAGGTCGACGGTTGCTCTGAAAATGGCGTAGGTATGTATGTGTATGATATTTGGTAATTGATGATTTATTTTATTATATCTACCATTTATTTGTTGGGAATGGGTAATGGCTTTTCAAGAATATAATTTAATACTAACCAATTTAAATAATTAATCATGATGATAACAACAGAGCAATTGAAATATTAGCAAAATGAGATATGAAAAAATATTTTTAATAAAGAGGTGGAATATTTTTTAATTTTTTATATTTTTTTATAATAGTATATAAATAAAAATATTTTAAATTGTATATGACTTTTTCTTTTTAGGATGTAGTGAGAATAGCGATTGTTGCAGTCATAAATGTGCTGCGAATGCTTGCGAATGCCGCACATCTGGCGAAGGTATGTATAATTTTAGCGCATAGCATTCAATGGTATTAATTTGTTGAGATTTGTTCAAAAATGTAGCTAGATAATTTGCCATTTATTAAAATCCAAGGAGATTTTAAATTTAAAAGACCTATGAGAGGGATTACAAATAGAAAGAGGACTAATAAATTTTTGAGATGGAAATGTATAAAAATAATACTTTGACAGATCAGAAAATATTTTTGTAATTCAAAATATTTTTTAAGATAAAAAATTTTTTAAATTTCTACAATTCTAAATGAATTTTTACATTCAAAAGATTTTTATAGATTTTCGATTTTTGAAAGGGGGCTTATATTAGAGATAAGGCTTTTAATAAAGAATTTACGATAATATTAACAAATTTAAGCAATAAATCATGAAAAAGGAAAGAACTTAGCAAAGTGATTATTAAAAATTTTAGGAAAAATTGCTGACTAATATTTTTAATTTTTCCTATTAACATTTAAATTTAGGCCTAGACAAAATTAATTTAATTTGTTTATAACTTTTAGATTGCACTCACGGTCATCAATGTTGCAGTGGAGAATGTGGTCGCGATTTAATAGGGGCTGGGAGGTGCCATGGTTGAATTGAAGAGAATCCGTGCGAGAACATTTTTTTATTTGAACGAAACAAATTTAGATGAAAGAAAAATTAACACTTAAGATGATTGAATTTTTGAATAAAAAAAATTATATTAAACAAAATTTCAAATTCAATCGATAAATATTAATTATGCAATATAAAATAAAATATTTAAATTGGCGAAAACTAGGGCGTATACGCAACTTCTAATTTTTGAACCGATCAGGGCGATTGATAACTCTTTCGAAAGAGCTCGCCGAGCTGAGTCGAACTAATGGTGGGCGAAGTCCGAAAACTCCCCTAATGCTGAGATACAGAATGCTGGACATCTTTGTAATTTTTTAATGTTGTTAACCATTTTTTAGTAAATATTTGAGACTGTGATAGCTGCTATATAATTTAATATTAATCTAATCATTTTTAGTAATTAATCATAAAAAGAACAATTGAAATATTAGAAAATATTTCTCGAAAAGAGGTGACTATTTTAAACTTCATTCTTTTTTATTAAAAATAGATATAGATATAGTCAATATTATTTTTAATAGATCAAAATTATTTTAATTGTTCATGAATTTCTAATGTTGCACAAGAAAATGTGTGGGCGGCTTTTGTCAATGCGACTCAACTGGCCATGGTATGTACATTTACATAAAATTTTAGTGTAGATTAGTTTATGGTGGTTATTTTCCCAATTTTACCATTAAATGTAATAGAAACTGCATAATTTAATTAAAAAAAATTAATGAAGAAAAAACTAAAAAACAGGCGAAATATTTACAAATTGATAAGTATAAAAAATGTTTTGGAAAAAGGACGCGATATTTTAATTTTCTCTTATAATTATATAACTTTTTTTTATTAAAAATTAGACATCAGAAAAAACGAAAACAAGTTGATCACATTTTTGGATCTTGGATGTGAATATTTTTTGCTTTTATTCAGAAAAAAGCGAAAACAAGTATTCATGTTCACATTTGTGGACCTTGAATTTGGATATTTTTGTTTTTATTCTAAAGAAAACAAAGTTGTTGACATTTATTGGTACAAAGATTTGGATAAATTTGTTTTGATAAAAGTGGATCAAATTTTTGGTCCAGCAGGAATATGAATATTTTTTTATTTTGATTTGGAGCACACTGATTTGAATAATTTTTTAGTTTTAATATCGAGAAAAATAGTAAACAAAGTTTATCGCTTTTTCTTTTTACCCATGGAGTTGGATAAATTTTTTTGTTGCAGATTAAAATGTGCCTCATTGTGGCCTTTATAACCACATTGGAAATTCACAAAAAACCATCATTTTACATCCCATAAATTTATCAAAATTCCTTATTTTCTTTTGCTCTGAATTTTCTTCGAACAATGGTGGCCAACAAAAATAATTTCCAAATGTTGTTCATCAGCTCACTTCTTTTCGTGATCATTTTGTTTATTCAACAGCATGTTGTGCAAGTGGCTGGTCAATGATGCCCTGGTATATGATAAAAAATATATTTTTTACTTATTTCTCTTCAGAATGTCCCGATGGTGAAATCTGCGGACCTGAAGATCTTTGTTGCCGCCCAACTTTCTTAGGTATACATATATAATTTAGGGCATAATATTCAATTTGACTGTTCTCCGTTTCCTATCATAACTTTTGATCTTGTGGTGCAAGTATAACCTAATTAATTTAATTTAAGCAATTAATTAAGAAAACCAAAGAGTAATTAAAATAAATTATTAGAAAAATGATAGTAAATAGTATACAGATATTTTTCGAAAAAGGGAGCTATATTTTTAATTTTTCTTTGAATTTTTTAAAGTCAGGCCGAGTCAAAATTATGTGTTACTTTTTAGCATGTGACAAGAATGAACAATGTTGCCCATCACCAGCAGGACTTAAAATTTGTTTGCCCACAAAATTTTGTGCTTGAACTTGAACATTCCTCCTTCCATGAACTAAAGATGCGAAGTAAAGATGATTGTGAAAATAAAATTAGAGAGAACAAAATTACCAAATTAAACCAATAAATTTAATATAAGACCAACAAACTTGATAACTAATATTTTGAGCAAAAATGCTTAGGAAACTGGCTGATTTTGAATTAAAGGTGGAGAGTGAATTGATTTCTGCCCACAAGTTTTATGTTTTTATGTGTTAAATAATTCACATTTTTGATGAAAAGTGGTTGATTTTTTGAAAAGTTTACTTCCAAATATTCCAAAATAATCCTTTTGTCTTGATGGGACCAATTCCAAACAAATTCAATAAATTATTGGATTTGAATTTCCTTTGGAAAGATCAAAAAAGACGTTAATCGATCAACAGACAAAGAGGCAAAAGAGACATCAATCTTAATAAAACGCAAAATTTATGGCATTAGAAAATCAAAATGACCTATAATTTTTTTTTAAAATTTCATGAGATACCAAATTATATGTCTTTTCTTTAAATATAATAAGCTTGAATTTATGGTGAAAAAAAGTAAGTTTTTTTTGAGTTTTGATTTTTAGTAAAAATTAAAAATGCAAATTTAAAGGGAAATTTAGGGAAGTTTGTCAACTTTTGAGTTATTTTCAAAGACACCTAATTTTATTTGGTTAGATGGAGGAATTCTTTGAACAAAAAAAAAAGAAATTTATATTTTTGACGTATGATTTGCTTCCATTTTATTGCAATTTCAATTTTTTCTAATTTTTGTTGTTAAAATCTTATCGAATAGTCCGTTTAACTCAAGACCAAAAATCGTCTTGATGCCATTTTTAGCTTAAATTTTCCATTGACCATTTCAATTTTATGCAATTTTTTATTTGTATGATAAAAAATATTTCAAAAATTAAAGACCCGACCCCATCCATTCTTACTCCTCATCACTAAAACTTTGGCTACAAGCGGCTACAATTTACAATTAATAAATTGAAAATGAATGACTTTTTCAACAATATGTATTCCATTTTTTGATTATAATGAATGTTAAACAAAATTTTCATTTAAAACTGGAAAAATAAATTTTTTAAATTTGATTCGAAAATCGAAACATTATAAAACCCGAAATTCGAAATTTGGCCAATTCGAAATTCTATTCTAAAATTTATGCAGATTCGTTACAACACTGATAAACACATATAGAGCAGATTTAAAAAGCCAACATTGCTGGGCAATAACATTTCTAAAATTTATTTCAAACCATTCAAAAAAGTAGTATGAAATGAAATATGTTCAAATTTGTGAAATTAAACCGAAGTTGAAAGGCAAAAGAGGAAATTTGATGAGTGAATGAGGGAAAATCGCAGATGCGATGGAAGAAGGACACAAAAAAATACAAAATGGTACCAATTTTTCTATGTAAAATATATACAAATCCATGGGCCCAAAATGCTAATAATTTGTTTCCTTGTTTACCAGAAAAATGGGAATTGGATGGAATGAAATTGGGCCTATCCTACGGAAAAGGCATGGGATTTGCATTTAAAAGTTGGATAATTTTTATTTGGGTTGCATGAAGTTTGCCTCTCTGGAAAATAAAAGAGATTCAAATTTCGGATGGATAATTTTGAGCAATTTTCCACGATTGCTTAGATACGATATACGAAGGGGGAGAACAAGGAAGCAAAGTTATTGTTTGCATTTTGGCACGAAAGATTATGATTATTCCTTTTTGTTTTGATACGGACACAAATTTGTCCCATTTGGGGGCCTTTATAAGCTCATTTCAAGGTAACACAAATCCATCATTCCATCTTATTTGCTCTATTCAAATTCCACATTTTCTTCCTATATTGAATATTCTACGAACAAAATGGTTGACTTTCTCCGTTCATTCAGCAAAAATGCCTTCCTAACATTGTTCGTCATCATGCTGACAATTTTTTTGATTCAACAACATGTTATGCTTGTGGACGGATGTAAAGAAGATTTCGAAAGTGGGTGTAATTTTTGGGCATAGCATTACATCGTGGTTTCTTCTCTTTCAAATCATTAATTTGAAGAGATTTTAATTGAAAGAAAATAATTTAATAATAGCCAATTTATTTTATCCTTACGAGAATATGGCAGTGTATTCTGCGAGCAAATACCTTAAAAAGGATTCTAAATTTAAAAAAATATTTTAGGAATATAATTCACTATTCAATGCCTTATTTTAAAATTATTACCAAAATCAGAAAACTTAAAAATATTAACTAGGTTCTACAAAAATATTTTTCAAAAAGAAGCGAAATTTTTATTTTCTTATTTACTTTTAAAATGAGGCCTAGATAAAAAATACTCTTTATTCGTGCTGAATTTTTAAAATAGCATGCAATGTGAATGGAGATTGTTGCAATGGAAATTGTTTTATCAAAGTATGTCTTCCTTGAACAATTTTCATTCATGAAGAAAGAAAATGAATAAAAAATAAAAAAAATTAGATAGAAAAATTTTCATATCGATAAAATATCAACACAAAAAATTTGATTTGTGCCTAAGATTTGATAAATGTTATTTTAGCAAAATCGCTCATAAAATATTTTTAATATTTTATTTTAATTAGACAATTTAATTAATAATTTCACTACAATTTTTTAATTCTTGATGGGAAAATGTAAGAGAAATAGAATAAAGAAAATTTAAATGATGGAAGAAAGTCAAATTATAAAAATTTGATTTTCTGAATAAATTCATTTTCTGGCGCTTGGCGTTGCTGATATAAGAGAATAATGACAAGGTCATATGAAAGGATAATGAATCGTTATTCGTTGTTTGGCCCAATAATTTGAATAATTTTCTGAGTTTTAAAACTAAGTTAGGAAAATTTGCACAATTGGGCAAAAACATAGAATTTACATTTTGAATGGATAATTTTGATCATTCTTTCAAGGTCATATGAGTGAATTATGAAATGTTGTTCGCTTTTTGTTGCACTGATTTTAATAATTTTTTTAGTTTTGATGAGTGAGGAAAATTTGCCCAAGTTCAATCCGGCAAAAACATGGAATTTGCATTTTGAATGGATAATTTTGATCATTCTTCCAACATTATATGAGATAATAATGACAAGGTCATATGAGAGAATAATGAAATGCTTTTCGCTTTTTGGTGCGCTAATTTGAATAATTTTTGAAAATGTTAGAGGAAAATTTGCCCTTTATATCTGGCAAACGCATGAAATTTACATTTTGGATGGATAATTTTGATCATTCTTTCAATGTCATATGAGAGGGAAACAAAGTTGTTTGCATTTTGAGCCCTTGGATTTATCTTAATACAAAATGAATTTGCCCAATTTTGCAGCCTTTATAAGCCCATTGGAATGTCCCACCAACCATCATTTTCCATTCCATCCAATTTATCCAAATTCCACATTTTCTTCTACTCTGAATATTCCCCAAATTAAATGGCTGCCTTCCGTTCGTTCAACAAAAATGCATTCCCTATGTTGTTCTTTTTCTTGCTGATGACCATCATTTTGTTGATTCAACAAAATGTTGTACAGGTGGAAGCTTGCAGCAGTTGGATTAACGATCGTATGTGTTATTTTAGGGCACAGCATTCCACACTTAAGCATTTTACCTATTTTGACATTTTTAGTTAAATAATTTAATTGTAAATATAACAAAAAATAAAATATTGTCTATTTTGATGTTTTGAAACTTAAATTTCACACAAAACTAGACCTATTTTGTGATTTTTGTACTTAAAAATCCGTTCCCAATTATTGCAATTGCATTGCAAAATTTAATACTAATCAAATTAAAACTAAAAGAGTAATTGAGCAAAATGATATGTAACAAATATTTTCGAAAATGCGGCATGATATTTTTAATTTTCTTTTAAATCTTTTTAAAATTTGGTCTAAACAAAATTATTTTTGTTTGTTTATGAATTTTTAGCATGCAATGAACAAGCCGATTGCTGTCTTGGAATCTGTTATGAAATAGATCATATATGCTCTTGAACGATGAAAATATAGATGAAAAAGAAATAAAATGAAGATGATTGAATATTTGATTAAAAAAATGATTAGATCAAAGTTTCCAAATTCAATCACTAGATATATATTGCATTGCAATACAAAATCATTTGTACTAACTTGCCTTGATAAATATTATTTAAGCAAATTTTTTTATTAATAATATATTAATATTTTTGCTTTAATTTAATTAGACAATTTAATTAATAATTAACTTTAATACAAAAAAAATACGAGAATATTTTCCGATGAAATTTCATTTTTTTCCAATTTTTATTCTCAAAATCCATTCAAATTTCACAGTAGTTTGGTAAAAATTTATCAAATGGTTTGTTAAATTTAACCATGCAAAACAAAATTTATTTAACAAATTTATTTTACATAAAATGGCGGATTTCGAGTTAAGTAGTGAGTAAATTAATTTCTGCTTAAAATTTTATGCCTTTGAGTATATGTTAGAAGTTCAAATTTTTTGATAAAATCGTTAAGTTTTGATTTTTTTACAAAAAATAAAAAAGAGACTATTCTAAGAGGGATATTTAAGGGTTATGGGAGAGATTTACTGCTGATGGGTGGCTCTGATAACGGCAATTTGCTGGTGGAAGTGATTAGAAAAATAACGTTTAAAAAAAATCGAAAACGCCCACATTGACCCTATTGTGGAATTGACCACATTGGCCCTATTGTGGAATTGACATAGCACCGATCCCATGACACCGAATAACGAATTCACTTTCATTTAATAACATCCAATGGGACAAATTTTCCTCTATTTATTAAAAAACAAAATTATCCAAATCCATGAGCCAAAATGCAGATTAATCTTTGCTTCCATGTTCATCAAAAAATTGGGAGCTGGATGGAATGAATTTGGCCTTTCTGGCAAAAAGGCAAGGGATTTGCATTTTAGGATGGATAATTTTGATCACCCGTTCAAGGAAAAGATTGGAAAAAGGATGAAATATTGTTCAAATATAGGAATAAGAATTTGGATGATTTTATATTTTGAAACTGAGGAAAAATGTCCAAAGTCCATCCGGGCAAACCATGGAATTTACATTCTGTATTGATAATTTTGACCATTCTACAAGTTATATGAGAGAAGAAGGAAGCAAAATTGTTCGCATTTTGGGCTCACGGATTTGGATAATTTTTTGATAGAGAGTAAATTTTGCCCATTTTAGGACCTTTAAAAGCTCATTGTAAATTCATACAAAACCATCATTTTCATCCCATCCAATTTATCCAAATAATATTTTTTCTGCTCACAATATTCTCATCTGAATAAAATGTCTGCCTTCCGTTCATTCACCAAAAATGTTTTCCCAATATTGTTCGTCAACTGTGCATTTCTTTTGTTGACAATTTTGTTGATTCAATACCATTTTGTTCAAGTGGACGGTTGCTCTACTGGAGGTATTGTATAATGTTAATAGTTTATTATTTCTACCATTAATTTGAAAAGATTTCAAATTTTTTAAAAAAATTTAATATTAACCGTTAAACAATTAATCATTTTATAAACCAAAAAACATTGAATATTGGCAAAACGATATGTGAAAAATATTTTTCGAATGGAAACGGGATATTTTTATTTTCTATTATATTTTTTAAAAAATTGATATAGATAAAATTATTTGAAATTTTGTATGACTTTTTAGATTGTAACGACAATAACGATTGTTGCAGTGGAATTTGTTTTGAGTTCTCACCAGATTCTCAAAAGCGTTGCGGTTGCCTCACATCTGGCTATTGTATGATTTTAGGGCATAGAATTTCACAATGGTTGTTTTCCAATTTCTATACAAATAATTTGTTTTGAATTGTGTGAAAATCACTTCCTAGGAGTAACTTTGGGTTCTGAATTCTGATCAAAATTCTAAGCTTATTTTTTGCCTATATCATGTCGATTAATTACATTATGTGAAATTTGAAACTGAAAAAATAAAGGAACCACATTAGGGTCGAAATTCGAAAAAATTTTTTAAATTGGTCAAATTATAGTTTAATCGGCGTCCTTGAATAACTTGATCAGGAATCTAAAAACTAATCTAAAAAAATTTAAAAGAAGCTAAGAGCATTTTTATTTCTATATATAAAATATTAAGATTTTAGCTTAGAATTTATATTTAAAAATTGAATTAGGGATTAGGGCTAGGAGCATAAAAATTTAAGTCAAAAATATCGTTTAAGCTTAATTGCAAGCATAGATTCCTTATCAGCAAGCGAAATTGCTGTTAGAACTCATAATTTTTCGGTGTTAAATGAGTATCCCAAAACGGAAAGTATCATCAAGGAAAATCAAAAAGCTATTAACATAATAAAAAATTGATAATTATAAATAAAAAATATTTTTCGAAAGTTACATGATATTTTCAATTTTCTTTTATAAATTTTTTAAAGTTAGTTTCAAATAAAATTATTTAATTATATATGACTTTTAGCCTGTATCCACACACACAATGAAATGTGTTGCAGTGGAATATGTGAAAGTAACACACCACCACATATTCCACCCGTGTATTTTTGCGCCTGATTTGAAGGAGAGCAGAATGTATTCGAGAACATTTCCCTTCCATGAACGAAATAAATTTAGATGAAAAAGAAATAAACTAAAGATGATTATGAATAAAAATAATTTCATAGTAAAAATTTTCAAATTCAACCGAAAATTTATTATAATATACAGCAAAATCATTTGTATAGGCATGATTTGATAATAAAGAAATATTAAAATATTTTATTTTAATAAATAAATAATAAAATTATTAATTATAATTAAATTTCATGAAAAAAATTAAGAAAATTAATTTTCACTAATTTTAATTATGATAACCTTTTTTTTCCTCCAAAAAAAACTTTTTTTCCGCCAAAAAAATCTTTTTTTACCGCCAATGACCCCAAAAATGAAATTTTTGATTTTTTTCTAAAAAATCATAAAATTATATTTAATCCAATCCATTTCAAACGTTCAATGCTCAAAAAAATCTAAAATTTTTTATTCAAAATGTGTTTTAGGGCCAATATTTAGGACTCAGACACGGGGTGGAACATCGGATCTAGGGACTATGGGCTAGGGTTAGGGTAGGTTAGGGTCGGAGCATGGGTTCTAGGGGCTAAGAGCTATGGTTTCTTCACAAATCAATATTTTCATTTTTCATTGTTTTTTTTTTTGTTTGAATTTAACATTGGAATTTTTTTATAAAAAAATAATTCCTTTTAATTCAAATAAAGAAATGAAATGGAATGAATCTATTTTTTTTAACAATTCATAAAATGGTTAAAATTTTGAAAATGACGAATATAATTACAAGAATTTCGATGAATACTTTACAAATCCTTTATTTCAAATTTATTTACCAATCAAATAAGGATAAACAAAGAAAAAGAAGTTTAAATTTTAAAAGAGTATGGTATCTCCTCAAATTGCTAAACTGATTACGGGAAAAAATAATTGCATTTTTGTCATTTTGTATGAATTCAACTACTAATGGGTAATATTTATTTGTTACGAAAATTATTGAAAATGAAGAATATATTACATTGGTAATATTAAGTATTAGGGTTGGACAAACTCGGTTTTATACCCGAAAAACAATTAATTCTATCTTTTTCCCGAAAGAAGCTAAATTTTTAGGTTTTTTTAAAATGAAAAATATTCTTTTGAATTTACAGTGGAATTCATTGTAAACAGAATTCATGGCACTGGCTTGCCGATCATGCCCTAATGATCACTCAGCAGAATGGACACAAATTCGACCAATTGATCAGTGGCCGGAAGAAAAGGAAAAAATATATAAAAGAAGGATAAGCGGGATTTTTGAATAAAATTCATAAAATTGATGATTTAAAAAATGTTGAAAAATTAAAACAAAAAAAATGTTAAAAATATGCAATTAAAATATAATTTAAAAATATTTTCCCGAACATTTCAACTCATTCCTCTTCTCATTTTACTATTTGTTTTTATTGGACCTAAATTTATATCTTAAACTTAAAAAAATTAATAGAATTTTTCCCTCTATTTCATTTCCAATTATTAAAATAATTTAATAATGACTTTCTGGATTTTCATATTTTTACATATTTTTTGACTCTTTTGCCACGTCGAAAGAATTTTTTATCGAATGAATATCAAATATATAAAATAAAAATTGAGGATTAGAATTTTGATGGGCCACCTTTTTTGATGATTTTTTTCTTGATCGGTCTTTGGTGGGGTCACAGGACTGGTCCCATGACACCAAAAACGAATTCAAATTCATTTAATAACATCCAATCGAACTAATTTTCCTCTTTTATTAAACAATAAAATTATCCAAATCCAGGATCCAAAATACGAATAATCTTTAATGTTCACCAGAAAATTGGGAACCGGTGGAATGAATTTGGCCCTATCCAGTAAAAAGGCATGTGATTTGCATTTTGGTTTGATAATTTTGATCATCCGTTCAATGAAATGATTGGAGAAAAGGATGAAATATTGTTCACATTTTAGGAATATGAATTTGGATGATATTATATTTTGAAAATGAGGAAAATTTTCCTAAGGCCTATCCGGCAAATGAATGGATTTTACATTTTGGATGGATAATTTTGATCATTTTTCAAAGTTATATAAGAGATCTGTTCTCATTTTTGGCCAATGGATTTGAATAATTTTTTGTTTTATGTAATACAGAGTGAAATTTGCCCAATTTGTTGGCCTTTATAAGCGCACTGGAAATCACAAAAAACCATCATTTTCCATCAAATCCAATTTATCCAAATAATATTTTTTCTATCATAATATTCTTATCCGAATAAAATGGTTGTCTTCCTTCATTCGTTCAACAAAAATGCCTTCCCAATGCTTTTCGTCAACTGCTCATTTCTTGTGCTGACCATTTTGTTGATTCTACAATATTTTGTCCTGGTGCAAGGTGATTGGCCTGAATGCGACCCAAGTATGTTTAATAAATGCTTAATATATTTCTATTTATGCCTTTTCAGAATGTAACGAAGAAACTTTATTCTGTGATGAAAATAAACAATGTGTTTCATGCCTCCCACGTGGCCATCGTATGTATAATTTTAGGGCACAACATTCCATTTAGTTTATTTCGAATTCCTTTAATTTTTTGGGATTTGATTGCAAGTAAGTAATTTTATGCAAACATGAGCAATTATTCGACATGGAAAACAATGTATTATTAACATAAAAAGTGACATGATATTTTTAATTTGCTTTTTAACTTTTTTTAAAGTTATGGCTATACAAAGAATTTTTAACTATTTATGAATTTTTAGAATGCAATGCCGGTATAGCATGTTGCAGTAAAAAATGTACGGATGGCCATTGCGAATGCCATAACGATGCAGGATATGGCGATTGTATGTAGGGTTTAAAGCAGTATTGTCCAAACGTCCTCGTCATTCGTCTCGTCTCAAAAAAAGGCGAAAGACGAGACGAATGACGAGGGGTAAAAAAGGCCGAGACGAATGACGAGAACACTGGTTTAAAGACATATATTGTACAATGATTTTTCGTTAGTTTAATTTTTGAAATTGCGATTGGAAGTATATAATGCTAACAAATTTAAATAATTGAGCAACTAAAAAAGAAAAATAAATATAAACAAATTGATATATACAGACAGAAAATTTTTTCGAAAGATTAAGAAATTTTTAATTTTTTGTTAAATTTTTTTAAACTTAAGTCTAAAAATTATTTTAATTTTTTAATGATTTTTTAGGGTGTAACCAAAATGAACAATGTTGCAGTGGAAAATGTGGATACCAATCAAACCGATGTGTTAAAGCGGATTGCCTCTCAACTGGCGAATGTATGTAGAATTTTAAATCATAGTATACGACTATAGTTATTTTCCTATTCTAATAAATCTAAATAATTAAACAATAAAAAGAATCAGTTGAAATATTGGTAATTTTCGGTTATGAATCTCTACTCTATCTCTAACCAAAAAAATATAAAAAATACTCCATAAGAATTTTCAAGATCCGATTTATAGGGTTGCCCCGGAACCACGATTTTGACCGGAACCGGAACTCATTTTTCAAACCGGAACCGAAATACAAAAAGCCGGAACCAGGAACCGGGGCAAAATTTAAGCCAAAAATGGCTGCGTAGCGAAAATTTAGGCCCAAAAATGGCCGTGCAGCGAAAAATTTGACCCAAAAATGGCTGCGCAGCGAAAGATTAGACATTTTTAAAATTCAACTAATGAATATGCAACAAAATGCATTTTATAGGGGTGCAAATTTTTCAGTTGCCCCGGAGCCAGGCTTTTGACCGGAACAGGAACAGAAAGACCATAACCAAAATCAGAACCGGAACTCATTTTTCAATCTGGAACCGGAACCCTAAAAAGGCCGGGGTGGGTAGTAAATGAACTCTAGTCGCTGGTAATTACCAGCGTATCATTGGTCAATTAACCAGAGCTTATAGTAAATGAAATTACCACAGCTTTTACCAGCGTATCACTGGTTAGGTTACCAGCAAATGCTGGTAAAGGAAACTAGGCTTAGTAAATGTAACTCACCAATGGTCATCCTACCAGTGTTTTCCTTAGTTGCAGAAAAACCCTGGTAGCTAGGCTACCAGAGCTTAGAAAAAAATTCATAAAAAATTCAGAAAAATTTCTAAAAATATGAACTAAAAAGTATATTGTAGAAGAGACTCTCCTCTATCGAATGATATAAAATTTGAGCGAAAAAGTCTTCAATTTCAATTTTTAAAATCATTTTAAATAAAAATTTCACTTTTTTTCTACGCCAAATAATTTTAACTAGCGTAAAATATTTTTTTAAACTATTTTTAGCTTTATTTAAAATTTTTAAAATATTTTCCTAAGAGAAAAACGAGTAAAAGCTAAATAATTTATATTTGATTTTTATGAAATGAATTTTAGGTTATTCGATAGAGAAAAATTTACTGAATAATATATCTGAAAATCAAATTAAAGAAAAAATTACTTAATTAGTTGTGAATTTTCAAAAATTAATTAAAAAACCCTGGTAAGAAGCCTGGTAGGAATATCAAAGGAAGCTCTGGTAAAAAACGCTGGTAAAGCTACTTTTCTTATTTACTATGCTTACCAGTGATCATTGGTAGCTTTTTGCTGGTAAAACAACCATTGGTAGAAAGCTCTAGTTAAATTACCAGAGTTCATTTACTACGGGCCCCCGGAAGTTCCGGTCACCGGTACCGGAACTTCTGGGGCAACCCTAGTATTTATTTACCAATCATTTTTTCCGTATCATTCATTAACGATTGTTACATGAAATTTTAAGTGAAATATATGATACAAGCAAATTGTAATTTCCTTTTTGTTAAAATTATACTCTAACGTTTAATTGAGAACTTTTCTAATCCTAAACTATCTGAAATCTTAAATTTAGCCCTAATCTATGCCTTATCCTAATCTTTTATGCGATGATAAAAAAAAGGCCATAAATTGTTTTATTTTTGTTTATTAATGAGAGTTATTATCAGCTCATCTTGATCAAAAAATTTTTGACACTCTCCCGAATTGTGATCAAAAGATTGTACTTTTTTTTTACATAAACTAAAAGTCATTACAAGATATGCAAAAAATAATTGTGTACATATTCATTATAAACATCCAAGGGATGGGGAGAGATGTTCATATTTTTAGGTGGGGGGGGGGGGGGGGGGGGGGGATGTGGAGGTTAAATATTAACAAAATGATTTGTGCAAAAATTTTTTATAAATGAGATGATATTTTAAATATTTAAGTATTTTTTTAAATTAGGTCTAGAAAAAATTATTTTTAATTATGTTTGATTTTTTAGCTTGTTTCCATGTTGATTTTACCCATTGCTGCAGTGGAAAATGTGCATTTGATTGGTCCTCATTGTCAGATAAGTGCACTTAATGTGAAGAAAAACAGAATGTGTACGAGAACGAGAACATTCTCTTTACTGAACAAAAAAATTTAGATGAAAAGAAAAAACTAAATATGATTGAATTTATGAACGAAAAAATTAAATAAAAATTTTCAAATTCAACAATAAATGTTTTGTAACAAAAAATATTTGTGCTCAAATTTATTAAATGTACTTTTTATTTAAAAAAAACTGCTAAGCATGGTATAATTGAATCTTACTAAATATTATGTAAAATTTTAAAAAATGATTTTATGAAATTCTTTAAAATAAAACCATATTTCACTAATGTCGAAGCCACGACAAGAGGGAAGAAAACAAATAACATTCACACGCCCAGCTTTTGCCTGTAAAAATGATGCTCTTATCTTCTAAACCACGCTTTTACGTTAATCATTCTCCGGCAAGAAAAACCAAAAGCGATCCTTTTCTTCCGGAGGGGACGGTTTGTGGCACGGCCGTTCTGTGACGAAAGCTAATAGTTCAGCACCTAATGAATGTTTTAGAATGTTTTTTATATCATTTAATAGATCAAAAAATTCTCTATCAGCTCATGTAAAAATCAGTTAATAAAACTTATTTTATGCATTTTTAATATTCAAAAAGCTTTAAATTTGTCAACATTTTGCCGAATTTTATTTAAATCACTATAACTTTTTCCATTTAAAAGAATTTAATGTGATTTTTATATCATTCGATAGATAATGCATTGCTTTATCAAATGCAAATAAAATCATTTGAAATGGTTCAGTTTGGTATTTAATTATAAAGCAAAAACTAGTTCGCCACTAACCGTCGCGTACCCTTTTTCTTCTGCTCATAATTTAATAAAAAATTCGCTTGAAAGTGAATTCTTTTCAATTTGATTTAATTTTAATTGGGAAATTTTATGGGAAATTTGAGTTGTTCCCTTAGGATTTATTATATTTATTTATTATTTTATCCAATTTTCTCATCCATGATCCATTCCCACATTCCCTCATTTCCATTTCGTTCTCCATTTAGTGATTTAGTCGCTTTCCAGCTTTCCACCCAAATTTGCCTCATCAAGGATTTATAGCAGAATTCAGCAATTTGTGTCCACAAGTTTCTTGGATTATTACAGGAAAAATAACTGAAAACCGGCGTCAAAAGACTAATTCATTTGGTACAAGGATCATTATTTTATTCCATTATTTTAGTGGAAAATTACAATTATTAATTGGAATTATTTGGAAAGCGGAGATTAATTTAATTCCATTTACGGCTATATCCCGCGCAGTCTCAGGGCCTTGAATACGGTCTACATATTTTCGGCAAGCTTCTCCTTCATCCCCAATTTTGATCCTTAATTCCCATATATCCATCATAATCCTCTTATTTGTTATTTTTCACTTTTGGTGGTACAAAAAGTAATTTTGGTGGTAAAAAAGAGTAACCTTTAGTTTCGAAAGCCACCATTTTGTTGATTTTTACGATGATAATCCCTTGACCCTGACACCACAGAACGGATTCACATTCATTTACTACCACCCATTTAGACCAAATTTTCCTCGATTTGTTAAACAACAAAATTATCCAAATCCGGGGACCACAAAATTCGAATAATTTTTGTTTGCTTTTTCTCCCAGAAATTTGGAATTGAATTAAATGAAGTTCGGCCTATCAGCAAAAAGCCAAGGTATTTGCATTTTGCATGGATAATTTTGATTATCCTTTCATGGTTATGATTGGAGAAAATTGAGCAAAATTATTTCCATTATCCATGTATTTGGAAATTTTTTTTGATTTTTGATAACGAATTAAAATTAAATTGTTCTGATTTGGGCCTATAGATTTGGATAATTTTACATAGATAAATTTTCACATTTGGTGGCCTTTATATAAACGCTTTGGAAAATACACATAAAATAAATAAAAATTTGAAAAGTAAAATTTTCCAAAAATCTAATTCATAATTAAATTACTATAATAATTAGAAATGAATTAGAGTGAAAAAATTCTTAATTATATTTTTATAAATTTAATATAGAAATTATAGTCCAGTAAAAACAAATTGAAAAGAAGAGAGGACTGGGTAAAACATTTGTGAGAATGTTTTTAAATTATATTTTAATTTGCATATTTTTGAACCTTTTTTTATTTTAGTTTTTCAACATTTTTTAAATCATCAATTTTCAATGCGTGAAAATGAATGAAATTTTAATAATTTTTTTAAGAAAATTAATTATTAATTAAATTGATTAAGTAGTTAAAAAATATTAAATTTAGTCAATTTTGCTAGAATAAAATTTATCAAATCATAATAGCAAAATTAGTTTGTTAAATGTGACAATACGGTTGAATTTGTACTATTTATTTTTTTTTCATTTAATCACATTTTTCATCCAGCTAATAGAATTTTCTCGCACACATCTTGCTGCTCTCCTTCAATTCAAATCAAAGTGGATCGGTACATACACATCGAGAGCCTAATTCAGGGGGAAAACAAAAACAGTATGCTCCATCGCAACAGGAGTCAGGGTAATTCATACAATCTGAAAATTCAAGCATAAATAAAAAATTTTTTTCTAGGCCTAATTTATAAAAAAGTTATAAAAATATCACAACACTTTTTGTAAAATATTTTTGCACACATACATTTGGAAGTGGGACATTTTGACGGTGGAATGTTGTGGACATTCAATAGTAGGTGGACTCTTGGAGGTATTTTTGTAATTTTTGTGATAATCTTTTTCCAAAAAGGGGAAAGTGAAGAATCCTATCTATTCATCTAGAATTAGGATTAATGTCATTGAGAGGAGGTATCCCTGGGTGATTCTAAAACTAATCAATTTTGTTAAAGTCATTCAGTGGGCGGATATCATCTCAAGTATCTCTAAGTAACTCTAACGTCTAACCCTAATCAATTTTCTCTATAACAAAAGAAATTGAACACAAACTAAATAAGCAATAAGTAGTAAGTACCCATTTCGACAGTGGAGATTTCAACATTTTAAATTTATTATTAGTTTCATTTAAAACTTAAAAAATTCGACTCATTTAAGTCACACTAAATATTTAAGTAATGTAAAAAAATATAAAACTGACCCACAACTCAATTATTTTTGAATTTTATAAGAAAAACCAATGATAGATGCATGCTTACAATTGAATTTGATGGTAGGAATTGAATGTTATATAAATTTAAAAATGTACCATTTGGACAAATGAAGTGGTTGTGTTTTAAATACTATTTTATTAGTTAAGTAATAGCCATAAATTTTTTATTTTTCAGTTTCATAAGAAAATTATTTATTATATAGATTCTTTCTCAAGGCACAGATCGATATTTATAACTTATCAAATGATATATAATTTTTTAAAATAAATCTGATTTATAGTTTTTCCTTTAATTTCGATCTTTCCAGGCTGTCGAAATGTCCTATCGGTATCATTTTGTTAATATTAAAAATAGTTTTTTAATGGATTATTTATTTAAATTTGTCATTAATTTATGTATATGTAATCCCAATCTTAAAATTATTGATAAATATAAATACCATCGTCAATTTGAATGCATTCTATCGGGCCAGTAATTGCTGAAACTTGCATTTGCACAAAAATGGTCAGTAAGAGAATTGAACTGATGAACAATTTTGGGAAGGAATTTTTGTTGGCAACCATTTTGTTCGGAGAATTTTCAAAGGAGAAGAAAATGTTGAATTTGGAAAAATTGGATGGAATGGAAAATGATGCTTTTGGGTGACTTTCCAAAGGGCTTATAAAGGCCACCAAATGGGGCAAATTTTCTTCTGCTGTATCAAACAAAATTATCCAAATACAAAGGCCCGATGTAAATAATTTTTCTTCCTTGTTCTCCCATAAAATTTTATAGCATGATCAAAATTATCCATCCCAAAATGTAAATTCCATGTTTTTGCCAGATAGGCCTTGGGCAAATTTTCCTCAATCAGTTTCAAAACTAAAAAAATATCCAAATTCATGTGACTAAAATGCAAACAACTATTTCCTTGTTCTCCCATTATAGCCTTGTATAGATGATCAAAATTATCCATCCTAAAATGTAAATCCCATGCCTTTTTAGCGGAAAGGTCAATTCATTCAATCCAGCAGTTCCCATATTTCTGATGAACTAGGAAACAAAGATTAATCCGAATTTTCGCCCCTATTTTGTATAATTTTGTTACATAAAAACAATCAAAGAGACACTCCATTTTGAATTAATCCATTTTAGTGCTCGAGGGGCTATTAATTCTTCTCGAACTTTTCTTCGCCAATTTGAGAGTAAGACATGCTGGCATTGGAAAGTTTTGAAATGGAAAGATCCATTGCCGACTAATTTAGGCAAAAAATGGATGATATTTATCCCAGAAGGGTCGGAAGGAATTTATAATTTCCTTACCGGATTATGCTATTTATTGCGGAATTGGTTAAACTTCATGCAGCGGTAGATATATCAATGGATATTTACTGCACATCACCTTATTTGGCAATAAAAAATGCCGATGGATATACAGCAAATTTAATTTTTCATAGAATTGCTTTAGGCAAAAGGAAATGGCAATTAAATCAGTCTAAGATTGATATTCAAAACTTGTATTTATGGTCATATTATCATCCAATTTGGATAAATTTGGCAGTAAAACAACAAAAATTTATTGCTAAAATATTGGACGAAATTAGCGAAAATAAAAATTGCATTTTTCAGCATATTCTTATTAAGAGCAACCCCATCAATTTGTGCATTCGGGGAATGCTAGTTATTTATCAGATTAATGGTAAACTATCCTGGAACTGGTCTAATAAGATTATGGCTAAGCCTCAAGTAATGTGGTTGCAAACTATGGAGAAACTTCTTCGCGTTATTGTGGTTGTTTTTCTTTTTAAAAATGAAACAATAAATTCAATTAGAAAATTAAATATTGAAGAAGTTGTGAAAATAAAGAATGTTTGTTTTTCAACTGTAGAAAATATGATTTCGGCGGAAAGATTTCTAATCCGCCTTGACCACGGAAATAGACTATTTTTATGGTTTTTATTTCCCGCCGGAGATTGCGGAGTTGGATCGGCAACTGTTGAATCACTCGACCCAAGAAAATCTTGGCGTCATTTGCCTCAGCAAAAAATGGGGCCTCCACCAAAAAATAATGCAAATGGCTTTCGGCATGATTTGATTAATGAAGAACCGGAGTTCGCGTGCATCCAACAGAAAAGGAAAGTGTGGGGAAAGGTCCCAAAAATAATTCAGAACTCCACGATTTGTCAATGCCCTTGGCCACAGTACTCATCTTCGAGATCTCTGCGGCTGCATTCTTTAAATATGGCAATTCGACATGTGCCGTTAAATGGAATAGCAGGACTCAATTCAAACTAATTGTGATGCAGGTTTAATTTTCCAGTCTGCCCGGAATTTGTTGGAGATGTCCAACAACACTAAACTACAATTATAAACTACAATTTCGCCATCGCCTCTTCATGCTTTTGCTTCCTGGGATGGCTGCCTTGATTCATTCAGTTTTCTTTCTTCATTCCAAAAATATTCACATAATAACGAAAACCATCCTTTTTTTACGCTCGCATTTATTATAATTTCCAAAAGGCGAATATATTCTTTTTTCTTCTCAATTAATTGATATTTAGCACGGGGAAATCAAAAGGGGCAAATTTATTTGAGTTGTTCCCCTAGGTCATATTTTTCCTCATTTTTCCCTCTTCCAATCCTTCCCAATTCCCTTAATCCCGAGCTCGTCGTTTCACCCAATTTTATTCTTCCGGTGTTTTGCCGAAGGTCGATTTTGGAGCTTCCTTGTGATCACAAGCGCATTTGGATTATTTGGCAACCTAATTGCCATTCTTCACAATTGGATTAAACAATTGGCGCGTGGATTATTAATACGAGGATAACTTCTTCATTTCCACTTAATTGGAACCGAGGATAACTTTATTTGCTCCAGTGGAAAACCGACAAATGTTATGAGGTAGATATTTATAAATATTTTTTGCCGATTTTCGTATGCAACGGAAAAGATTGCATATAAAATATTTGAATTTTATAATTTTTATATATTCATTTTTTAAAATTAATTTTGAAAAAATTTATTTTTATGCAAAATTTCGAAAAATTAAAAAATTTTTAAGTATTTAAAATTGTACTTTATTCTCACAATCAAGGGCTTATCAAATATTACATCTGATGATTTGACTGCCCCACTGTCCAATTGCTCATTGCCGACTTCTGCATGCATTGCTTCCATTGATTGGAGCCGACAAAGAATCATGAAAGGATGCATCTCCACAAATTGTTCAATTGATTATGGAAAAACTTTTTCATATTCGCCATTTTGCATCAATTCAACTGTGTAAATTTTTTAAGAAATATATAATATTTTTTATATATTTTTTATTAATGAACACTATTTAATTAGGTGAAAAAATATTGAAAATGGAGATATTGATTCTAATTTATTTTAGATTTCATACTTATACCAATTTATAGAACTTTAATGTTTGGACTTTGGACTTCTTTAAGATTCCTATTCAGTACCCTAACCCTAACCTAATCATAAGCTTAAATTCTATAATCTTTCCATCTTTTTCTTTAAGAATAATACTTTTTTTTTATCAAAATGTAAATTTAAAATTAATTCCATTTTTTGAATTTTGAATTTTTTGGCAAATGAGGAATTAAAAATTATTTTGAAAAATTTCGATTTTTTGAATTTCGACCCCATCCACTGGTTTGTGAATTTATTCGACTATTCTCATTGAGGACTCGTCATTTGTTTATAAATTATTTTCTAACCATTTCGATTTCGAAGATAAAAAACATTTTTTAAAAAATTCGATTCCCATATTTCCCCATATTCCATTCAGTTGATTTTCATTCTTTTTTTTTGTCCATTTTCTATTTTCGAGTCATTTCTGTTTAAGTGATTTGTTAAATGTTATAAAAAATTTACGGTTGAATTTGAAAATTTTATTCAATTTATTTTTTTAAATCACAAATTCAATCATCTTTTCTTTTTCATCTAAATTTTTCATTCAAGGAAGGGGAATGTTCTTGCGCAAATTTTTCCACTTCAAATCAGGCACAAGCAGGCCCGTTCCAAAAACAATCCCACCAGCTTTTATCTTTACAATTACATTCTTGACTGCAGCAAAAGTAGTAAGATTCAGGGTTACATGCTAAAAAGTCATACATGATTAAATAATTTTGTTTAGATCTAAGTTAAAAAAATTTATAAATGAAAATTAAAAATATCATGCAACTTTTCGAAAATTATTTTTTATAAATAACACTTTTTGATTATGATATAAAGGCTTTATGATTTTTCATAATTGTACTTTTCCGTTTTGGGACACACACCAAAAAATTATGAAAAAGTATCCGAAGCGTAATGCTTGAAATTAAGCTTAAACAATATTTTTGACTTCATTAATATTCTCCGAGCCCTAATTCTTAATTCAATTCTTAGGAACCCTAAGAAATTTTAGAAAAATGTTTGCTAATTTATTTATTTTTTCAAATATTTTTCCTTATGGAATTATATATAATAAAAATGTGTCCCTCTATAATAGAAAAATTACAATTAATAAAGAAAAAAAATATACTAGGTGATCTGAATTTTTATTTAATTTTTAAAATATTTTATGAAAAATTAATTTATAAGGAATGTTTTTCAAAAAATGGCTAGAAAACATCTACCGAAAATTTTTAAAAACCAAATGAAACTGAGAGCGTCAAAACGGGGAAAATCATAAGAGAAGACCTCGATTGATTTGAACTACCCAACTTAACTTACATCAAAATCTCCAGAAATTTAATGGTAGGAATATGAAACAACAATTGTAGAATGAGCTGCATTACAAATTTACTTACATACACCATGTCCTAGGCAATCTTGACCGTCCACTTGCATAACATGCTGTTGAATCAATAAAATGATGGTCAGCAAGATGACGAAAAACATAGGAAAAGCATTTTTGTTGAACCAACAATGGAAGCCAGCCATTTTATTAGGATGAGAATATTCAGCAAAAAAGGAAAAAAAGAACGATAAATTTGATTGTGTGTATATGGAAATTTTTGGGTTGTGTGATTTTCTAATGGGCTTATAAAGGCCCCAAATAGAGTATATTTTCCATTGTATTAAGACAAAAAAAAATTATCCAAATCCATAGGACCGAATGCGAACAATTTTATTTTCTTTTTCTCTTATCAAAACTTAACAAAAATTATTCCCAAAATGCGAACAACTTCGTTGATCACGAGTATAACCTGAGAAGAATGATCAAAATTATCCATACAAAATGTAAATTCCATTTGCTGATAGGCCTTGGCCAAATTTTCCTCAATCAGTTTCAAACAAAAAAATTATCCAAATTCATGTGACTAAAATACGAACAACTTTTTCCTTTTCTCCCATGACCTTGAACGGATGATCAAAATTTTTCATCGCAAAATGCAAATCCCCTTGCCTTTTTGCCGGATAGAGCCAAATTCATTTCATCCAATTTCCAATTTTTCTGGTGAACATGGAAGCAAAAATTTAGTAAATGGTTGATAAAAAATAATTTTATTTGTGCCTTTTCAGCATGTCCTCCCCAAACTCCATTCTGTCAAGCTAAAACTAGCACATGTTACTGCATACCAAATCGCATAAGTTTGTATAATTTTAGGGCGTATCATTCTATTTTGTTTTTTTCCTATTCATATCATTATTTTTTTTTATACTTTGATTGCATTTAATAATACTAAACAATTTAAGAAATTAATAAAAAAATAAATGAAAACTGGATATTTTTAATTTTCTAACTTTTTTTAAAAAATTTATGCATAGACAACATTATTTTTATTTATAAATATATGATTTTTTAGTATGCAAATTGGATCGAGAGTGTTGCAGTGGACACTGTTTTAAACTCAATGGTACAATTCCATTATATTGCCTCCCTTGAAGGCTGGAGTAGAATGTGTGCGAGAGCAATCATTTCCTATGAAAGATGGAAATGTAGATTATAGAGAAATAGACTAAAGATGATTCAATTTGTAAACAAAAAACTAAGTACAACAAAATTTTTAATTCAACCGCTAAATATAATTGCAATAAAAAATTATTTGTAAATAAAATGATAAATTTTATTTGAGCAAAATTGCTTACCTAAAATATATTTTAACTTTTATGTTTTAAACAATTTAATTAATAATTAATTAACTTTCATACAAAAAATCAAGAAATATTTTAATTCTTTCATCCAATTTTAATTCATTCTAAATCAGAATGGCACCAAAATTCGACCAATGCCTCTGTGGCCGGATGAGAAAAGGAAAATGCAAAGAAAAATGGATAATCAAATTTTTGTAAAAGTTCATTTGGAATTGAAGATTGATGATTTAAAAATCTTGGAATAATATTCCCTCAATCAAGCTCTAATTATTAAATTTTTCTTTAATTCTTTGCATTTAATCAAAATTTTAATGACTTAAATTTTTTTAAAAAAGTGAAAAAGTCAGTGTTCCCTATTTAGATATTTAGAAGCCTATGATTGCGACTTGCGAGCAGAGATTGGTATAGCTATAGGAAAAAGTAGAGTATAGGTGATTCTATACCTATACCTATAGCTATAGCTTCCTATACCTATACTCTACCTAAGGCCAGCTAAAGGTAGATGTAGAGTAGAGCAAAAAATTTCCAGCTAAAGATAGAGGTGTTTTCCTATACTTTTTCCTATACCTATAGCTTCTTTCTATACCCAAAAATTTAATGGAATTACCTTATTTTTTAAATTTTTTCTGGCATTTTTTTCAAAAACTGACATTTTATTTCTTGCAATTGAATGAACAATCTTTTACTTCTTTTAATCATAAAACTATTATAATTTTTATTAAATAAAAATAATTATTGAACATTTATTAAAATATTCTTTTTAGAATTAAATATTGACATGGATGAGATTATAATGAATGAACAAGAAGAAGGAAATCAGCAAAATAACACCTCTAATTTGGCTGAGATTATTTTGGATGAAGAACATAGCTCGGCAAGGGGGGGACCGTCCCCCCCCCCCCCCCACAACGCAGCACTCAGGGGTTTTACCGGGCGGGAACCACGCACCAAGCAGGGGGTGGAAGGGAAAAATTGAAAAATTTTTCAGAAAAATTGGAAAATTTTTCGCTGCGCGGCCATTTTTAGGTCAAATTTTACCCTGCGGGGTTGTTTTGGCCCTAAATTTCCGCCTGCGGCGCAAAAAATCCCAAATAGGAACTACGCATAAAAAATTATGGTGGACCTCGCCCATCACCAACCACGCAACCACCCATGATGTCCCCCCCCCCTTGCCGAGCTATGATGAAGAAGGAAATCAGGAACAAGAGGTTTCAAAATCCAAAAGAACAGATCCAGCTTGGCAATTTTTCGATATTAACAAAGAGAAAAAAGAATGGAATTGCCTAGTCAAAACATGCCAACAAACATTTAAATACACAACAGAATGCCCTAGTGCAAATACGGCAAATAAACATTTAAAAACAAAACATCCAAAAGAGTTTAAAATTGTCGAAGAAGAGAGAAATAAAATTGCAGCTGCTGGTCCAACAGTAAAAAAGCGAAAAATTGATGATCAAAAACAACAAAAATTGACATTTGCATCTGCAAAAAAATATTCGAAGGATAATACAAAGTAGGAAACTTTTATTTTGCCCACATATTGAATTAATTAAGGCAATTAAAATTCAATGAATCCATTATTTTTTATTGCTGTAAACCAAATGTGACAATTTACCAATTAAAATCGGATGAATTTCGAGGTTTATTTTCGGTTGCCGATTCACAATTAAATGTATTATTTTTAATTTAAATATTGCTTTTATTATTGTCTCAAATTTCAATAGGTTCCATCGGATTATAAACCAATAAAAAAATTGATCAGCGAATTTTACACCAAGAAGAAAATACATTTTACCAAAAGATTTGAGGACATGGCACCAAAATTCAGTGGCATTTTGGATATTTGGACTGATCCAAATATGAAAACAGCCTATTAGGTCGTGAATTAAATAAAATACTCTTTTTAAATTGCGTTTTAGGTGTTTCGGTTCAATTTTACAATTTGGAATCTAAACAATTCGAGCGAATTTTCCTTGAAATGCGGCAGCTAAAATCAAAACACACAGGTTAATAAAATTTATTATCAAATCAAAATTATTAATTGAATTAGGCGCATATATCCGCGAGACATTTTTTTCCATTCTTGAGGAATTCAAATTGCCAGAAGAAAATATGCTTAAAATAATTTCTGATAATGCTAGCAATATGATTGCTGCATTTAAAAATGATGATGTTGAAAGTGAATCATCAGAATCAGAAACTGAGCCGGAATTTAAAGAACCAAGAAGTTTTTTCGGTCTGGAAGAAGAAGCGGATGAGAATGAATTTGAGGATTTTGACAAATATTCGGAGTATTATTTAAATTATTTAGAAAATAAAATATAATATTTTCCTTAGGATGATGAGATTGGATGTATTGCACATTCAATCAACTTGGCCTTGATGTTTATTCTGAAAAGACATGTATTGATAATGGATGGATTTTCCTTGATCAAAAGAATTATAAATCATTTTAATAAATCACATCAATCAAAAGAGGATCTTTTTAAAGCCACTGGGCTTTCACTTGTGAAATTTTGTGGCACTAGATGGGGACAATGGATTTTGGCCATCGAAAGATTCCTAAAAATTAAGGAAGATGTCAAAAAGGTTTTTTATTATTAAATTTTTATGTTTAATTTAATTTAAGATTATTCGAGGAAAATCAATCGGATTTCCAACAAATATTGAAATTGTTGAACTCGGCCAAATTATTCATTTTCTGAAACCCATTTTGGAAATTTTGACCGCAATTCAAGTAATTTAATAATTTTTAATAATATATTTGATAAATTTAGTCTGAAAAAATGGTCACCATTTCAATGGTATTAGTCAAAGGATTTTTCGAAAAATCCTGTCATGGCCACTATTCGGGACGAATTTGTTGCTGAAATTCGAAAAAGATTTTCTTTTGTTTTTGATACGCGTGATCAAAAATTTGACAAAATCTTCATCATTGCCACTTTCCTCGATCCGAATTACTGCTGGCTAATGGAAGAAATGGATGAATTCACTGCAAAAGGATTACTAAAATCGAACGTAATTAATTAAATTTTTAACTAAATGTATAAAATAAAATAAAAAAAAACTATTAAGGTCAAAATCAATTCCCAAGTTCAGAAGCAGCAAATCATCCAAAATCAAATTAATACATCAATTGATGAAAATATATCGTCATTTGATCGATTGAAAGCAGAGAAAAGGCGAATTGCTGCAAATTCTTCAAAGGCACAGGAACCCATTAATGAATTGGAAAAAGCAATCAATGCATATTTGAGCTGGGCAAAAGAAACAATGCCTGAAGATATTGATCCGATTGCGTTTTGGGTATTTTTTATATTCGAAAATTAATTCTTAAAACAATTTTCAGCTTGAAGCGGATTCAAAATGGAATGCATTGAAAGAATATGCTATTCAAACTTTGTCAATTCCGGCAACTTCGGCGGCACAAGAGCGGATTTTCAGTTATGCGGGCATTGCGACTGAAAAGAGGAGGAACAGAATGGGTTCTGAACTTTTGAACCAGAAATTATTCATCCATTTGAACAAAAAGAAGAAAGCAGGAACAGAAACAGAATTTATTCTGAACTTTTAAACCAGAAATTATTCATCCATTTGAACAAAAAGTTTGATTAATTGTTGATCGATATAAATTTTGCAATATTTATAAATTTATTGTCAATTTAAATAAAAAAAAATTACTAATTTTATTATAAAAAATTTTTTTGAAAAGGTATAGGAAAAGGTATAGGAAACTGCTATACTCTACCTATACCTATACTCTACTCTACCTGCCAAAAAAAAGTATAGGTAGATGTATAGGTAACTCTACCTGTGGTCAGGTATAGGTAGAGGTAGAGTATAGTTGGCAATTTCCCAAGTATACCAATCTCTGCACAGGAGCAATCCGCATGCACAGTGTAGATTCTCGCAACAATTGTTGTTAAAAGGACTACATGCTAAAAGGTATATATATTAGATAAAAATAAGTATACCCAAATTAAAAAATAATATTAAATTAAAAATAACCCGCCTCTTTCAAAAAATAATATTTTTAATTTCGTACTTTTTTTCTGCATTTTTTATTTCTTAAATTGATTAGCATAAAATTATATTCTTCCAACCATATTTCATCACCCTTTAAAGTAACCTGACATTTGCAGGCCTGCTGTCTTATGCCATTGGTGATAAAGCTGCTATGGAAGTGTTTATAGGAATATATTAGGCATAAAATTAGCTACAAAATGATATCAAAAAATGGCTAATTTTGAATATTCGCTGAATTATTTTCAAAACCCATTGATTTAATTAAAATTGTGTTTCCGGTCATTTTTTTTTTTGCAATAAATCGGTGAATATTCAACATTAACCAAAGCTTTACCATTTTTTAACTATTGTTATGCCTATTAAAATGTTATAAATATTGCCAAAGCAGCTTTAATTTTATCGGCACCAGACCGTTTCGTCCGCAATTGTCGGTCCGCAAATGTCGGTTAACCAATCCAACCCATTCACGACAAATTAATGGTAACAATAATAAAATAAAACACCATTTCCTAAATATTATACACATACACACTTGCATATTTTTCAATGCAACCGTCCACCTGCAAAACATTCAGTTGAATGAACAAAATGCTCAGCAAAATGACGAACAGCACTGGGAAGGCATTTTTGGTGAATGAATGGAAGGCAGCCATTTAATTCGGAGAATATTTAGCAGAAGAAAATGTTTAATTAATTTTTTAAAAATTATATTTTAAAAAAATTGTAAAAATGATCCATTACATGGGATCAAACAATTGACCAAATTTATTCAAATTTTTAATTTAATTTATTGATTTTTTGCAGGTCAAGAGCGTTTAACAAAGCAAATTGCTGTAGCAATTTTCCAAGCTGTACATCCAACCGGTGTTGGAGTTGTGATTGTGATTGAAGCCAGGTAAAATAACTATTATTATCAAATATTAAAAATTGTTTTCTTATTTCAGTCATATGTGTATGGTTATGCGCGGTGTGCAAAAAATTCATGCAACCATAACAACTTCCTGCATGTTGGGCGAATTCCGGTACGCATAAATTTTAATTATTAATAATAAAGAATTAATTATATTAATTTTTATGAGGCTTAAAAATAATTGAAAATTTGAGAGAAAAATGAGGCCAAATAGCATAAAAATTTTTTGGAAAAATTCTCAAAAATTCCTATTTTACGATTATTGCTTGAATTAATAAATTACACTTTTAAATTTATATTTTTTCATAATATAAAAATTAATATTTAAATATTTCAGTGACGATCCGAAAACGCGAGAGGAATTTCTAACATTGATTAAGAAATAATCAAAAATATTTTTATTAACGAATTGATGCGAAAATGGAAAAAAGATAGGGACGAAATATAAATTTAATTTGAATATTATATTATTTTTAATATTTAAAAAATTTTGAGTAGCTATTTTTTGTATATTTTCATCGAATATAATAAAAATTGCTTAATTTATATTTAAAATCGCATAATTTTAATAAATTTATTTACTTAATTGTTAGAAAATTAAAATTAATCTTAAAAATTTCCATTCCATTAAAAATTCTTTTTCGTTACTTTTTGTTCCTATTTTTGGGTCAATTAGGATAAAGCGATAAAGTGAAAGATCCCAGCCCCCTATAGATGGAATTGGATTAGATCTAGGTAGGATAAATCAAGAGGAATTGGTATCATCCCACCCAGCAGGTAACAATGCACATCTGTGTGAGATCTTCTTTCATAAAATTTAAAAGACAACTATAATCATCAGAATTGTTGGCTAAAAAGAGTCCTTTTAAGTTTATCAAATTAATTTTCCAATCGGTTTTCACCATAATAATAGTATTATTTATAATGTTATTTTAAAAAGGTATCTTCTGCGGGAAAACGAAAATTTATCCAGCACAAATTTGAAAGAGAATTAAATTTTATTGAATGAAGAAATAATGATCACTCGTACAATTTAAGAATAAAACATCCCCGGAAGGGTTAAACATGTGATTTGGATGGAAAATTATTCGGATTTTTGGCCCGCATATTTGGATGGATAATTTTTATTTGGATGGAATTAAATTAATCTATCTGGTTTCTGGTAAAAGAAAAGGATTGTTTGAATTTTGTATGGATAATTTTGATCATTCTATAAAGTTTTATGGGTAATTAAGCAAAATTGTTCGCATTTAGGGTCCACGGAATTGGATAATTTTTTTGTTTATACAGACTCTGTCCCATTTGGGGGCCTTTTTAGGCCCATTGAAAGTCACAAAAACCATCATTTTCCATCATATCCAATTTATCAAAATTACTCACATTTTTCCTTCTCTAAAATATTCGCCAAATAAAATGGCTGCCAACAAAAATGCCTTCCCAATGTTATTTCTCGTGTTGACCATTTTGTTGATTCAACAGCATTTTATGCAGGTGGACGGTCAACGTTGCCGCATCACTAAAGGTATGTATAGGAACTGCTCAAAATATCATCTTTATTAACACCGTTTCAGATTGCCCCTCAACAATAAATTATAATTGCAAATCTGGAAGTTGCTGCATCTCAGCACCAGGCATCGGTAATTGTTTTTCTATTCCTACTATAAATTTGTAGAGATTTTGATTGCAAGTACAGAATTTCTGACAAATTTAGCATTGTCTCAAAAAAAAATAATTTTTAAAATGTTCTCAGTTTGATTTCTATGAGTTTTTTGTCACAATCAATTTTTTCATCTTAAATAGATAATGTTGTCATTTTTTCAGGTAAATACAAAGGGGAGAAAATTTTTGAAAATTTGCCATTATTCATGGTAAACGTAGGCAATCCATAACAAGATGGCAAGATTTGATGAAATGGATAATTATATTCAACAAAGCGATTTTTTTATGTTCGCAATTCATAAGTATTACTAATTACCACATTTTAAGCAATTAATAAAAAAAAAGAGAAGCAAAAATTTTAACAAACTAATATTTAAAAAAATTTTTCGAATCTCGGATAAATTTTTTATTATTAGACTTATTTAGACAAAATTATTTTATTTTTTTTTTATGAATTTTTAGTATGTCGCTCGAAATCGGAATGTTGTAGTAACAAATGTGATCAAGATGTCAATGTGTGTCGATGATGGAAGAAATAGAATATGTGCGAGAAGATTCCTCTTCCATGAAGGATGTAAAATGTTGCTGATAAAGAAATAAATGTGAGCATGATTAAATTTGTTATTAAAAAATTAGATCAAATTCAATTATTAAATGTATTGCAACATCCAAAAAATTGTTTGCTAATTTAATTTGATAAATGTTATTTGATCAAAAATTTCATATCATAAAATATATTTTTATATTTTTTATAAAAACTTTTAATAAAAAACGAAAAAATTTCACTTTTTTAACATATTTTGGTTGATTAAATGGAGAAATTCTTCAATAATCCCAAGAAATTGTTTACTTTTATATTTTTTACATATTATTATTTTGCTTCTATTAAAGTACAATTTAAATCAGGCCCCCAAATGGTCTGTGCAAACAAAAAATTATCCAAATCAGTGAAAGCAAAATGTGAATAATTTTGCTTACTTGATCAACCGTAACCTTTCCGGAAGATCAAAATTATCCATACAAAATACAAACAAATCCTCTTCAACAATTAATTTCATAATTTGATAAAGATGATTAAATTATTCACACCACACTGAACTATTTTGGTTATTTTTATGCAATATTTACATTTAAATCAAAGATTATATTCACTTTATTTCCTTCAATCTTAACTTTTTCCTATTTCCAGGTTGTCGAATTAAATTTTCACTTGATGAATGCGTAAAAATTAAAGTGGAATATTTGGTGGAAAAAATTAATTTAAAATTACATAATATTTTTGATAATACAAAATTTTAATAATGCCAATGCCAAGAATTTTTATGCGGTTCATTAAACATTATGATATGGATTTTTATTTATACCAATATTTTGTTTGCGAACTTCGAATTATTTTTGTTGATTTTCATGAGTTTTTTTTTATCAATGTTTGTCGATATTTTGCCATTTTTTGACCACCAATATTTCGGCATTTTCGTTACATTTTCATCAATATCTTGATATTTTTTTGAAGAATTTTACTAAATTTTTATAGTTTTTGTCAGATAAATTTTTTGAAAAATTTTGAAATAAAATTTTCCTGTATATTAAAACAAAAAATTAATCAATATGGGACTAAAACGTGAACATATCAAATTCAAAAAAATTAACCCCAAAATGCAATAACTTTGGTTTCCCTGATCACCCGTATAAAGACAATACTGTTCAAAATTATTCGTCCAAAATGCAAATCCCATGATTTTTTCCCAGCAGATAGATCCAAATTTATACAATCAAATTCCCATTTCTGATAAACAAGGAGGCAAAGGTTATTTGCATTTTGGCCCATGAATTCGAAAAAATTTGCCCCAATGGATGTAATTAATTACAATAACCGTTTAGGTGTGAGTCGACCCATTGGCAGAACCAAAAACCAATCGTAGTAAAATGGTGACCTTTTGAAATTCAAATCCACAATTTTTATTTTACTTTAATAACATATCATTATTACAATATAAAAAATTTTTTGGTCGAATTTGATAATTTTCTTTTAATTTTTATCATAAATTCAATCATATTCAATTTATTTCTTTTTCATCTAAGTTTGCTTGTTCATGGAATAGGAATGTTCTCGCCCCCTCAAAATTCACAAGAACCAATATCGGTTAAATCTGGATATACGCATCTTCTATTACAACATTGGTAATGCTCTTTGCATTCTATAAAAAAGTCATGTATAATTAGATATTTTAGTTTAGATTTAACTTTTAAAAATTTTTAAACGATTATTGAAAATTTCGACCCTTTTTGAAAAATATTTTGCACTTTGTTAATATATAAATTGGTCTTTGTTTATCTTGATCAATTACTAAATTAGTTAGGTTTAAATTAAATACATGTAATCACATTTAAAAATTAATTGTTTATGAATTAAAAAACAACTATTATATATACTATAGATTATGCAGGTGCTAGGTCAATTCCACAATTCTGCAATTATGGGCGATTCCACAATTCTGCAATTATAGGCGTTTTCGATTTATAACCAGTCAGAAACCGGTTTTAGACCATAAAACCTTATACCATTTTGTAGATCTCATCGAGACGCAGCGAGTATATAAATTGTTATGGTTTGGCCCAAAATAAAATAGTTTAAAACCAAAAACTTAAAAAATGGTTTAATACCATTTAATTTTGAATAAACTATGACAAATTATATACTATTCGATGCGTCTCGATGAGATCTACAAAATGGTATAAGGTTTATAGGGTCTATATCAAGTTTCTGATTTATTATAGTCAAAAATGCCCATAATTGCAGAATTGTGGAATCGCCCATATAATTGCATAGCCCTTTGTCTTTTGTGGAATCGATCACGGACGGATTATGCATATTACATACTTTCGTCAGCTTCCAGGCAAATGCAATTGCCCGCTTGAATGCTTGGTATAAACTGACACAGTCGACTGTAACATTGTTTAGCGTCATCACATGCTAAAAAAAAGCCATACACAATTAAAAATAATTTCACCTAGTTCTAATTTTTAAAAAAGCAATAAAATAAACAAAAATATCACCACTATTTTCGAAAAATATTTTCCACATTTCACTTTGATAATATTCAATTGTCTTTATTTTTTTAATTTGAATTCAATACTTAATTTACTAATATTAAATTTTGGAGTTGTAGTCATAAATCAAAAAAAAAATATTGTAGAAATGGGAAAACAATGAGATGCAATGATATGCCCTAAATTTATACATACGTAGACCAGCTGCTCGGCGTGGCGTACATAAGTTATTTAAATGGTCGCAGTAAAAATGTTCGCCATATACATGACATTCTGAAGAGACATAAAATATATGATTTTTTGACAAGCATTTATAACACATACCATCGTCAGAGTTGCAACCTCCCACCTGCAAAAAATATTGTTGAATCAACAAAATAGTCAACATGAAAAATGAGCAATTGACGAACAACATTGGGAAGGTATTTTTATTGAAAAAATGAAAGGCTGCCATTATGTATATTCGGTTGAGAATACAGCAGTGGAAAAATGAAGGGAATTTGGGTAAAATAGGATGGAAAATGATGGGTTTGTTGATTTTCCAATGGGTTTATAAAGGCCATAAAAGGGGACAAATTTTCCTCTGCATAAATCAAAAAATTATCCAAATCCATGGGACAAACATGTGAACAATTTTGTCTTCTTTTTTATTTCTAAATTAATAAAATTTATCCCCAAAATGCGAATAACATTAATTCCTTGATCACGCGTATCCACGGATGATCAAAATTATCCATCCCAAAATGCAAATCCCTTGCCTTTTTGTTGAATAGAGCCAAATCCATTCCATCCAATTCTCAATTTTCCGAACATTGGGAAAAAGATTAAACGCATTTTGGTCCCTAGATTTGGATTATTTAATAAATAGAGGAAAATTTGCCCCATTGGATATTATTAAATGAATATGAATTTTTATTTGTCATGGGACCGGCCCTGTGACTAAATCAAAAACCGATCGTAGTAAATATCATCAAAATGATGTGTCCCTTCCGAAATCTAAGTCCGTAATTTTATTTTGCATATTTCATTTGATAAAATTTCTTCAACTGGCAAATAGGCTCAAAAAAGATAAAATTTTGAAAAGAAAATTCTTGGAAGAAAAATATAAAGAATTAGAGCGTAAAATTACTATATTTTTACAAATTTAAGAAGCCCATCCAAAAGATGGTAAGGACTAGGGAGGAATTATTATACTTATTTGTGAAAATGTTTTAAATTACATTTGAATTTTTAAATTGTTAACAATTTTTTTGTTATTTTTTCGGATAATTTCCAACAATAAATGTCCGTAGTTACAGCCATTCAAGAACAAAAGTTTGATTGAAAGGAACAAACCTCACAAGGGAAGTATTTTACTTTAATATGACCACTTTATGAATGAAACTTGGCAAAAATTTAATCCATAGCATGCCTCTGCCTAAAATTAAACCACTATTTTTATTTGATGCTCTCTTCGTCTTTCATTTTCTTTACCCGATATTTTTAAAACTGAACTTCAATATGTTGATGTTTTGGAACATTTGGAACTAATGGGCAAAAATGACACATATGGGATTGTCTTCAATGGCCCTTTGGATTAAATTTAAGCTTGGGCACCAAATATGTTCATGATACGTTTGAGCGCCATCCAAACCAGTAGATTTGTTGTTTAATTGTCCGATGGCGATGGTGACCTCTCACTTTTCACACCGAAAGAGTTTCGAACAACTGAGATGAGAATAAAGTCGTTCATTTAACAACAACAAATTAAAATCATCCTAATCTCTTCCGAATTTAACATCCAAACTAAAAAAAATTCAACCATTGCCACTGAATTTCTTTGATAGTGGTTCCTTCTTTTGGCGAAGTCCTTAAATCATATTGAATCAAGAATCATATTAAAAATATCTTGCTTTATAAAAATTTTGATTAGCGGAAATATTTTATTATATTTAATAAAGTGTTTCCATCAAATATTCCAATTATCCCCGTATACATCAGGTGAAATTTTATCTGATAGAAATGGAAACTATTTAATAATGAAAAAATGAATAGACATGTTCGCGACTTAAATGTGTGTGAATAGAATATTAAATTAATAAGAGCCAATTCGCGTTGTCATGGCAAATTTCTATATATGTAAATGCCAATTGGTGTATATTTAATTAATTTATTTTAAGTGTTATATTCTTAAGAAGCCCAAAAAATTCAATTAATTTTTAGTCAAGCTTAAAAGCTGGCCTAAATGTCACTTCAATAAATAAAGAGCCTATTTATTATTATATATTTTAATGGATAGGCAAATAATATTTTTCTTTATATTTTTCAAGCAATATTTATAAATATATGTATTAATATATTTTTCAGAAAAAAATTGCCTAAAATATTTCCAAATTGGAGCATAAAAAAAAGAATTTAATATTTTAAAAAACCAATTTTTAGGAAATAATTTCAAAAATTCTTGATTGCTAAAATTTTACAAAAATGTTCAATTTAATTTTTTTCATTATTGCTTTGAATTTTTTTTGGTCAACAAATCGATGCACTAAAATGTTATAAGGTAAACATAATAAAAATCATGTTATAATACCAGTTGCCACTTGCCACTACTTTCGGAAGCAGAAAAAATTATTTAAATCCCGACATCGATTCACTCCTAATAATTAGGGGTCGCTTTTAAAGTTCCTTCTTTATTTTTTATATATCATATGGATATGAACTTCACATATTTTCTCTACCCAAAATATCAGAAACACTAAAATCAGTGACATTTCACAACAATTTCCGTGGGGATAAATATCATTAATATTTTTCTACAAATTCTTTCCATACTACCTCAGACTTTTTCGGAAAATGGAAATAAAGCATAAAGTGTAGATTTTTCAATACATCCTATTTCTTTACATTATTATAATAGTTTGAAATAAATTTTAATTTTTATAAATTTAATACTTATTAATTTAAAAAAGATTAATTAAAAAATTTTATAACTGCAATTTACTCTCAAAAACAGGGCTCATGGAATATGTCAAATAATTTGAATTTGACTGGTTCACTATCAGAATGCCCAATGGCCGCCTATACATGCATTACTCTCACTGATTATAGCCACAGCATAATAGCCAAATCATGCTCTTCCATGAATTGCACTAATGGAAAAACTCTTACAGATTCACCAAGTTGCATCAATTCAACCGGGTATAATTTTTGGAAATTCTTTAAATTTTTTACATAAATATTTTATAATTGGTAATATATAATTGATGAAAAAATACTGAATTAGAAGAAAATAATGATTCTAAAATATCATAATTACACTCCAGGAACTATACTGAATTGAAAAACATCATTAAGATGCATCGAATGATATATAATTTATCACGATTGATCATAATTTGGATCATTAAACTGTTTGAATTATATTTTGGTTTTTGGGTTAAAAACTAATATAAAATTGGTTAAGCCAAAGGTAAATGATTCTTTTCGGTTTCAGTAACAATACCTTAAGTTACCCCTAAAATAGGTCAATCCTAAAATTTTCTAAAATCCTTTTTTTTTCATTGTTTTACAATCTATTTTCATATCTGGTAGAGGTAAACAAAAATACCAGCCAATTCATCCAAACGATGCATCTCTCATCGAGACTATCAATTAGTACTATGTTTAAATTAAGACAAACAACTCATTATTATTTTTTACCAAATTTAATATTTCGACAAATTTTTTTGTTACTGTTATCATTCTGTTTATAAATTTTTTTAATTATGTCGATTATTCCAATATCTAAAAGATTTCCTTCACAAACATATTGTTGCTGCTATGGCGATGGTTGCAATGAATATGCAAATTTTACCACCAATCCAGTTGAAATTGTGCCCCCAAATTGCATTGGTGTTTGGGGAAATTGGGGCGAATGGAGCGAATGTCCATCGAAGAAAAGTCCAATTTTCATGCAGCTAACCGCAATCAATCAACGAATTCGCTCACGGCAATGTTTGGCCCAACCAACGGGATGTGGGCTAATTATGTGCAAGTAAGAGATTGGTTTGGTGGAAATTAATTAATTTTAAAGTGAAATGAACAAATGTTGTCAATCATGCATAATTTTTAATTTACATTTTTGCCTAATATTTATTTATATTTTTAATTTAACTAATTGTAAAATATAATCATAATTTCTTTCGAACTTACAGCGGAAATCATTGGGAACAAAGTCCATGCACTGGCACATTGCCGATGATGCCCGCAGTGATCATTCAATAGAATGATACACAAAATTCGATCAATGCCAATGTGAACGGATGAATATAAAATTTTAAAAAAGAAGAATAATCGAATTTTAAAAATGATTCAAAATTTTGGAATATTTTACCATGATGAAGCCCTAAAAATTTAAATTTCACCGCAAAATGATTGTTTTTTAACGAAATCATTATTTCAAGAATAAAGTTGAAAGGCAATTACAAAATAATGTGGCATATATTTTTATTTTTTAAATTTAGATATTCAATATTTTTCGTTATTTAGTACATTAATAATTTTAAAAATTAGTTAAACCATCGTGATTTCTCCCATTTGTTTTTAGCATTTTCACTAGGAAAATGTACATGAAATGAATGCATTATAGCATTCATGAGCCAAAGGATTCAAAAACTAATAAGAGGTAAACTTTTAAAGGATAGGCAATTCAAAGTAATTCTGCTTTTCAATTAAATATATATACAAATTGGCAGATCCATTATTTGGAATTAGGGTTGCACCCCGTGGGCGAGACTAGGCCCGGTGTGGAAATCTCCGAAGGCGATTTCTCTAACCGTAAGTATAACCGTTTAAGCAGCGGCCAAGCCGCTGGTTAATTAATTACATATTCTGTTTAAAAAGCAATTTTGCTCAAATAACATTTCTAAGTCATATTAGGTAAAATAATTTTATTATTTGTTGCAATTACATTTATAAGTTGAATTTGGAAATAAGGTTCTATCTAAAATGTTTTGCACAAATTCAATCATCGTGTTTAATTTAATTCTTTTTCATCTAAATTTTTTCATTCATAGAAGAAGAATGTTCTTGCACTTGCATGCATCCTACTTCCCTGGTAGATCTATTGTGAGGCAAAATCCGTTATTACAAAGATTTCCATTGCAACATGTGACAGCGCCGTTGAAACAAACTAAATTCTCATATGAAAAAAAAATTTGTCTAGGCATAACTTTAAAAAATATTCCACCATTTTAATATTTTTTACATATCACTTTGTTAAAATTTCTACTTAAATTGGGTCAACCCTTACGAATGGTTACTATTTTTTTACCGACAAAAATGTTTTTTTTAAAACAAAACAGGTTTGTGACTTCATACAAATCATTAACAGGTTTTAATTAGACCCATTAAACCTTAAACCACTGGGTAAATCTCATCGAGACGCATTGTTAATTATATAATTTGTCTGATTTTAGCCCAAAATTGGAAGTATTAAACCGTTTAAACTGTTTTTTGGTTATGGGTTCTAAACTTCTTTATTTTTAAAAACCATAACATATTATAAACCGATCGATGCGCCTCAATGAGATCTATAAATTGGTATAAAGTTGGTAGGCTCTAAAACCAGTTTCTGATTAGTAAAAGTCGAAAACACCTTTGTCTTTAAAAAGAGTAATTTTGTCGGTAAAAAATATTTTCCTTACGAATTGCACAAAAAAAATTATGTTTGGGATTTTAAACATTGTTTTCTGATGGTTATGCGTTTGCTGAATAAAATTTTTATAAATTTTTCATCCATAGAAAAATAATTTCTTGTTTTATGTCACCGAAAATTCTAGAAAATAATTTTTTTAATTAAAAAAATTTTCGAGATTGTTCATAAGAAATTTTTACTTGCAATCAAATCATCTCAAAAAAGTAATGGTAAGAATAAGCGAAAATAACTCTAATGTAATATTATGCCAAAAAATTATACATACCAGCTTCGTAGCAACAACTGCCAGATAAGCAGGTAGCAGGAAAGGTACATTCTTAAAAATGGCATAAAGAAAAATATGATTTTTCTAGCATTTAAACCTACCATTACCATCAATAGTACATTCTTGCCCGTTCACCTGCACAACATCCTGTTGAATCCATAAAATGATCACCAAAAGACTGACGAAGAACATTGCGAAGGCATTTTTATTGAACAAAAAGAAGACACCCATTTTGCTTGAAGAATATTCAAAGTAGAAGTGGAATTTGGGTATGGTTGGAATTGAGTGATGTATGTTATTTTCCAATGGGCTTATAAAGGCCCCAAAATGGGACAATTTATGTGCGTATCAAAACAATAAGGAATTATTCTAATCCGTGGTGCCAAAATGCAAACAATTTTGCTTCCTTTTTCTCCCCTTTCGTATCGTGGCAATCATAGAAAATGCTCAAAATTATCAACCAAAGTGTAAACACCTTGCCTTTTTTCCGGATAGGCGATAGGCACAACTTCAACACCATCACAATAAAAATTATCCATCATAAATTCAAATCCATTTACTTTTTTCCTGATAGTCCAAACTTCATTCCATCCAATTCTCATTTTTCTGGTAAACAAGGAAGCATAATTTCGAATTTTTGCCCTTATGGTTTTTTGTATTTTTATAAAGGAAAATTTTTCCAATTTGGTGTCTTTTTGTATCATCTAAACAAATCTACAAATTGCAATTTTTCCTATTCATAAAATAAATTCCCATATTTCCCCTACATCTCTAGTTTTTTTTATCCAAGTTTGAGGTACTTGTTGGTGTTCATTACTCTCTTCATTAAGTGATTTGTAAATGCATTTTCCAGCATTGATAGATGATCTTTAAAATCTGTCTAATATGTTTATATCAGGGCTGCCGTGAGTTGGCGAAAAATTCTTGTCGAGTTTCGAATGAGCGAATTTCGAATTTAGAATTCGAGTCAAATTCAAAAAATTTGATAGTTTTAAAAATGAAAATTTTATTATTATTCATTCTCATATAATCATATATTAAAAAATGGAATACTGTTATTATTTTCAATTTATTTTATAGTAACTAGTATCCAAATTTTTGCCATGAGAGGGAAAATTCTTTAATTTTTGAAATATTTTTTTATCATTCAAATGAAAAATTGCCTAAAATAAAATGATCAATGTATTTAAGCCAAAAATGCAGAGAGACTATTTTAGTCTTGAAATTAATAGACTACTCGAATGAATTTTGGCAATAAAATTGGAAAAAATTAAAATTGCAACAAAATGGGAGGAAATCTTAGGTCAAAAATATAAAAGTTTTCATATTTTTCTTAAAATCAGTGAAGAATTCCTGTTAACACATTTACAGACCCGACATTTCCAGACGAAACCGTCTGGTGCAGATGAGGATTTAGCTATTGTGGCATTGTTTATGGCATATTATTTAGAATAAAATTAACTACAAAATAGTATAAATACATTGGCCAATATCGAATTTTCATTGAGTTATGGCCAAAAAACTATTGTTGAATGTCAAGAGCAATGACACTCGATATCGACAAATTTATTTTGATTTTTATATGATTTTTTTGAATGTTCCAGTCAGTGGTGGAACCGGAACTCAAAAAATTGAAATGGGAATTTCAATTTTTTTGGAAACGGAAGGAGCTGAAACACCGGAATTCCGGTTGTCGAAATTCGGAATTTTTCAAAAATTTTAAATCCATCAAAAATTGAAAAATCAGATAATTCAAAAATTAAATTTATTAAAAAAAGATATAGCTTTCAGCGATATTTCTGAAAATTATTTAATGATCTTTCAAGAATCAAATTTGAAAATTCTCCATTTAGACGAATAAAAAGATGATTCTTCAAATTTTTTGGCATTAGGCCTTATTACCTCACTCTTAATATGAAGGTAAATTTAATGAATCCCTTGAAAAATCAAAATAACCTTTATAATTTAATTTGTTATTTTTAGATTTCATGAAATAATAAATTATATTTCTTTAAGTATAATAAGCTAGAACTTTTGATGGGAAAATTAGTTTATTTTGGGTTTAAATTTTTATTAAAAAATAAAAATGCCAATTTATAAGGAAAACTTATTAGTGAAATTTGTCAACTTTTGATTTATTTCAGAAGGAATGACATGGGCTTTTTAATTAGAATTTCATTTTTGTTACAAATTTTCAGAAGAATCTTATTTTTTACTGATAATTTAAAATTTTTTTAAATGTAATTATTTAGCATAAAAGGCTTTAAATTGAGGTCAATTTTTCTCTGTATAAAACTCACAAAATTATCCGAATCAATTTGTCAATAATGCCAGCAACTTTGTTTTCATTTTTTTTTCTCAATATTAAAACTAAAATTATCCAAATCCGAGGTTCCACCAAAAATACGAACAACCCTAGTGAAAATTGAATGGAATGACGTTGGGACTCTCCGATAAAAAGCGGGATTTGCATTTTGTTGGGATAATTTTGATGATCATCTTTGAGTAGAATCGTGCGTAGTATTTGGAAGGGCTGAACCCAAACCCAAACAAAGATTATTCAATAATAAAATAGAGAATAAGCTTTTTTTAATTTATTTTATTTATAATAAATTGAGGAATGAACCAAAAATTGAAATAATTTCAATAAAATTTTTAAATTAAAAATAAAGCTAGATATTAAGAAAATGGATTTAAAGAATTTTTTCTAATTGTAATTTTATTCGTCATTTTCAGAATTTACCATTTTATGTATTGTTAAAAATTTAAATTCATTTCATTTTCATTTTTTATTATTTGAATGAAATCATTTTTGATAAAATGAAAAAAATTTTCAATGATAAATAATAAACAAAAAGAAAAGAAATTGGAAGGAATACAATGATTTAAAAATTGTGAAGAATTTTCCATTGATGTTTAAAGCAAGAATTAAATTCTTTTGTTAAAAATGGAGAATAAAAATGAATGAATTATTCCATTTCAAATTATTCCTCATTTCAATTCTTGGTTTGAAAAATGTCCAAATTGTCAATTCTTTTATGCATTTTTGCCTTTATAACATTATATGAAAATATTTTGGGTGAAAATGACGGAAATGTCTTCAAAATTGCTTTACGAAAGCAGAAGAAATTCCAGCGAAATGCAATGAATGTTGTCCAAAATAAGACGAATGCTGTTGACATTGTGAAATTGCGCGATGATAGAAATTTGGTATATTTCTATTTCTTTGTCTTTTTTCACTCCCTTAACTTTTATAAGATCTCCTTGTTTTATTTTTTTTAATTGTTCTATTATTTTTTTTTCTTTAGTTATAAACTGCCATAATCCTTTTTGATTTTGTCCAATAAAGCTTGGTAATCAGTTAAAAATTTGCACTTTGAAGCTTTAAGATAATTAGGGACCCAATACACAAAATGGGAGTATGAAATGGTATAAGATGATAGTTATGACTATATCGTCATATGTTGCATTCCCAATTCCATAAAACAAGATTCGCATTGTTAAATTTAAAAAAATGAATGTTGATCATAAATTCAGAGATCGAAATTTATTAATTTTCTTGTTTATTTAAAAAATAAATAATTAAAATTATTGATGACTACAGAATTTTTCTTAAGAAAATTTTCCGTCTTATTGAATAAAATATTCCACTGTTTTGTCAAATTTTTATATAATTTTTGTATATTGTAATTAACAAAAATAAATAAATTGTTACTGATTTTTAAAAATCAGATAAAAATATTATTATCTAATTTTAAGGAAAAAATTTTTCAATTGCATTTATCAAATTAAATTACAACCTTTCAACAAATTTTGGGAATTGTGTCCAACGGACTGAAACGTTGGATTTAAACACAAAAAATAATTCACACAAAATTTACCAAATAATTTTACCCCTAAGGAAAATACAAAATTCTTCTTTTAAAGAACTTTACTTTCCAAATAAGAGAAAAATATATGAAATTAAAAAATACAAATCAAATGAATAATTGTATCGAATTGTTATTCCGTTAGCTTTCCCAAATGGGAAAAGTTTAAAGCTTTCCAAAATAGGAAAAACAGGCTTCGAGCTCCAAATAAATGGAAAATGGCTGCTGGCTTTCCCTCCTGGGAAAAAATGGGAACTGAGTACTGAAATTGATCAATACTGAAAATAAGGGGAATTCGGCTGGCTTTTATAGGGGGGCCAGCCAGCTGCTTGGGGGCGGGGACAATGCATGTTTATGTAATTGGAGGGGAATGATGACGTGTAATTATGATATTGGTCGGGAATGGAAATAGTGTGTGGAAAAATTCCCTTCATGGGAAAAATGTCTTTTAGAATTAAAATGTCTAAAAAATAATAAAAATGACTTCTCGTCGGAGACACTCCCCCGGCAAAAAGAATGTGCCTAAAGGCAATTTTGGTGTGGTGTGGTGTGGTTAATATGTACTTTGGAGGCAAAATGTGATAGGAAGGAAAGGGGTAAATTGGAATGGAAATATTAAAGCTGAAATATTGCAATTGTTAAAATGGATGGAATGAATGAAAAATATTTGGAATGGATAAATGTTTGGAATGGGAAAAGGGTTTAATGTGGGAAATGGGCCAAAGCTGCCTGTCCAGCCTGGCTTTTAGCCTGCTTGAGCAGGTCTTTCAGTTGGGCCAGCGCCTCCTTGCGCTTTGCAGCCATGTCAAACAACATGTCCTTCTCCTTTTGCACTTCTTCCATTGCCCAACGGGTCCGACGCCCGAGGGTAAACAAAGCCTCCTTCTCATTGTCCACCTCACGGACAAATCCTTCCAACAATTCAATTGCCGCCGAAACACTTCCCGGCATCTTAACAATTTCTTGTGGATTTGGGTTGGTTGGTTGGGATGGAGGTTTTACATTGGGACGTCCATGGCCAATTTGATTGAGTGGTGTTGGTGGACCAATTGGAGGGGGGACTAGCCCAGACGAAACCCCCTTTGATTGACCCGATGAAGTGGGAATTTTTTGGCCGGATGAGCTTCCTTTTTGTTGACCAGAGGAAGAGGGGGGAATTTGTCCGGACGACCCGGCCTTTGGCTGCTGCCCCTGCTGGGCTTGAAAGGGGGGGTGTTGGTTTGCCCGCGGAGGGCTTGGTCAGAGAATGCACTCTTACAGTGGGGTCTGGCACTTTCTCCTCCACTCTCCCTGCCATCAATTCCTTCTTCATTTTGTCCAATTCCATTTGGATCTTTTTTCGTTCCAGCGCTAAACGGTCCATCTCCTGTTTTTTGCGCTCTTCACGAATTTCGGGGTCGGTGGATGGAGAGCGGGAAGATGAGGATGATGAAGAGGATTGGGATTTGCTTCCGGATTTGCTGCTCTTTTCTTCATCCTCAATGATTTCAGTGCCGGCCAACGAAATGGCGTCTTCCTTTTCCACCTTTTGGGAAGGTAAGTTAGGAATGGCTTTGGGGGTTTGGATTGGTTTTGGGATTTCCTCCTTCCCCTGAATCTTAGGAATAGTGTATCCCTCCAATTCAGCCTTTGGATTGGTTTTGGTTTTTGATCCTTCCCCATCAACTATTGGATTTTCCTTTGGATTTTGGGGATGGGATGAGGTTCCTTGGTCCGAGGGCTTTTGATTTTGAGGAATGATTTTTGATGAGGTCCCTTGGTCCGGGGGCTTATATGCGTATCGAAGTGGGCAAAATTTACTGTTGGCCTTGTGGCCAATAGCACGGTCTTTGAGACCATTAGCCATGCATTTGCTGCACATTACATGTTTCACCTTTTTAGCCTGTAGTTCTCCACCATCGCCATCATCCTTTCCTCCAGCTCGTTTGAGCCATTGCTTTAACATTTCAGGGTCTTTGGGTTGGGCCATAGGAGAAAACAAAATATTTTTAATTGGGAAATTGATAGGGAATTTGTCCTTTTGGCTCTCCGCTTTCACGAAATTAAAATGATTTTGAATGGCCAAAGGGAAACGTGAATTAGGGGAAAAGGGGCGTGACCAGTCAACAACCGAATTGTTTTTTGCTGTGATGTTGATCAGTGGGCGGCCCAAGATAAGGATCTCTTCTCCCTTGATGGGGAGGATGTGGCCCAAATAAGGGGGAAATGTGGCCAATGAAGGAAAACAAGTTGTTGATGGATAATTGGAAGGAAGCAAAGTCTGGGCGCACCCAGTAGTAAAAGGAATAGCCAAAGCGGCTAACAAGAGTAAGATGGTCCAGTTCCCCGGTCCCCCGGTAATAAGGGGCATTTTATGGGAATTAACTGTGATTTTGGCAACCGGTTTATCTCCGGCCTTTTCCTCATTCTGTCCCAGAGCTTTCTTTTCCTCATTCTCGGGGACATCCTCATATGTGAGGGAGTGATCGACCTCAAGGCCATCATCAATTTCGTTCATGATGATTTCCGGGATTTCTTGGGGACTTTTTCCAATCTTTTCCTCCTTTTTCTTCTTGAAGGTTGGCACGAATGAACCCTTCCTCGGGTTTTCATTCTTGGGAACAAGGTCAATCAACTCTGGTGGATACAAGTAGTAATGGCAATGCATGTACTTCCACGGGAACTTTCCGGACATCTTCTGGTGCTTCAGGGACTTTTGCCCTGTTCCTCTCAACCCACCCTTCACCTTATAGCAAGGTTCTTGGGGCTTTTTCAGGATAAGGCCGCCTTGGCCGTAGTATTCGTCTACGGAACAAAATGGCATGATGAGTTTATCATCGGCGCCTTTCTTGGTGAAGTGACCTTTTGGGTCAATCTGCTTGGCCCATTTAAGATGGTTGGTATAAAGCCTTATCCCAATGCGGGCAAAACTTTGGATGTCCTTGAGCAAATTGGCTCTTTTCTCATCCGACTTTGCCCAATCCTGATGAAACTGACTGCTGTCAGATCGAGAGTTGGCTCCAGATAAACAGCTCTGGTATTAAGGCATGTGATCAGTACGTTCCATACTTTCGTCTTCTCTCCAGCGATTTTGGTAATCGTTGGACCGAGATAGTCTACCCCAATCGTATTGAAAGGGGCAATTTGCACAACTCTTTCTTTTGGGTGAGGTGGCATTTGGGGTAAAGCATATTTATATTCCCTCATTCTCTTGCAAGGTAAACATTTCCAAATGATGCCTTTAACTGTTTTTCTGGCTTGGGGACACCAATACTTGAGTAGAAACTCAGTAAGGGTCGATTCAACGCCACCATGGCAAAGTTTAATGTGGATATATTGAATGATGAGTTTGGTTAGAGAGGAATTTTTGCATAGAATAATGGGGTTAGCCATATCGAAGTTTCCACAATTGATAATTCGGGTTTTAAGCCAGACCACTCCATTTGGGTCCAAGTAGCAACTAAGCTTTTCGAAATTCTCAGAATATTGCTTCTGATCAAGCTTATATAAGAACGTTTTGGCCAAGGAATAATCTTTTGCGGTGAATTCTCCTGCTGGAGAAATCTTGGAAAAAGTTAGATCATTTTCCTCTTGATTGGAAAATTTCTTTTGCATATATCTCAACACATAAAGTGTAACACGAATAGCTTTGTTCCATGAATTGAATCGTTCCAATTCAATCAATGGTTTAGTTGGCTGAATGGTGGTTTGAACAACGAATGAATTTATCTCATTTTCTTGAACTTCCTCTTTCACATCGAGTGTGAAATTAAGTTCTCCAGGCCATTCATCCGTGGTCAACCAGTGTGGTCCTTTCCACCATAGGTTACTTTGGGATAATTCTTTGGGGGTCATGCCTCTAGTGGCAAGGTCAGCTGGATTTTCATCCGTTCTCACGAAGTGGAAGTTGCACTGTTCGTTCTTTCTGATCTCAATGAGTCTTCGTTGAACAAATTGTGGCTGTTGATCGCTTGACTTTACCCACGAAAGGGCAATCTGCGAATCGCTCCACAAATGTTCTTCGGTTATTGGTTTCCTATCTCCGTTTTTACAAAATTCATGGCTCTCATTCCAATCAGAATGGCTAAGAGTTCCATACGAGGAATGGTCAAGGTGTGACCGGCTTTCTTTGGTCTTAAACGGTTTTTGGAGAACAACAGTTCAGCTTTAACCCCGTCTTCTGTTTCCACTCACAGATAGACGGCTGTGGCATATGCTAGTTGAGAGGCATCTACAAAGGTGTGTAGTTGGAGATTCTTCCAACTTTTTCCCAAAATCCATCTATGAAGTTCGATGGTTTGGTCTTTCCAGCTTCCCTGGATTTCTTTCCAATGATTTTCCTCACTTGTGGGCAAAACGCTGTCCCATACGTGATTTTCGTCCCAAAGTTTTTGGAAAAATAATTTAACGATCAAAACAGATGGACCAAAGAGTCCATGTGGATCGTATAAGGTAGCCATCGTGCTGAGAACAAGTCTTCGAGTGATCGACGAAGCTGGATCACTCATTGGGAAGGTGAAAGTGAATGAGTCCTTCTCAATATCCCAGAGAAAACCCAAAATTTTGGACTTGGTTTTCTCCAATTTGTCTTCTTCGGGAAGGCTTTCCATGACTTCCTTGGAATTACTAATGAATTCCCTTAAATTCATTTGAGCTTTTTGGAAAATGGATTTGACTTCTTTGCATTTGGGTATGGCTTCATCAGGGGTTTCGTTTTCCATTAGGATGTTGTCCATATAGGTGTTGTCGATAAGCTCATCCTTTCCGTGCTTCTTCAAATGATGATGAAGAACAGCAGCTAGGATGAATGGGCTGCTTATCACTCCAAATGCTACACGACAAAATCGGTAGATTTGGAGATTTTCTTTGGTCAAGGGTTTTTTGGGATCTTTCACCCAAAGACACTTCACCACTTCTCTCTCCTGTGGTTCTAATTCAATCATCAGGAAAGCCTTTTCGATATCTGCCAAAACGGCAATCTTTGGACAACGGAAACGAATCAAAAGTCCTGCAAAATCTGGCAAAAGGACAGGTCCTCGCAAAAGGCAGTCATTTTGACTTGGGAAACCTTTCACGTGTGCACTTGCGTCATAAACGACGCGAAGTTTGGGCCATGGGGTTACGACGGGATGATGCGGAAGAAAATGTTCCAGATAATGGCTTCTGACCAATTCTTTCCCTGAGCCCCTTGGCGGATCAAAATTTCCATCCGCCAATTCAATAATTCCTTTCTTCAATTGGTCTTCAAAATTCTCAATGTATTTCTCCATTAGCTCTGGACTTGCTTGTAGTCGGGTCAAAACCGATGATAACCGACTATAAGCCATCCGAAAATTACTTGGAAGGTCCATCCTCGGTTCCTTCCATGGCCATCGGACGGAATATCGTCCATTGGGTAGTTGCTTGACCGACTGGTCAAATTGTCTGACTGCATCATCATCATCGTTGACTGCTGGATCATCCTTGATCCCAACAGCTTCAAGACTCCAGAAATTTTCAATCGCATTTGCCCTCGGCATTTGCTCTTGATTTTCCGGGGTAATGGAAAGCATAGATATAACTTGGTTAGGATTTTCGCCGTTAAGATCGGCTTCTCCATTCAATAATGGACCAAATTCCGTTTGGATAACGAAAAGACTCGGAATAACTTCCATATTGCTGATGAAATATTTCCAGTATTGTCGAGCTCCAATCATAATTTCTGGAATTTCATTGGTAAATTCCACAGCAGCTTTAACTTCTTCAAGTCCCTTTATGGCTTGGTCATATTTCCATTCCGACCTGCGGAATCGACCAGAAATGTATTCCAGGCGGTTTAGGTAAAAGTCTTCCCATTTCCCGTTTGCCTTTTTGATTTGAACGGCGTAAATCGGAGAATGGCATTTGATTGGATCGCGTAATGGACCACCAATCCCATGGATTTCCAGGTCCTCCGCTTTCCCAACTTTGGGAGGATAAAGTTTCTTGATCAGAGAATCTGCAATGCAGCTTTTCTCTGAACAGGGGTCAAAGATAACCACCGCTGGAATTTTAATTCTTCGGTCACGAGGTGTAGTGACCAGAAGACGGCGAGTCATCAGGAAAGCTTCAGGCTTGCTTCCTTTAGGCTCTTTGACAAGATTAGATAAAGTTGCATGGACTTGAACATGTTGGGTTTCGATCTCCTGATCGATAGGTTTGGTATCCTCCTTCTCCTCAGAATGAACTAGATGGCTCTGAGTTTGGATAATTGGACCTTTTGGTTGGCTCGGTCCGGTTGGCTTGCCTTGATTGCCTTTGGGTTGGAATGGTTTGTTTGGGAATTGGCATCCCTTGGTTGAGAACTGGCTGTCTCGGTTTCGGTTTTGAGGAACATCTCCTCGGTTTTGGTATTGGGGCCGCTCCCCTTTCCTGGGGTCCCCTTTCTGCTTGAAGCAGACAATGAAATGATGCTTACCGCCACAATTGGCGCATCGTTTATTGGAATGGCAATCAAGGGCTTTGTGTCCACTAAAGAGACAATTAATGCAGCGATCCTGTTCCTTCAGGCGATCGCTTTTGGCTTGAGGAGTAGGATATTTGGTACATTTGCTTGGAATGTGGTTATCTAAGCCACAAAGTGAGCAGCCATTTTTCTTTGGTTTTTGCTGTACGAGGAACGCACGGTTAACCTTATGCGAATTCTTCTGCTGATGGTTTACGGGTTTTGAACTTTTAAAGCTGTTCGGTTTAGGGTTTGGTTTAGCCTCTTCGCCCCGAAGAGTTTTTGTGCATCGCTGCACCTCTTCTTTGATGGAAATAATGTTATCCAGTTCCTCTCGTATATCACGAGTGGTCCAGATCTTTCCAGATCTCTTTTCCTTCTCCACAATCTTTTGCATGATTGAGTGTGGTAGCTTCATCTTTAGATGTGTGGTCACAAACTCATTCTCGGCCAATTGAGCTGAATCGCCCAATTGGCGGAAAATCTTATCCAATTCTTCTCCGAATTTACGGAGAGAATCTAGGGAATCTTTCGGTTCTGGCAAATTGATTAGGTCAGCTTGCAGCTGCTCTTTGAGCACTTGGTTATGCGCATAGCGCTTCTTCAGGCGCTCCAATAGAATTGGATAGTTCTCATTTGTGGGAATGAATCCATCTGCAATGCGAGCTGCTGGGCCCTTCAAGTAGCCCATAAGGTAAATCATCTTTTGGATTGGGGCAATTGGCTGAGAATCCACGCTGGATTCGAACATTTGCCAAAAAAGTGGCCATTGTTTGATGTCCCCATCGAAATGAGGCATCTCCAACTTCGGGAGTTTAATATTAGCTTTCATGGGTGCAGATGGTGGTTGGTAGTATTGGTTCGTGGAAATCGAGGAGTCTCGTAATTGGTTCGTGGGAATCGAGGGGTCTCGAAATTCTGTGGAATGGAATGGGCAGAATGGAAAATTTGGCTGGGAGCAAAAGATCTTAAGCTTCCACCCATAATAGGGTTAGTGCGGTGAGAATTATTCAAAGAACGGTTGTTCATCCTGGGAACCCGCTCCTCAGAAGGAGCGTTACTGATCAAATCATCGAGAGGGCCATTTAATTGGCTTCGTTCCTCATCGAGTTGGGTACTATTTTCCCACAATTCAATGTAGGCATCCATTTCATCCACTAACTCCCTGGCATTTGCCACAATTTCCATGAAATGTTTCCAATCCGCTCCAACCTCTTCTCCATCTGGAAGAGGTGGAAATCTGTTGAAAAGATCTTCCTCTGCCCTTAGGGCATCACCTTCCAATCCATCCATAAATTGGATCCATGTATTGTGTAATTCCTGAATTCTGGCTATTTTCCTTTCCAGATTGTTCCTTTCCACTTTCACTTGTTCGCCCCTCTCTTCAATTCCCTCCTCATCAGGCAGGCCAGTGATCATTTCTCTGGCCATTTGGATGTGCCTTTTGAGGTGGAAGAGAACTGGGCCGATTTGGCTCCTAATGCCGACTGAAGTGGGCATTTTGCCTTAGCCTTTGAAATCAAAAAGATTTCAAAAAGTATAGGAAAGGATTGATTCGGACCTTCCGAATCGGAAAAAGATTGGCTGGTTTTGATCCGGTCCTTCGGATCGAGGTTTGGCAAAAAAATCGATTCGGACCTTCCGAATCGACCAAAGGAATGGCAGGCTTCAGGCACCCGGTCAAATACGCGGATTTGTTCCCGGGTCGTGGCACCAATTTTTTGTGTCCAACGGACTGAAACGTTGGATTTAAACACAAAAAATAATTCACACAAAATTTACCAAATAATTTTACCCCTTAAGGAAAATACAAAATTCAATAAATTTCTTTTAAAGAACTTTACTTTCCAAATAAGAGAAAAATATATGAAATTAAAAAATACAAATCAAATGAATAATTGTATCGAATTGTTATTCCGTTAGCTTTCCCAAATGGGAAAAGTTTAAAGCTTTCCAAAATAGGAAAAACAGGCTTCGAGCTCCAAATAAATGGAAAATGGCTGCTGGCTTTCCCTCCTGGGAAAAAATGGGAACTGAGTACTGAAATTGATCAATACTGAAAATAAGGGGAATTCGGCTGGCTTTTATAGGGGGGCCAGCCAGCTGCTTGGGGGCGGGGACAATGCATGTTTATGTAATTGGAGGGGAATGATGACGTGTAATTATGATATTGGTCGGGAATGGAAATAGTGTGTGGAAAAAATCCCTTCATGGGAAAAATGTCTTTTAGAATTAAAATGTCTAAAAAATAATAAAAATGACTTCTCGTCGGAGACAGGAATTTAATAGTTTATTTGCAGGAAATCCACCGCAAGAATTAGATGTGCAAATTGACATTGGATCGTCTGACTTTTTGGTTTATGGCCCAGATTGTTGCGGCCATTTTTGGATTGAGTGTCCTACAGAATGCGCTCAAAAAAATAGTAATCACTTAACACATATTCAGATGGATTATTAAAATTATTATTGCAAAGGATCCTTGAATTGCCCTGAGGGTTGTCAAATTAAATTCTTCTCAAACGAATCCAGTACATTCCAGCCAACAAAAAATTATTTTGATGACAGGTCGCGGATCGAAAAATATTCACCCTAACATTTGATTACAATTTCAGTTATGGTAGTGGTCATTGCAGTGGTCCAATTGGAAAAGATACGTTGCATTGCAAGTAAATGAAATACAAATTAACTTAAATTTTTACACGCCCAATGTCAGTCTCTTTTTCGCAAATTTTGTTTCACCACCTAAAAATATTTCGATATTTTTACAATCAAAAATATGCATATGAAATAATAAAAATTAACAAAAATCAAGTCTTCACGTTGATAGATAATATACCTAATAAATATACAATTTTATAACACTTAAATATTTATGCCTAAAATCATTAATTTATAATTAATAAAGAAATTTTTTATAAATTTGAATACACATTTTGGCATAGCAAAAGTAGCAGATGAAGAAATGGAAAAAGATCCTCGCTCAAATGGACTTCTTGGCTTGACTTTTATTCAAATATCAGGATCCATTCCAGAAAAATTTGAATCGCCTCTGTTCGAAGCAATGAATCAAAAATTGCTGCCGGAAAATGTTTTTACCGTTTTCATGAGAAACACCCAAAATGGAGAGAATTTGGATGCGATACAAACTAAATTTGAAAAAGGCGTTTGCCTTTTGGCTTAAAAGCCCGCGATGGAAAATCCTTTAAAAAAGGCGTTTTCCTCCCGATGGCGCAAAAATCCGATAGAATCCTAGGTATATAGCTGCTTGCATATCCCATGATTTTTGCAGGATAGGCCAAACTCATCCAATTCTCAATTTTTTGGTGAAATGAAAAATGAAGCAAAGGTATTTCTAGGGTAGGATCGGTTCGGTTAACCGAACCGAAACCGAAACCGAAACCGAGGATTTTAGGCCTAAAAACCGAAACCGAAACCGAGACTCAAAAACCGGCCAAAACCGAAACCGAGGGTCAAAACCGATCGGTTTTTCGGTTTTTAGATTTTGCCCAGAAGGCCAATTTTTGGTTAAAACATGCCTTGAGTAGCCATTTTTTACTAAAAATTTTCCCTAGCGGAGCATTTTTGGCTTAAAATTTTATCTTTAGAAAGCATTTTTGGTAAAAATTTTTCCCTATCGGCCAATTTTGACTAAAATTTACCGCCTACAGTCAATTTTTGGCTGAAATTTCCCCTAACTGGGCACATTATAGTTCAAATTTTCTCTTTATTGAATCATTTTGGCTTTGTGCAATGCAATATTTGATTAATTTTCTCCCTACGGGACTATTTTTACTCAAATTTTTCTATTATTAGGTGCGCATTTTTAATTAAAATTCTTTCATATCAGACCTTTTTTGTTCTGATTTTTCCCTGCGGGGCAATTTTGAATAATTTTTTTCTTTTGAGGCCATTTTCATTTAAACGGACCCAGAAAAAAAACATAAAAATTGATTAAGAAAATATTGCATTTTATTTTGTTTGATTTTTTTCGATATTTTATGAAAAAAAATTTTTTGATATTTTTATGACCATTTTTCAAAAACCGCCAAAACCGAGAAACCGAAACCGAAACCGAGGATTTTTCTAAAACCGAAACCGAAACCGTGAACTCAAAACCGGCCAAAACCGAAACCGAAGACCCCGGTTTAAAACCGACTCTGTCCTACCCTAGGTATTTCGTTTTGGACCTACGGATTTATATAATTTTTTGTTTTAATACAGAGAAAAATTTGTCAGAAATGAATGGACGAACAATATTAGGAAGATTTTTTTGTTGAAAGAAGATATAGGAAGTTGATAAATATACAAGCAGTAAAAAAGAGATCATGAAATTTGATAAAGAAATCGAAATTGAACGATTGATTTGGAAAATAAATGTTTTGTGAGCTTTATATAAATAAATTTTAAAATCAAGCAATTTTTCCACAAATAATATTTATCAAGTTAACTTAAATGATTTTGTTGAATGTGGTATTATAATTGAATTTGACAATTTTAATATATTTTCATTTTTATTCACATTCAATTATCATTAATTTATTTCATTTGCATCAATATTTTTCGTTTAAAAATATATTGCTACCCTTCAACCTGAGCAAAGGCCTCCATTACATATTCCATTGCAACATGGGGCACCGACACCGCTGGGATCACATGCTAAAAAGTCAAAAAAATTATAATATTTTTAACAGACCTATAATTGGAAAACATTATAGGAAAAATAAAAAAATATCAGTTCCCTTTTTAGAAAAATATTTTGTACATATATAATTTTGTTAAAATTTCACCTGTTATTTGGTTTATTTTTATTAATTGCTTAAATTAGAGCAATCCAATTACGAGGTTGTAAAGATTATTTTTAAGATTCTAAAAATTGTTTTCTGAAGGTTTTGAATTTGAGCAAAATTCTAGCATTCTTTTCATCACATATTTTTTAATCTGGTAATATAATGTCAAATTTTACTATGAAAATGCCAATATTGGACAAAAGCCATCTTCAAAAATATTTTTCCATTTGTATTTTATTGAAAAAATTGGCATTACCTTATTAAAATTATAAAAATGACTAGAAGGAAATTCCGAAAACTTCTACAAAATAATTTTTCAAAAAAATTTTCGAGACCTGTTCGTAAGGATTTCTAAATTTTATTATTATAAAATTATTTATTTGCAATCAAATTTCATATGAACAAATTTATGATATAATGCGAAAACAAGCAGAATGGAAAATTATGCCCCTTAAAATTATACATACAAGCTAGGCTGCAGCAAATGCCATTTTGGCAGATTTCAAGAAAACCACAATCTTAAAAATGGCATAAATAAATATAATTTTTAATTTTTTGTTAAGCATTTACTAAACATACCAAATGGGTTGGTTGTGGTACAACTTTCAACCAGCGCAACATGCTGCTGTAGAATCAACAAAATTGTCAGCAAAAGAAATGAGCTGACGAAAAACATTGGGAAGACATTTTGGTTGAATGATCGGAAGGCCGCCATTTTTCGCAAGAAAATGTGGGGAATTTTAATAAAATGGTTGGAATGGAGTGATGGATTTATTTTATTTTCCAATTGGCTTATAAAGACTCCCATGTCCCAAATGGATTTTCCTCTGTAAAAAACAAAAAAAATCTAAATCAGTTGGCCCAAAATGCGAACAACTTTGCTCCTTGTTCCTGCATCGTGTATAATAAAAAAATGCTCAGTCAAAATTATCCAAATAAAATGCAAATCTCATGCCTTTTCGTAGGATAATGCTAAATTCATTCTATCAATTTCACAATTTCTGCTGAATATTAAATCAAAGATTAATGCGCATTTTGGTCCAAGGATTTGGATAATTTTGTTATTTAATAAATAGAGGAAAATTTGCCCCATTTTGTGTTATTAAATAAATCTGAATTCGTTTTCGTTGTCATGGGACCGGTCCTGTGACCCAACCAAAGACCGATCATTGTAAATATCAACAAAATGATGGTATTTCGAAACTAAAAAGCCAAAATTTTTAATTTGCATATTTCATTTGATAAAATTCTTTTAATGTGGCAAATAGATATATAAAAATTTCTAAGAGTAAAATTTTTCAAAAATTAAATTCATTATAAAATTACTTACTAATTAGAAATGAATTATAGGGGAAAATATTCTTAATTATATTTCTATAAATTTAATAAAAAATACTAGTCCAATAAAAACAAATAGAAAGGGGTGAGAGAAATGGGCAAAATGTACGAAAATGTTTAAAATTATTTTAAATTTGCATATTTTTAACCTCTTTTTATTTTAGCTTTTCAACATTTAAAATTATCAATTTTCGTTGAAAAATTTGATTATCTTTCTTTTGCAATTTTTTCCTTTCCATCTGGATGCAGTGGCATTGGTCGAATTTTATGTGCCATTCTATGGAGTGATCAATGCCGGAATAATCGGAAATATGCCAATGCATGGACTTTGTTCCCAATGATTTCCGCTGTAAATTTAGATTATATCTTTCATTATGAACTAAAAAATGAAAATTTAAAATATGATCATACGGTCCAGATTCTAAATAATACAATATAATTCGACGCATCTTGACGAGTTGTTTCTGAAAAAGCATAAATTTTTGGGCGGCAACCTATTGGCCAAGTTATGGCCATTATAAATTCGATTTATAATAAAATTGAAGGGTCCAAATATGGTTCAAAAATTTTAAAAATTTATTTGCGGCCAAATTATAACTCAATCGACGCATTTCGACATGCTAATTACGAATTTGTCATTGGATTCACATAAAATTCAAAATTAATAAGTTATGGCAATTTTAGTCTCGTTGAAAAATTGTGTTGGAATTGCGGAGGAATATAAGAGTTGACTCCGGAGTGTATACGCAGCCGAAGCGCGTGAACTAGACGAACGCTTGGTTCGCTATGCTCGCCAAGCACATGTCACTGGTCGCGCGGAGGCAGAGCACACGGAGGAGTCCACTCTTACATTCCTCCGCTGTTCCAACAAATATTTCCTTTGCGCAGCTTTTTTTCCTTTGGCCCATAACTTTTTTATTTTTGGGTTTTATCCGAAATCATTGACAGATTCGGGCTCTTCTCATCTAGGCGCGTTGGGCATTGATTGATAAATAATATATCGATACAAAAAATTTGAATTTTTCCACCCATAGGGGACTTTTCTCCTTTTAGATTTTTGAATAGCCATCATGACTTAGCCAAAAGTCGTTGACGCGTTTTTTTTGGGTATTCTTATAGAACACTTTGAGTTGAGCTCTATTTAATGGTATATCATTTGCATTATATTTAGCACTTGGACCGTATAAAACATATTTTCCAAAAATATTAAATAAAAAATAAAATATCAAAAAAACTAAAATGTAATGATAATTTCATTTTAAAATTAATTAATTTCTTCCATATTCTAATCTTACTTGCACATGATTGGCCCATTAGGAGTGCATCCCTTTGGTTTGACCAAACATTGACGAAAGCGCATTCTACGATCCATTGATTGCATGAAAATTGGACCCGATCGGCATTTGCTCCATTCACTCCAATTTTCCCAAACACCGGTGCAAATTGTGGGCACAATTCCAACCGGATTGTTGGTAAAATTTGCATACAAATTGCATCCATCGCCATAGCAGCAACAAAATGTGATAGACGGAGATCTTTTGGAGGGTAGGATTGACAAGATTAGAAAATAATTTATAAAAAAATGACGAGTGCTCGATGAGATTAGTCGAATAAATTCACAAACCAGGGATGGGGTCGAAATTCAAAAAATCGAAATTTTTCAAAATAATTTTTAATTCCTCATTTGCCAAAAAATTCAAAACACAAAAAATGGAATTAATTTTAAATTTACATTTTGATCACCAAAAAGTATTAATCTTAAAGAAAAAGATGGAAAGAGCATTGGGTTTAAGCTTATGCTTAGGTTAGGGTTAGGGTTAAGACTGAATATTAGGAATCTCAAACAAGTCCAAAGTCCAAATATCAAAGTTCTATAAATTGGTATAAGAATGAAATCTAAAATAAATTTAGAATCATTATTTCCATTTTCAATATTTTTTCACCTAATTAAATAGTATTCATTAATAAAAAATATATAAAAAATATTATATATTTCCTAAAAAATTTACACAGTTGAATTGATGCAAAATGGCGAATATGAAATAGTTTTTCCATAATCAATTGAACAATTTGTGGACATGCCTCCTCTTATGATTGTGCGTCGGCCACAATCAATGGAAGCAATGCATGCAGAAGCCGGCAATGAGCAATTTGACAGTGGGGCAGTCAAATCATCAGATGTCATATTTGATAAGCCCTTGGTTGTGAATAAAATTTTTAATAATTTTAAAAGTTTATAATCTTTTTAAAATTTTATATATAATTAAATTTTTTATTTTTTTTAAATTAATTTTAGTATTTAAAAAATTAGTAAAAATTAAAATTTTAAAATGAAGTCTTGTCCTTTGCATCCGAAAGGGGTGGCAACAAAATTATTTTTATTATATATTTACCTCATAACATTTTAATGCATCGATTTGGTGTTCAAAAAAACTCATAGCAAGGATGAAGATAATTAAATTGAACATTTTTTAAATTTTAGCAATATTGGAAGCAATCAAAAAATATTGTTCTAAATTTTCTATATTTTTATAAAAATATGTTAAATTATTTTTATGCTCCAAAAATTTTGGCTTATTTTTTGTCTTTTTAAAAATACAAAAATTTGAAGAATTCTTTAAAATATTAAAAAAAATATATTTGTCTGAAATTAATAATAAATTGGTTGTAGTTATTGAATAAGACTTTTATCCAACTTTGGTCAAATATTAATTAAAATTTTTTTTAAGAATATTGAAAGTAAGTTATTCAACTAAAGCAAACCATATTACCACACATAGCATTGGCCCACACACACTTATTACCATGACAACGCAAATTTGCCATCATTAATATAATATTATGTTCACACCGAACTATTTTGAGAATTTTCACGGAGTGTTCATATTTGGTTCACGCATTCATTTTCTCTTCACATTAACAGTTTCCGATTTTCCATGGTTAATGAATAAAAAATAGTCACAGATAAATGTAAAGAAATTAAATTTGAATATTTGGTGAAAAAATTTAATTAAATATATATAAACATTTTCTGGATAAAAAAATTTTTATAATTCCAAGAAATTTTTAATTCAGTTCATTATTAAAACAGATTTTTTTATAATCAAATGAATGAATCAAAGAATTTTGAAAGAAAAAAATTGGACAAATTACAAATAAAAGTTTATTTACAAAATGGCAAACTTCTTATTATGTTATTTGTCGCTGTTAGCTCTGGATAATTGTGATAGCGCCATTTGATTTTGGAAGTAATTTGAAAAAAATGATTATAAATATGCAAATTAAAATATAATTTAAATCATTTTCTCAAACATGTCCATCCATTCTTCTCTCCTTTTTCTTTTCGTTTTTAGTGGACAATAATTTTATATTTAAATTTGTAAAAATAAAATTAAAATTTTTACTCTAATTCTTTATATTTGTCATCAAATAATTAATTTAATAATAAAATAAATTTTTGAAAGTTAATATTTTTGAGTATTTTTTATCGAATGAAATAAGCTAAATTAAAAATTTGGACCTTGAATTTTGAAAGGTCATCTTTCTGGTGATTTTTGCTATTATTGGTCTTTGATTTAATGATGGGCCAGGTTTCGTGACATCAAAAACGGATTCACATTCATTTCATAAATCATAACATCCAATCGAGCAATTTTCCTCTATTTATTAACAACAAAATTATCCAAATCCAGGGTTCAAAATCCGAATAATCTTTACTTCAATGCTCACCAGAAAATTGTTAATTGAATGGAATGAATTAGGCGCATCCGGCAAAAAGATATGGAATATACATTTTTGATGTATAATTTCGATCATCCGTGTTCCTTGCTTATGATGGGAGGAAAGAAAGCAATATTGTCCACATTTTTAATACATGGATTTTAGTATTATGATGTGCCCATGCGGATCCGATAATACTTGTTTTTGTGCGAAAGGTTGTGTTTGCAAATGTGCCAGAGGAGGCTCTTGTAAATGAACGGAAAAATGAATTCTGAAGACGAATGCTCTAAAAAATTGAAAGTCCGGAAAGAAAGATTTAATATACAAAGTATATATTTCCATTTTAATAAAATTGACATATGTTTTCCTGTTTTTACCCATTGATTTCTAAATGAAAATGTTGGGTAGTGTTGCCATTTCTAAGATAAAAAATCCGGCAAATGGATCCAAAATGAATGGCAAAAAACGATAAAAATAATGGTTGCGATTAGATGAATAAGCGAATAGTCAAAGTGCGAAAATCGAATAATGCGAATAATCAGGGTGTGGATAATGATACGAATAATTAGTCCAAAATCCTTGCGAGTAACCGTACCGCGTGAAAAAAATTGAAGATTCAGTAGGCAGTAAAATGTTCCAAAATTTTTTCACACAAAAATTTGAATTTATGTGCAGAAAAAAAATTATCACTTTATCAATTAATGCTAGCCAAATAATTTTGTTGTGCAATAAATTTATTTATTGATTGAATTTGAACATTTTTATTTTTATCTAATTCTTTTCAATTTTTGTTCAAAAATTCAATCATCTTCAGCAGTTTGCTTCTTTTTTAATCAACTTGAATATTCTCACACGAAAACTAGGTGCATTGCGATTGTTCACATTTTTGACTGCAACACAGGAATTGGTCTATGACGGTACATACTAAAAAGTTAAAAGATAAACATTTTTAAAAAAAATAATTTTTAGGTCGCCCAACTTTAAAAAGTTATAAGAGTAAATTAATAAAAAAAATTACAAATTTCTAAATATTTTTAATGAAAAAAGAATCGAAGCAAGCTATTATTTTTTCTTGGCAAAATTTCTATTAATTTGACTTTGTTAATATTACAATTGCTCTTTTTTTCCTTGAAATATTTTAATATTGTTAATACATAGGCAATCAATGGGGGTAGGGGTGCAGATTTTTAGGTCGAAAAAATTACGAAATGGATGCCCATATTAGGTGAAATTTGCCAAAAATAAAATTCGATAACATTAAAAAAATACTAAATTTTTGGTTTTTTTTATTGTATTATTTACAATAAAAATATATTTTAAAAATTAGCCAAAATTTATATAAAATTGGTAAAATAATTGCTTCACAAAAGTGAATTAAGAAGTCACAAAAAATATTATATGTGTTTTTATCAAATCTGATACCTATAAAAATTGGTAAGAATCTAAAAAATCATCTTCCTAGCAATTACAATCTAAATTCTAAAGGAATGAGAAAACAACCCCAATGTAAGCTTTGCTCTAAAATTAAATAAGCTATACATGAGCCAGCTTTACGGCAAGGGATGCGTGCCTGATTGGCATCTTCATTCTGCTGATCCACTTGACCGCTAACCAGAAAAACTTGCTGTTGAATCACCAAAATGATTAACAAAAGAAATGAGGTGATGAACAACATTTGGAAGCCATTTTTGTTGAACGAATGGAAAGCAGCCATTTTATTTGGATGAAAATATTTAGCAGAAATGTGGGGTATTTGTTAAAGTGAATTTGATGGAAATTGATGGATTTCTGTGATTTTCCAATGGGCTTAAAAAGATCCCCCAAAGGGGATAAATTTCAGTCCATATCAAAACAAAAAGGAATTATCCTAATCCTTGGTACCAAAATGCAAACAATTTTTCTTCCTTTCTCCCATTTCGTATCGTGGCAATCATATTAGGAAAGGAACGCTCAAAATTATCCATCCAAAATTCAAATCTCTTTCATTTGCCAGATAGGCAAACTTCATTCTATCAAAATAAAAATTATCCTTCCATAATGCAAATCACATGCGTTTTTGTCGGATAGGCCAAACTTCATTAAATCCAATTCCCTTTTTTTCTGGTAAACAAGGAAGAAAAATTATATTTTGGGCCCTAAATTTGGATAATTTTTTAAAGAGCAAACCATGACAAATTATATACCATTCGATGTGTCTCGAGATCTATAAAATGGTATAAGGTTTGTAGGGTTGAAAACCGGTTTCTGATTTATTAGAAGTCAAAAACTTATATTTGCAAAATTTGTGGAGATGACCTAGCACGATCTGTGATTTATCACTTGTTCTGTTCTTATTAATGCTGGAACTGTGGGACAGCAGGACAGGAATATACAGGAAAGGAAAATAATCGGAGGAACAGGGAAAACACTGATTTCGGTCCGGATTTGCAATACAATTTTATTTGAAAAAATTATAACTTATTTGTTTAAATCTATGGAAGCCTTTCTAAATTTTTTTAAATTTTGGGAATTATAATAAATTGATTTAAATTAAAATAAATAGTTGTCGATTATGGGCCGATCTAAAGGGCATTTAAAATAAAATTTTTTGCCTCTTTTTTGATCATCCATGTATTTTTTTGAGATCATCCGCATATTTTTTCTGATCATATGTACAATTTATAGATTCTCCATTTTAAAATTGCATAAATAAAATCCACCTTATTCAATCAAAATTGAATTTTTTCCTAGCCTCTGTTTTCCAATTTGCCTATTTGTTCTGAATCGGAGAAGAGTCCAATTTTCATGCAGCTAACCGCAATCAATCAACGAATTCGTTCACGGCAATGTTTGGCCCAACCAGCGGGATGCACTCCTAATGGTCCAATCATGTGCAAGTAAGATTGAAGTGGGAGAAATTATTTATAGTGAAATTGAACAATTATGTCATTCATGCATTCTTTTTTAATTCGAGTTTATTTTTAATAATAATTTTATTTTTATTTTCTTAATATATTTCTTATATTTTTTTTTATTTTACATTTTTGAATCTTAATTTCTTTTGAATTTCCAGCGGAAATCATTGGGAACAAAGTCCATGCACTGGCACATTGCCAATGATGCCCGAAATGATTACTCAATAGAATAGTACACTAAATTCGACTAATGCCCCTATGGCTGGATGAAAAGAAAAATTAAAAAAGAAGGATAATCGAATTTTTGAACAAGATTCATTTGAGATTAAAATTGATAATCTAAAAATCTTGGAATAATAAAGCAAAAAATTATTTTAAAAAAAAATATGCAAATTAAAATATAATTTTAAAATATTTTCAGGATCATTTCCACATATTCCTTTTCTTTTTTTCTATTTGTTTTATTGGTATTAACATTCTTGAATTTTTTTATTTAATTTTTTGTTAACAAATTTAATCACGTTTATTTCTTTTTCATCAACATTTTCATCGTTCATGAGAGGGGTATGTATGTGTTCTCGCACATATTCAACTTCTTTCATCCTCGACACACATTGACATCTTGATCACAATTGTTACTGCAACAATCCGAATTCGAGCGACATACTAAAATTCGTAAAAAAAATAAAATAATTTTGCCTAAATAAGTTTAATTATAAAAAATTTATCCGAGAAATTTAATTTGAAAAATTTTTTTAAATATTAATTTATTAAAATTTTTGCTTCTCTTTGTTTTTCTTGATTAATTGCTTAAAATGTGGTAATTGGTAATATTATGAATTGCGAACTTAAAAATATTTTTTTTTAATTTCAAAAATCGCTTATTAAGGATTTTCGAGTTTTTGAATATAATTCTTTTATCCATTTCATCAAATCTTGCCATCTTGGTATGGCATTGCCTACTTTTACCATGAATAATGGCAAATTTTCAAAAATTTTCTCCCCTTTGTATTTTCCTGAAAAAATGACAACATTATCTATTTAAGATAAAAAATTGATTCGTGACGAAAAACTCATAGAAATCAAACTGAAAACATTTTAAAAATTATTTTTTTTTTTTGAGACAACAATTCTTAAGCTTTTGCTAAATTTGTCAGAAATTCTGTACTTGCAATCAAAATCTCTACAAATTTATAGTAGGAATAGGAATAGAAAAACAATTACCGGTGCCTGATGTTGAGATGCAGCAATTTCCAGATTTGCAATTATAATTTATTGTTGAGGGGCAGTCCAAAACGGTGTTAATAAAAATGATATTTTGAGCAGTTCCTATACATACCTTTAGTGATGCGGCAACGTTGACCGTCCACTCGCATAAAATGCTGTTGAATCAACAAAATGGTCAACACGAGAAATAACATTGGGAAGGCATTTTTGTTGGCAGCCATTTTATTTGGCGAATATTTTAGAGAAGGAAAAATGTGAGTAATTTTGATAAATTGTATATGATGCAAAATGATGTTTTTGTGATTTTCAACGGGCTTAAAAGGCTCCCAAATGGGACAGAGTGTCTGTACAAACAAAAATTTTTCAATTCCGTGGGCCATAAGTGCGAACAATTTTGCTTAATTACCCATAAAACTTTATAGAATGATCAAAATTATCCATACAAAATTCAAACAATCCTTTTCTTTTACCAGAAACCAGATAGATTAATTTAATTCCATCCAAATAAAAATTATCCATCCAAATATGCGGGCCAAAAATCCGAATAATTTTCCATCCAAATCACATGTTTAACCCTTCCGGATGTTTTATTCTTAAATTGTACGAGTGATCATTTTTTCTTCATTCTCTAAAATTTAATTCTCTTTCAAATTTGTGCTGGATAAATTTTCGTTTTCCCGCAGAAGATACCTTTTTAAAATAACATTATAAATAATACTATTATTATGGTGAAAACCGATTGGAAAATTAATTTGATAAACTTAAAAGGACTCTTTTTAGCCAACAATTCTGATGATTATAGTTGTCTTTTAAATTTTATGAAAGAAGATCTCACACAGATGTGCATTGTTACCTGCTGGGTGGGATGATACCAATTCCTCTTGATTTATCCTACCTAGATCTAATCCAATTCCATCTATAGGGGGCTGGGATCTTTCACTTTATCGCTTTATCCTAATTGACCCAAAAATAGGAACAAAAAGTAACGAAAAAGAATTTTTAATGGAATGGAAATTTTTAAGATTAATTTTAATTTTCTAACAATTAAGTAAATAAATTTATTAAAATTATGCGATTTTAAATATAATAAGCAATTTTTATTATATTCGATGAAAATAGACAAAAAATAGCTACTCAAAATTTTTTAAATATTAAAAATAATATAATATTCAAATTAAATTTATATTTCGTCCCTATCTTTTTTCCATTTTCGCATTAATTCGTTAATAAAAATATTTTTGATTATTTCTTAATCAATGTTAGAAATTCCTCTCGCGTTTTCGGATCGTCACTGAAATATTTAAATATTAATTTTTATATTATGAAAAAATATAAATTTAAAAGTGTAATTTATTAATTCAAGCAATAATCGTAAAATAGGAATTTTTGAGAATTTTTCCAAAAAATTTTTATGCTATTTGGCCTCATTTTTCTCTCAAATTTTCAATTATTTTTAAGCCTCATTAAAATTAATATAATAAATTATTTATTATTATTAATTAATATTTATACGTACCGGAATTCGCCCAACATGCACGAAGTCGTTGTGGTTGCATGAATTTTTTGCACACCTCGCATAACCATACACATATGACTGAAATTAAACAATTTAATATTTGATAATAATAGTTATTTTTATTTTACCTGGCTTCAATAACGACCCCAACGCCGGTTGGTTGTACAGCCTGGAAAATTGCTACGGCAATTTGCTTTGTTAGACGCTCCTGACCTACAAAAAAATCAATTTTAAATAATTTTGGTCACAAGTTTGATCGAATGTAAAGGATCATTTTTATAAATTTTTTTTTTTAAAATAATTTGATTTGCAAGTAATATTCTTGGTTTTAAAAATATAAAATTAATAAAAAAATTTTTAAATAATATATATAAATGAATCATATTTAAAGAAGCCATTTATTTAATTTGTAATATCCAAAAATGGGAAATTATGAAGCCTTTGGAATATAAGTCTACAATTAAGATTTATAAAGTCATTTAAAAGTGTTCCATTTAATTTTTTTTTAATTTAAAATTATAAAATTAATAGTAAATATAAATACCTTGTAATCGTCGACTGAACATTTCGACAATTCGGGCCATTTTGCTAAGGCCCAGCACTTTTTTATTGGGTAAATAGCCAATATGGACACGGCCCAAAAATGGGACCAAATGATGCTCACAAAGAGAGAACATCTCAATGTCACGGACAATCACCTTTTTAAAGAAGAAAAATTTAGAAAATTTTTAATATTCGATTCTAGCCATTTCGGTCTCCTTGAAATTTGTACTCCCGAATTTAATTAAATAATTCGGTTTTTATAATCAATGATAGTATTAAATTTTGACTTATTTGTAATCATTTAATTTGCCAGAATTAATAGATTTGATTGGCCATTAACAAAAAATTATGATCAAAAGCAGTAAAATGGGCTTAATTTGAAACTTTATATTATTTTGGTAAAACTTTTGGTCAATAAATTTGATCAAATATTTTGGAATGCTCTATAAAAAAAGCTTATTAGCTAAATGTTATGGAAGTTTAATTAGTAAATCGAAAAAATGATGAGATATTAGTCAAAAATGTGGCAGATTTGGATTAAAATATAAGTTAATAATTTACCATCTCATCAGTGTCTTCATCAAAAACAGCTTCATTTAGCACATCTTTATAATAATTATTGTAAATTTTAAATGAAAAATTTTTTCCAAATTTGTACCGTCAAAATTTTCCTCATATCCCTTTGTGAAATCCAACAATGCTTTGGCGGCGCGCATTGGCGTTTTGAGAAGGCCTTGCCGATTGACATCCTCACCAACATGGCTGATTATGCTCTCATAGGCTTTGATCTTTTAATAAATTTTTTCAATAATCAAAATATATCAATAAACCATTTCTCTCAATTGCGGTGATCGATCCAGTTGGTTTTTTTGAATGATTGTCAATTCCAATGAAAATGGGGAAGGGACCTTAAATAATTAATTATTTAATTCACATCCCCTTCAAAATTTGGTCTATGAATTAAATTTCACCTTCAATTCAATTCGCTCCTCGGATTCGGTGGTCAAGGGCGTGCCAATAGCATTTTCTTCTTCGACCGCAACTTTTTTAGCCACCTTATTTCCAAAATTCGATTCGGAATTGTTTGGCCTTAAGTGATCCACCATCCCAGTTGCAGTGTTCACCGAATTTGAGAGGGACAAATCGCCTTCCGAAACGGTTCCCGGATAACTGGTCAGTGAAGAAAGCTGGTCAGTGAGGAAAAATGGTCCGTGGAAGACTGGTCAGTACGGAAAGCTGGTCAGTGGGGAAAACTGGTCACTACGGTAAACTGGTCAGTGGAAAAGTGGTCAGTAAAGAAATGAGTCTAAAAATGCTCTAACTTGTATATTTTCGAGCCATTTAGGAAATTAAGGTTTGATTCATGCATAGCTCTTCGAATTGCATCGATTTAAGCATAATACTTACCGTTTGTCTACCGAAAAAAGAAATTACCCCCTGACCACTTTTCCACTGACCAGTTTACCGTACTGACCATTTTTCCTCACTGACCAGTTTTCCGAACACGTTCCGAAACACTCAAATTGTCGGAAAATCCGCTGCTGTTGCTCATTTTATTTATAGAATTTTTTTTTAATTTTTATAAGTTATTGCTAAATTTAGAAAAAATTTTATAATAATGAGACGGGAATAGGGTAGATCGCAGCCATATAAAACCCATTCCATGATATTTTTATAAATTTAAGTTTAAACCATTATATTCTATTAGGCCAAACCCCTGAGCGCACTATTTTCAGGCCATGCGAATTAAAAATGGTTAAAACATATCCAAAAATATTTTCATTAAGTTTGTTCATCAAAAAAATATTTCACATTGATGGGGTTCGAATCAACGAGCTCGTCCGACTTTAATCACTCTTCCCAAATTGGCAATGAAGGAAAAAATTGCCGAGTTACTAATTTTTGCCGGCTTTCACAGCCCCGGATTTTGAGTATAGGTCACACAAACTGTATAACATTGTGTAGCTAATAAGACTCAAATTTATCCCTTTCTCTCCGGGCCTAAAATCGAAAAAGCAAAGGGAAAAAATTTTTCATTACACAAACTGAAAAAAAATTCAATTATTTAATCGGTTTTTGGCTTATAACTCAAATCTAAAAGTCATTTTAAAAAAAGTTGAAGTTTTCTGGTATGTCCCATCACTATGAGAAACTTTTAAAAATGAATCTCGAAAATTGAATGGATAGATTTTTACAATCATTTTATTAGAAAATGTGGAATATGATTAAATGGATGGGATGGAAATGATGGATTTGAGTGATTTTCCAATGGGATTTTATAAAGGCCTCAAATTGGGCACATTTTCCTTTATATTAATATAAAAAATTATCCAAATCCATTGACCCAAATGCGATGAATTTGTTTTCCTCTTTTGGTATCAAAATTCAACGAAAAATTATCCCCAAAATTGCTAATATTTTCCTAGATCACCCGTATAACATGACAATAGCGATCAAAAATTATCTATATAAAATTTAAATCCCATGCCTTTTCGCCGAAGAGACCAAACTTCATTCATTCCATCCAATTCCCAATTTTCTGATGAACTAGGAAACAAAGATTAATCCGAATTTTTTGGCCCCAGGTTTTGGATAATTTTGTTATTTAATAATAGAGGAAAATTTGCCCAAATTGAGTGTTACTATATGAAATTTAATCCGGGTAAAATTGGTTTATACGGTCCAAGCTCTAAATCATGCAAATTGTATACCATTCGACGCGTCTTAACGAGCTGAGTCCGAATCTGCAAAAATTTTTACCCGGCAAGCACTTTTGGCCAAGTTATGGCCATTAAAAAGTCATTTACCTATAAAAGTGAAGGGTCCCCCCTATGGGTCAAAAATTTTGAAAATTTCTTTTCGGACAAATTATACCTCAATCGACGCGTCTCGATGAGCAGAGTCCGAATCTGTGATTGCTTTCGCCTAAAACTCTAAAATAAAAAAGTTATGGCCATTATTGTCTCGCTGGGATGTGTTGGAACTGCGGAGGTAATGTAATAAGGGACTCCGGAGTGGCGTAGCCGTAGCGACGACCCGGACCGCGGAGCGGTCCGGCGGCGAGCTTAGCGAGCGCTAGCGAGCTAAGTGAGCCGTGAGGAGCGAAGGCGGAGCACACGTAGGAGTCCCTTCTGAAATGCCCACCGGAGCAGTTCCAATCCGTTTTTCCTTTGCGCGACTGTAACTTTTTTGTATGTGAGTTATATGTAAAAATAATGCCAGAATCGTGTTATGCTCATCGAGACGCGTCGATTGATATATAATATGTCGATACAAAAATTTTGAACTTTTTCGACCCAAAGGGGGGACCCTTCACTTTTTCGATTTTCGAGTGGCCATAACTTGGCCAAAAGTGCTTGCCGGGTAAAAATTTTTGCAGATTCGGACTCAGCTCGTCAAGACGCGTCGAATTTTATATCATTCTTATGATTTAGAGCTTGGACCGTATGAACCAATTTTTCCTTTAATCCGTTTTTCGGTGTCATAGGATCGGCCTTGTGACCGAACCAAAAACCGATTGTAGTAAAAATCACCAAAATATTGCCCTTCCAAAGCCCAAGTTCGCAATTTTTATTTTACATATTTCACTCGATAAGAAAATGGAATATTTTTGAAAATGTTTTGAAATTAGATTTTAATTTTCATATTGTCAACCAGTGTTGCCGCGAGTCGCCAAAAAGTTCGAGTCGAGTTTCGAGTTCGAGTCGGCCAAAATTTTTCGAGTCGAGTTTCGAGTTTCGAGTCGCCAAAAACCTCGAGTTTCGGGTTTCGAGTTTCGAGTCTCGAGTCAAATTCAAAAAAAATTAATTTCACATAGAAAAATTTTTTTATCCAAATTTAAAGAAGAAAATGGAATTAAAATTTACTTTCATAAATCAAAAAATAAATAATAGCAGAAAAATATTGAGATTAAATAAATAGTTAATATTCGAAATTTGTTAATGGAAGATTTTCATGGATGAAAAGTAACTTCTCCAAATTTTCTGCACTTAAACGATTTCTCAAATCATTCATAATTGCACCGGCCGTCGAAAAAAGCCGTTCTGATTCCTGCGAAACTACAGGCGCACAATTAAATTGTCTTAATTAATGTTAAAAATATTTAATTTTATAATAATAATAACCTGAATAATTTGCACAATCTTGGCCATTGTTCAGCTTTTTGCGTCCAATATTTGAAGCAATCTTTTTTCTGCAATGGTTCCAACAAATAAGCATCAATTTCCTGCTTAATCAACACGACTTCGTTTTATTCCGAGATCAACTAAACCTGAAAAATGATATCAAAATTACAAATTTAATTATTTGAACCGGTTGAAGTTGATTCTGAATTGGCCGGATAATTTGAAGTAGTGAAATTTGTAATTTTTGGCATTGTTGAGAGTGCTTTTTCTGCCAATTGCCTCTTTTTTTCCTTTGCTTTTACATATTGAGCATAAAATTCTTTATGATGATTTTTTAAATGTCGATTCATATTTGTTGTTGATTTAGTTTTTTCTCGTTTTTGATTCCATTCGCAATTTTTACATTTGACAAAATCGTTGGTCAATTCAATAAAATAATGCCAAATCGAATCTTCTTCCGCCATTTTTACTATTCTGATAAAAAATTCATAATAATTCAGTATTAAAGTATAAATTTAATATGATTTATGACAAATAAAATGATAAATAAATAAAATTAAAAAAGAATTGACGATTTTATTTAAAATAAATAATAAAATAAGGAAAATCCGTTCGATAAAAATTAAAAATTTTTAAATTAAAAAGTGCCAAAAATTTCGAGTTTCGAATCGAGTCGATCGAAAATTTTTCGAGTCGAGTTTCGAGTTTCGAGTCGCCAAAAACCCCGAGTTTCGGGTTTCGAGTTTCGAGTAACTCGAGGCAACCCTGTTGTCAACCCTTTTTTTGATCACTTCCACCAGCAAATTGCCGTAGTCAGAGTCAATCCAACATCAACAGCAACAATCTGAGTGATGGCCAACAGCAGCAAATCTCTCCTATGACCCTTAAATATCCCTTTAGAATCGTCTCTTTTTTATTTTTTGTAAAAAATCAAAATTCAACGATTTCATCAAAAATTTGCACTTCTAACATTAATACTCAATGGCATAATATTAAGCAGAATTAATTCACTCTCTCCCATTAATTTAAAATCCGCCATTTTTTATCAAATAAATTTTGTAAAATAAATTTTCTTTTGCATGGTTAAATTTAACAAGCTATTCGATAAATTTTTACAAAACACATGAATTTTGATTGGATTTTAAGAATAAAAAATGGAAAAAATTGAAATTACATCGGAAAATTTTCTCGCATTTTTTATGAATGTTAATTATTAATTAAACTGTCTAATTAAATTAAAGCAAAAATATTAAAATATAATTAATAAAAACAAATTTGCTCAAATAATATTTATCAAGGCAAGCTAGCATAATATCTCGTGATTGAATTTGGAAATTTTTTTCTAACCATATTTTATTAACAAATTCAATCATCTTCATTGTTTCTTTTTCATCTACATTTTCATCGTTCAAGAGCATATATGTTCATAACAGATTCCAAGACAGCAATCGCCTTGTACATCGCATTCTAAAAATTCATATACAAATAAAAATATTTTTCTTTTTTAGATTTAATTTTAAAAACTAGAAATTTAAAAATATCCTGCCTAAATTCGGAATATATTTGTGTACATACTACATATCATTTTGCTCAATTACTCTTTTAGTTTTTTTTTTAATTTGATTAGTATTAAATTTTGCAATGAAATTGCATTAAATTTGGAGTGGAATTTTAAGTCACAAAAATCACAAAAAGTCTATTTTTTTGTGAAATTTAAATTTCAAAACATCAAAATAGACAATATTTGATTTTTTTTTATTATATTTACAATTAAATTATCCCACAAAAAATGTCAAAATAGGTAAAATGTTTAATTGTGGAATGCTGTGCCCTAAAATAACACATACGATCGTTAATCCAACTGCTGCAAGCTTCCACCTGTACAACATTTTGTTGAATCAACAAAATGATGGTCATCAGCAAGAAAAAGAACAACATAGGGAATGCATTTTTGTTGATCGAACGGAAGGCAGCCATTTAATTTGGGGAATATTCAGACAGAGTAAAAGAAAATGTGGAATTTGGATAAATTGGATGGAATGGAAAATGATGGTTGGTGGGACATTCCAATGGGCTTATAAAGGCTGCAAAATTGGGCAAATTCATTTTGTATTAAGATAAATCCAAGGGCTCAAAATGCAAACAACTTTGTTTCCCTCTCATATGACATTGAAAGAATGATCAAAATTATCCATCCAAAATGTAAATTTCATGCGTTTGCCAGATATAAAGGGCAAATTTTCCTCTAACATTTTCAAAAATTATTCAAATAAGCGCACCAAAAAGCGAAAAACATTTCATTATTCTCTCATATGACCTTGTCATTATTATCTCATATAATGTTGGAAGAATGATCAAAATTATCCATTCAAAATGCAAATTCCATGTTTTTGCCGGATTGAACTTGGGCAAATTTTCCTCACTCATCAAAACTAAAAAAATTATTAAAATCAGTGCAACAAAAAGCGAACAACATTTCATAATTCACTCATATGACCTTCCTAGAATGATCAAAATTATCCATTCAAAATGTAAATTCTATGTTTTTGCCCAATTGTGCAAATTTTCCTAACTTAGTTTTAAAACTCAGAAAATTATTCAAATTATTGGGCCAAACAACGAATAACGATTCATTATCCTTTCATATGACCTTGTCATTATTCTCTTATATCAGCAACGCCAAGCGCCAGAAAATGAATTTATTCAGAAAATCAAATTTTTATAATTTGACTTTCTTCCATCATTTAAATTTTTTTTATTCTATTTCTCTTATTACATTTTCCCATCAAGTATTAAAAAATTGTGGTGAAATTATTAATTAAATTGTCTAATTAAAATAAAATATTAAAAATATTTTATGAGCGATTTTGCTAAAATAACATTTATCAAATCTTAGGCACAAATCAAATTTTTTGTGTTGATATTTTATCGATATGAAAATTTTTCTATCTAATTTTTTTTATTTTTTATTCATTTTCTTTCTTCATGAATGAAAATTGTTCAAGGAAGACATACTTTGATAAAACAATTTTCATGGCAACAATCTCCATTCACATTGCATGCTATTTTAAAAATTCAGCACGAATAAAGAGTATTTTTTTATCTAGGCCTCATTTTGAAAGTAAATAAGAGAATTAAAATTTCGCTTCTTTTTGGAAAATATTTTTGTAGAACTTAGTTAATATTTTTAAGTTTTCTGATTTCGTTAATTACTTTTAAAATAAGGCATTGAATAGTGAATTATATTCCTAAAATATTTTTTAAATTTAGAATTGTTTTTAAAGATTTTGTTCGCAGAATAAAATTTTGACATATTCTCGTAAGGATTAAATAAATTGGCTATTATTAAATTATTTTCTTTCAATTAAAATCTCTTCAAATTAATGATTTGAAAGAGAAGAAACCACGATGTAATGCTATGCCCAAAAATTACACCCACTTTCGAAATCTTCTTTACATCCGTCCACAAGCATAACATGTTGTTGAATCAAAAAAATTGTCAGCAAGATGACGAACAATGTTAGGAAGACATTTTTGTTGAATGAACGGAGAAAGTCAACCATTTTGTTCAGGGAATATTCAATATAGGAAGAAAATATGGAATTTGAATAAAGCAAATAAAATGGAATGATGGATTTGTGTTACCTTGAAATGGGCTTATAAAGACCCCCAAATGGGACAAATTTCTGTCCATATCAAAACAAAAAGGAATTATCCTAATCTTTCGTGCCAAAATGCAAACAATAACTTTGCTTCCTTGTTCTCCCACTTCGTATATCGTATCTTTGCAATCGTGGAAAATTGCTCAAAAATATCCATCCAAAATTTGAATCCCTTCATTTTCCAATTTCATTCCACCCAAATAAAAATTATCCACCTTTTAAATGCAAATCCCATGCCTTTTCTGTAGGATAGGCCTAATTTCATTCCATCCAATTCCCATTTTTCTGGTAAATAAGGAAGCAAAGTTGTTCGCATTTTGGGCCCATGGATTTTCCAAATCCGTCGACCAATTGCATTTTTTTCAAGTTAATAAAATAAAAAAAAAATCCAATTTTTTAAAATTTCTTTTTAGTTATTAATAAAAATTATTTAAAAAATATTTAAAGATATCTATCATTTTTGTTAGTTACAGGAAATTCTTTCCTTCTCATTCCAACGGCACATGTCAATAAGCACAAACAATTTATTAGAGGAGAATGAGGGAAGGAATACAGTAAATTTCCTATTAGTAACCCTCACTCTATTATAAATCCCCTCTTTATTTGTAACCCCCTATGGAAAAATTTATGTAAAACCAATTTAGAGGTGAAATTAAGCCGAAATAAGCATTTTTTGTTTCAAAAAATTCAGAAAAGTCATTCAGAAGGTCTCTGAAAATTAGTAACCCCGTAGTCACTAATAGGAAATGTACGGTATCTTACAATTTCTTCTGCTAATTTTAGCGAAGATTTTATGCATGATATTGGTTTTTAACACCATTAAATCTAAATTTAGATTTTAGAATTTTATCTTGGAATACAAAAATGCTCAGTTTTCGATCCCCTTGGAGTTATCAGGATTAAGGTTAGGTTCATAAGGGGTCAATCATGGATAGGATATCATCTCAACAGGTAAACCCTAATGACCAAACGGGGTCACTATAGTATGTGGGATCCGGGTCCGGGTCTGGGTCATGTATGATATACCATTAGATTCCTCTCGATGAGCTGACTTAGTTCCTTCTTTACTTTATGTTAATTATAGAGCATGGAAAATAAATGTATCATCATTTTTTAGTTTATTAGCCACTTTAAAAGATTTTTCTATAAGACATGACTTTTAGGTAGGCATTGGGCAGAAACACATATATTGCGACTGATTTTGCCCAAAATGAGGCGTTATTTGGTCCTTTTACCCGAATGAAACTATTTTCAGTCAGACAAATACAAACCTTGCAACACTTGGATTTTGTAATATTCTTCAATTAATAATTCTTAAAATATGAACAAAAAATACTAACCAAATTTGAATTTAAAAAAAAAACAAATTAACAATACATTTAATAATCCATGGGTAAAAACAGGAAAACATATGCCAAATTTATTAAAATGAAATATATTTGTATTAAATCTTTCTTTCCGGAGTTTCAATTTTTAGAACATTCTTCTTCAGAATTCATTTTTCTACTCATTTACAAGAGCCTCCTCCGGCACATTTACAAATGCAACCTTTCGTACAAAAACAAGTATTATCGGATCCGCATGGACAACAAATTCGGCTCAATTTGAGAGAGGCCAACTTTCTCATTTTTCAAAAAAAAAACGAATTATTATTATTATTTATTATTCATCTTTTATTTTTTGGTACTTTCCCATTATCTGGGGGGAAATCAATATATGGGGGGCGCCTCCTTAAAAAAATAGCCTATGCCCCACAGAGATATGACCTGGGGCCAATCCAAATTACCGAGACAAACGATAAAAACAGAGATAAAGTTGAATTTTATCGTTTGTCGTTAAAATCTACAGAATTTGTCATCCATATTTTGTCTTTGTCTTAAAAACCATTTGGCAATTGTCGATATTTTTGTCTTATTTTAGTGGAAAATAGCCGGAGACAAATTTGAGGGGCCGCTCATAGCGCACCCTCAAATATTAGGCGTTTGTCGTTGGAAATCAGCGATTTATCGTTTGTCTTTTTTAATTTGTATTAGGTAGACGACAAATCGGAGGACAAACGCCAAATACGTGAAGACAATTGACAAACGACAAAAAAAAATAATTTGGATTGGTTTTAAGACAATTGCCAAAAAGACAAACGATAAATGACAATTTTATCTCAGTCTCTGTCAATTGTCTTTTTTAATTTGGATTGGCCCCTGGGGCCAATCACAATTACTTACGACAAACGACAAAACCGACGACAAACGGCAGATTTGTCGTTTGTCTCCAAAATTGTCGATTTGACATTTGCCGTTTGTCGTTGTAGACAAACGATAATTTTGACCAATTTTATTTAAATTACTATTATAATTCAAAATTAATTTTTTAAATATTTCTTCTTTCATAGAAAAATTCTAAAAACTCTGGGCTTTCTTTTGAACCCTATTTTGTTTTTCAAAAATTATTTAAAAATATAAAACATGGTGAAAAAATTAAAATTTTTATATAGAAAAATAGAGCAGAGTTTTTTCTATAAGCTACAATTTATTTCATATTTTTATCAATTTTTTTAATATTTTAAAAATAATTTTAAAAAAGTCTACTACAAATTTGAGGGGCGGTTTGGAGCGCCCACCAAATATTTGGCGTTTGTCGTAAATTTTCCCTTCATTTTGCCGTTTGTCGTTCATATTTCCGGAGACAAACGACAAAACCGACGTCAAACGCCAAATTCTTGACGACAAACGATAAACGACAAAAAATTTAATTGTGATTGATAAATTTGTCGTTTGGCGTAAGTAATTGTGATTGGCCCCTGGCCCCCCATATATTGACTTTGCCCCCCCAGCCCAAGATAATGGGAAAGAACATATTTTTTTAATATTTAATTTTTATAAAAATTAAATTAATTCAATTAAAAATTAAAAACAAAAAAATAGAAAAATTATTTTTAAAAATTTATTTTTTTTCAAAAATATTTCGATCAATCCTTAAATATTAAAATTTCATCCCAAAATGATCTTTTTAGCTAATTAATCTCTGTTATAAGATCGAATGGAAATTTTAGAATAATTTTGGTAAATTTTTATTAATTTAGTTGTTTCATAGATCTCTTATTTTAATTATTTAATACATTAAGGATTTTAGAACATATTCATATTCCACCGCAAAAATATGATTCTTGCACTGGGCCTAAAAATCAATAAATTTTGTATTCCAGTCCTGTGGCCAAACCAAAAAAAAAAATAATCTGAAAATGATTGAATTTATGAAAAAAAAAATTAAAAAAAATTTTAGAAAAAAATTTTCAAATTTAATCGATAAATATAGTGAAACAAATAGTATAATCATTTTTTTTGCTAGGATGACTTAATAAATATAATTTAATTGATTTGAATTTGAATTATTCAATATATAAGTTTATAAATATATTTTATTATTTTTATTTTAATTTGACAAATTAATTAATAAATCATTTATTAAAAAATTACTTTTTTTCACCCTATTTTTTTTTTGGTTGTATATAGGAATTCTTCCATTTTAAAAACAGAAATTTTTATATTTTTATTATATTTTTTTCTTCCATTGCAATGCAAGTTCAATCTTTTTTTTCCCGAATTTTTTTCCTATTCAAAATTCACACGATAAAAATTTATCGAATGGCTCGTTAAATTTAATATGCAAATGAAAATAATTATAAAATTTAATTTGATGAAACTAGCGCATTTTGGGCTAAATGTGGAAGGTGAATTGATTTTTGCTTACAAATTTTATGCTTCTGGTTGTCATAAGTTCATATTTTTGATTAAAATAATAATACAATATTTTTAAAAAAGATAAATTTGGCATTTTTAAATTTTTGTTTTAAAATTTTGATTTCTCAATTATTCAACTAAGTTCATGCAAATTAATTTATTTATTGTCCCAAATATTAAAAAATTATTATTTGGAAATTCAATTTTATATGCATCAAAATTCGTAAAATTCTGCCAACACATTTCAGATAGAAATTTATTTTAAAGAAGAGGCACACTAGCAAAGTGAGAATTGGATTAAATGAAGTTTGGTCTATCCGGCAAACGCAATGGGATTTGCATTTGGATAGATAATATTTTTATTTTGTTTTTGATAAAAGAAATTATTTGAATTTTTGGCCCACGGATTTGGATAATTTCATCGAAAAATGAAAACAATGTTGTTGGCATTTTTTTGGTCCATTTTGAATATCGAGAAAAATAAAAACAAATTTTTACGAATTTTTCGCTCGCGGATTTGGTTGATTTTTTGTTTAAATACAGAGATCACATTTTTTGAGGGCCTTTTTAAGCCCGATGAAAATCACTCAAACTCACCATTCCATCCCATCTAATTTATCAAATTCCACATTTTCTTCTAGTACTATTGAATATTCTTAGTACAATATGGTTGCTGCTAGAAATGCCTTGTACATCAGTACATTTGTCTTCCTGGCCATATTGTTGATTTTTCAACAACATGTTATACAGGTGGAGAGTCAAGAGTGCCCCAGTGGTATTTTTAGTAAATGCTTGATTAAAAATATTTTTATTTTTGCCTTTTCAGCATGTAGCGAAAATGAAAAGTGTGAATCTGGCTCTTGCGTTGCATGTAAACCAACTTTCTCATGTATGTATACTTTTAAAATCAATGGTTGTTTTACCCATTACTAGTTACTACCATCAATTTTTTAAAAATATAATTATAGTTATATGTCTAATCAATTAAAGCAATCAATCAATAAGAAAACTAAAGGGTTGCTGCAATGGTACTTTCAATTCAGGATAACAGCCAACCCACAAAAATTTTATGTAAAACATATTCTAGGAGAAATTTCGAATTTGATCAAGTATCTGGGCGGCTTATTTCATATTACCAGAAAAAATTTCTGAAAAATAAAGGTCCCCCTTCCCTTTGCGTTTAAAAACTGGAAAAAGTGTCAAAAAATTTTGATCAGATTATATTAAGACTGATTGATGAACTAATACGAATCTACCATTATTTCCGCATAAAACTCAAAAGCAAAGTTTTGAACATTTTATTATCAGATGTAATGCTTGGATTTCGAACATTTAAAGCTTAGGCGAGAATGAAGATTTAGAGCTGGGATTGGGAGCATATTAATCTTAAACAATTCGCCCATAATAAAAGAAAAAAATGAAATCAAAAGTTGGATATTTTTATTTTCTCTTAACCTTTTTTAAATTATCTATGAACAAAATTATTTGAATTTTTTAGCATGTAGGGATGGTAAACCTTGTTGCAGTGGATTCTGTCTGCTTGGCACCGGTTGTGTTTGAATTTGAACATTTCTCTTCCATGAACAAAAAATTTAAATGAAAAAATAAAATGAAGATGGAATTAAATGGAAAAAATAGATTTAATAAAATTCTGGAATTCAGTTGATAAATTTATTGCAACAAACAACAATCATTTGTACTCGCATGAATTGATAAATGTTAGTTGAGCAAAATTTGATCACGGGAATTCCATTTTCTTTAAATTAACATAATTTGAACAAAATTTTTATTAAATACACCAATAGATTTTTAAATTTTTTAAAAATTTCTTATTTAAAAAAATTTTTCTAAAATACGGCTATATAATTGATTTGACAAAAAACGCATAGCTATGTGCGGCTATAGCTATAGAAAAATTATAGCCGTGCAATGTCTGATTTAAGAAAATTTCATCCGAAAATAACACCGCCAGGGAAAAATTTCTGAAGAAATGGGCCGCTAATAGAAAAATCAATTAATTTTTAAAAAGGGCTGCGGATATCCACGCGGATACGACTTCATATCCGTCCGATCCGTTTCCGCGGGTGTCCGCGGATACCCGCATCCGTTTCCCACGCTTTGGATGGAATGAAATTGGCCCGATTTTTACCAAAATTCATTGGATTTGCATTTTGGATCGAAAATTTTGAGCATTCTTGCCATGCTAGGATGGGGTGAAAAATTGTTTGTTCGCATTTTAATTCAAAGTATTTGTATAATTTTTATTTTGTTATGGATAGAAATTTACTCCATTTGTGGCCTTAGCCGGTAATACTGTCGTTCGTACCCCACATTTTCCAAAAAAAAAATTCCAAAAATAATTTTTATTTTATTTTTCGTTAAAAACATGTATTTAGGGGTTTTCAATGATGGGGAATCCGAATTTGGCATTAGTTTTTCATTAGCTGTACTGGCTGAACCGTTAACGGTTTGCAAACCGGTTTCGAAAAATTGAATTATGAAATTTTAAGTCATATTATACATCATTCGACTCGTCTCGATGAGCTGATCGCAATTCGCGAATCTGCCATTTGTTTTGCATAAAACTCAAAATGAAAAAAGTTATGGCCATTTAAGTCGCGAAGGGCACTTAAGTACCTTATAAATTTTATGTGGCCATAACTATTTTATTTTTGAGTTTTATGCAAAACAAATGGATTATTCGCGATCAGCTCATCGAGACGCGTCGAATAATGTATAATATGACTTAAAATTTCATACTTCAATTTTTCGAAACCGGTTTGCAAACCGATAACGGTTCAGGAGAATTAATTATTGAAAAACTAATGCCAAATTCGGATTCACCATCATTGAAAACCCCTAAATACATGTTTTTAGCGAAAAATAAAATAAAAATTATTTTAGGAATTTTTTTTGTAAAATGTGGGGTACGAACGACAGTATTACCCCTTATTAGCCTTATAAGTATTAAGATTTATTTTTTTTGTGAATATGGAGGGAAAGACCGGCGGAATGGACCATACCAGATAAATTTCGACTAAACACTCCCAATTTATAGAGAAAGCATTTTCCTTGAGGAAGGAAAATTTCATAAACCAATTCCCAAAAACATATGGAAATTTCACAAATTTTTGTCTTCCATTATAATTTATAATATATTATAATTAGCCTAGAATTTTAAGATAAAAATATATTCTGATTGATTTGCTGATCGCACCGCACATATGCTTTTGTCAATGTCAACTGTCAATAAAACTTCCTATTCAAGCATTTTTCAATTGCCATGAGTTTGGTACAAATTGTTGGCATTTTGGCGATTGAAAATTTTAGGAAACTATATGTTGAAATGTGGCAAATAGGGGACAAGTTGGATGTTGGAGAGTGAATTGATTTCTAGTTATAGTTTACTCTAGTTCATAATTTCGATAAAAAATCGTTGAATTTGATTTATAATAATAATCGGTTTTTGGTTGGCCACAAGGCCAACCCCATGACACCAAAAACGGATTCATATAATATCCAACGGGGTAAATTTTCCTCTGTTTAATAAAAATAAATTTATTTCAATTCGTGGGTCCTTCCTAAATGCGATTAATCTTTGATCCCATGCTCCGTAAAATTTGGAATTGGATTAAATGAAATTTGCCTATTTGGCAATTGAAGGAGATTTGCATCTTGGAAAAATTAATTTGATCATTCTACGCAGGTCATACTGGTGATTGAGGAATAAAATTTTTCATATTTGGGCCTATTGATTTGGATTATTTTTTTGTCTTAATATAAAGCAAAATTTCTCCATTTTGTGGCCTTTATAAGCCCAGTTGAAAATCACAAAACCAATTATTTTCCATTTCATCCACTACAAATTCGACTTTTTCTAAAAATGACTGCCTTCCGTTCATTCACCAAAAATGCTTTCCCAATATTGTTCGTCAACGGCTCATTTATTTTGCTGATAATTTTATTGATTCAACAGCATTTTGTACAAGTGGACAGTTGCTCTAACGAAAGTATGTATAATGTTAAGGCAAAAATAATTTATAATTCCTACCATTAATTTTCAAATTTTTTAAGTACAAAATTTAAAAACCGATTTTAACAATTAATCATTATTATATGTATACACCAAAAAGCATAGAATATTATCAAAACGATATGTGAAAAATATTTTTCGAATGGAGGCGGGATATTTTTTATTTTCTATTATATTTTTTTAAAATTTAGATATAGATAAAATTATTTGAAATTTTGTATGACTTTTTAGATTGTAACGACAATAACGATTGTTGCAGTGGAATTTGTTTTCAGTTTACACCAGATTCTCCAAAACGTTGCGGTTGCCTCACATCTGGCTATTGTATGATTTTAGGGCATAGAATTTCACAATGGTTGTTTTCAAATTCCTCTTCCATTAATTTGTTTTGAATTGTATGAAAATCACTTCCTAGGAGTAACTTTGAGTTCTGATCAAAATTCTAAGCTTATTTTTTGCCTATATCAAGTCAATTAACTGCGTTATGAGAAATTTAAAATTGAAAAAGTAAAGAGACACCTTAGGGTCGAAATTTGAAAAAGTTTTGAAATGTTGGTCAAACTATAGTTTAATCAGCGTCCTTGATTAACTTGATCAGGAATCTAAAAATAATCTAAACAAAATGTAAAAAATAGGCTAAAAGCATTTTTATTTATCTATATAAAATATTTAAATTTCATCTTAGAATTTATGTTTACGAATAGAATTAGGGATTAGGGCTAGGAGCATAAAAATTTTTAAAAATTCAAAAATATCGTTTAAGCTTAATTTGAAGTACAGATTCCTTATCAGCAAACAAAATTACTCTTATTAGGATTCTTTTTCATAACCCAAAACGGAAGGTACCATCAAGGAAAACCAACAAAAGCTGTTAACATAATAAAAAATTGATATTTAAAAATAAAAATATTTTTCGAAAAGTTGTATGATATTTTCAATTTTCGTTTATATTTTTTTAAAATTAGAATAAAATAAAATTATTTAATTATCTATGATTTTTAGCATGTTCCGATTACCACAATGAACAATGTTGCACTGGAAAATGTGAATGTGAAGACAACCCACCTTACCCGTCACAGGAGTGTCATTGTGCCTGATTTGAAGTTCAGCAGCAGTTGCGTGATAACATTCCTCTTCCATGAACGAAACAAATTTAGATTAAAAGAGAAATAAAGATGATTCAATTTGTTAATAAAAAAATTAGATAGAACAAAATTTCCAAATTCAATTGATATGTAAATGTAATTGCAACTCGTCCCAAAATTGTCCAATCCATTTGCCCAAAATGCCAACAATTTTGTTTTGTTTTTTCTCGATATTAAAACTAAAATTATCCAAATCTGTGGGCCAAACAAAAATATGAACAGCATAGTAAAAATTGAATGGAATGAATTAGGGCCTCTCTGGCAAAAAGGCGGGATTTGCATTTTGTTGGGATAATTTTGATGATCATCCGTGCAAGGTTTTGAATGGAGAAAAGAATACAAAATTTTTCGCATTTTGAATATATTGATTTAGTTAATTTTTTAATTGTTAGTAAAAAAATATTTTTATTTGTTTATGACATTTTAATATTTGTCCAAAATGAATAGTGTTCCAATGGGAAATGTGCTTTTTCTTATCCAATACCAATATAGGGCGAAGCATTGCTTATAAATACGAGAACATTTCTCTATCAAGAATTACAAAAATATTAATGAAAAGAAATAATAAAGATTGATTGAATTTGTGAATAAAATGATAAAATATTTGAAATTTTCAAATTTAATAGATACATCTAATTTCAGAAAGTAACAAAAACATTTGTGCTAGAATAATTTAAATACAGGGTGCGCCAAAAGTCCGTTCCCACTTATTTTTTATCATAAAATTATTACTAATTAAGATATACGGATGGAAATATAGTCAAAATGTGGGCAAGAATTTAGGGAATAAGATAAAATATTAACATATTTTCTATCCATTCTTGACTTGATGCCAGAGGCAAAAATACTTGAGCAATTTTTCGCTTAAGGCCCGCAACTCGAGTGACAAATTTTCAAGATAAAAATTTTTATCTTCTAAGCCATACACAACTGTCAAAATCACATATTATATGAAACTGAATCTCCTTTATCTATTGGTATTATTGGATACCCCAAATATTATATATGGGTGATGATATGGGGTAGGAAGCCAAAAATCAAATTTTTGGAGATCTCGAGGTCAAAATCAAGAAAAATTATAGTTTCAAAAAATTTCATTAAGAAATAATTAAACCTTAGTATCATATCCACTTCGATAAAAGGAAATGGATTTTTCAATTTGACTCCAACCCGAACAAAAAAGCAAAGAGTTTAAAAAGTGACTTCAGAAAAATTTGCTTGAAAATATCACCTCCGATAAATGTATCCCTCATAGCCAGAAAGTGAAATCTATGAATGTTACTTTTATGTTATTTTATAGATTAGGGTCTTTGCTAAAACCTATAAATGTTTTTATCTCATGAACAAATCTTTACTTCGAAAACGAGGTACAATTTCCCGTAAGGGGGTGCGGGCCTTAAGCGAAAAATTGCTCAAGTATTTTCGCCTCTGGCATCAAGTCAAGAATGGATAGAAAATATGTTAATATTTTATTATTCCCTAAATTCTTGCCCACATTTTGACTATATTTCCATCCGTATATCTTAATTAGTAATAATTTTATGATAAAAAATAGGTGGGAACGGACTTTTGGCGCACCCTGTAAATGTAATTTGATTGATCTAAATTATTTACAATATAAATATATTTTAATATCTTTATTTTACTTTACCATTTAATTATAAATTAATTTATTTACAAAAAAAAATCGAGAAAATTTCTTAACCTAATTTTATTTAGTTAGATGTAGTAATTCTTCAAACAAAAAAAATTGGAAAGTTATATTTTTGACAAGTGATTTGCTTCAATTTTGTTGCAATTTCAATTTTTTCCAATTCTTATTGTTAAAATCCATTTGAATTGTCCTTTAAACTCTAGACTAAAAATCGTTATTGATGCCATTTTTAGCTTAAATTTTCCATTGATAATTTCAATTTTATGAGATTTTAATTTGAATGATAAAAAAATATTTCAAAAATTAAAGAATACAACCCCTCTTCTTCACCCTCATCATTAAAACTTTGACTTCTAGCTGCTATAATTAATAAATTTGAAAATGAACGCCTTTTTTTCAATAATATTCCATTTTATGATTATAATGAATGTGATACAAAATTTTCATTTAAAACTGGAAAAATTAAGAAAAAAAATTTTTTTTGAATTTGAATTGAAAATCGAAACATAAAAAGACAAGCGTTCGTGAGCCGCTGCGCGGCTCACGAACGCTTGGTAAATTTTTGATTAGAAAAAAAATATTGGAAATGTAATAATTGAGTAAAAAGTAAAAACAAAATTCAATAAAACGATTAAAAAGTATCTGCCTATTTTAAAGATTGATTACAATATATTTGAAAATCCTATTCAACATTCATATTCATTCTTTAATACCATTCATTCACCGCTTCTTCATTTTTTGATCATACTCATTCCTAGAATTTTAGCAATGCCATTTCCCTCTTATTTCATCATGTTTCGCTTAATTTATTCATTTACACATTTATCTCTTCTCATCTTCATATTCATCCATTTTCATCCTCCCAATCATCTCTTCTCATCTTCTTATTCACCCCTTATCATCCTCCCAATCATCTCTTCTCATCTTCTTATTCATCCCTTATCATCCTCTCAATCATCTCTTCTAATCTTCCTATTCATCCCTTTTCATCATTCCAATCATCTCTTCTCATCTTCTTATTCATCCCTTATCATCCTCTCAATCATCTCTTCTAATCTTCCTATTTATCAATTTTTCATCATTCCAATCATCTCTTCTCATCTTCTTATTCACCCCTTATCATCCTCCCAATCATCTCTTCTCATCTTCTTATTCATCCCTTATCATCCTCTCAATCATCTCTTCTAATCTTCCTATTTATCAATTTTTCATCATTCCAATCATCTCTTCTCATCTTCTTATTCATCCCTTATCATCCTCCCAATCATCTCTTCTCATCTTCTTATTCATCCCTTATCATCCTCCCAATCATCTCTTCTCATCTTCTTATTCATCCCTTATCATCCTCTCAATCATCTCTTCTAATCTTCCTATTCATCCCTTTTCATCATTCCAATCATCTCTTCTCATCTTCTTATTCATCCCTTATCATCCTCTCAATCATCTCTTCTAATCTTCCTATTTATCAATTTTTCATCATTCCAATCATCTCTTCTCATCTTCTTATTCATCCCTTATCATCCTCTCAATCATCTCTTCTAATCTTCCTATTTATCAATTTTTCATCATTCCAATCATCTCTTCTCATCTTCTTATTAATCCCTTATCATCCTCCCAATCATCTCTTCTCATCTTCTTATTCACCCCTTATCATCATCCCAATCATCTCTTCTCATCTTCCTATTTATCAATTTTCATCATTCCAATCATCTCTTCTCATCTTCTTATTCATCCCTTATCATCCTCCCAATCATCTCTTCTCATCTTCTTATTCACCCCTTATCATCCTCCCAATCATCTCTTTGTATCTTCCTATTCATCCCTTTTCATCATTCCAATCATCTCTTTGTATCTTCTTATTCATCCCTTTTCATCATTCCAATCATCTCTTCTAATCTTCCTATTCATCCCTTTTCATCCTCTCAATCATCTCTTCTAATCTTCCTATTCATCCCTTTTCATCCTCTCAATCATCTCTTTGTATCTTCTTATTCATCCCTTATCATCCTCTCAATCATCTCTTCTAATCTTCCTATTCATCCCTTACCATCATTCCAATCATCTCTTCTCATCTTCCTATTTATCAATTTTTCATCATTCCAATCATCTCTTCTCATCTTCCTATTTATCAATTTTTCATCATTCCAATCATCTCTTCTCATCTTCTTATTCACCCCTTATCATCATCCCAATCATCTCTTCTCATCTTCCTATTTATCAATTTTCATCATTCCAATCATCTCTTCTCATCTTCTTATTCATCCCTTATCATCCTCCCAATCATCTCTTCTCATCTTCTTATTCACCCCTTATCATCCTCCCAATCATCTCTTTGTATCTTCCTATTCATGCCTTATCATCCTCCCAATCATCTCTTCTCATCTTCTTATTCACCCCTTATCATCCTCCCAATCATCTCTTCTCATTTTCTTATTCATCCCTTATCATCATTCCAATCATCTCTTCTCATCTTCTTATTCATCCCTTATCATCCTCCCAATCATCTCTTCTCATCTTCCTATTTATCAATTTTCATCATTCCAATCATCTCTTCTCATCTTCTTATTCATCCCTTATCATCATCCCAATCATCTCTTCTCATCTTCCTATTTATCAATTTTCATCATTCCAATCATCTCTTCTCATCTTTTTATTCATCCCTTATCATCATTCCAATCACCTCTTCTCATCTTCTTATTCATCCCTTATCATCCTCCCAATCATCTCTTCTCATATTCCTATTTATCAATTTTCATCATTCCAATCATCTCTTTGTATCTTCCTATTCATGCCTTATCATCCTCCCAATCATCTCTTCTCATCTTCTTATTCACCCCTTATCATCCTCCCAATCCTCTCTTTGTATCTTCCTATTCATGCCTTATCATCCTCCCAATCATCTCTTCTCATCTTCTTATTCACCCCTTATCATCCTCCCAATCATCTCTTCTCATCTTCTTATTCACCCCTTATCATCCTCCCAATCCTCTCTTTGTATCTTCCTATTCATGCCTTATCATCCTCCCAATCATCTCTTCTCATCTTCCTATTTATCAATTTTCATCATTCCAATCATCTCTTCTCATCTTTTTATTCATCCCTTTTCGTCCTCCCAATCATCTTTTTGCATCTTCCTATTCATCTCTTATCGTCCTCCCAATCATCTCTTTGCATCTTCCTATTCATGCCTTATTATCCTCCCAATCATCTCTTTGCATCTTCCTATTCATGCCTTATTATCCTCCCAATCATCTCTTTGCATCTTCCTATTCATACCTTATTATCCTCCCAATCATCTCTTCTCATCTTCCTATTCATCGCTTTTCATCATTCCAATCATCTCTTCTCATCTTCCTATTCATCGCTTTTCATCATTCCAATCATCTCTTCTCATCTTCCTATTCATCGCTTTTCATCATTCCAATCATCTCTTCTCATCTTCTTATTCATCCCTTATCATCCTTCCAATCATTTCTTCTCATCTTCCCATTTAGCATTCAACTCATCCCAACTACTCATTTATCTCTTCTTCTCCTCCAAATTCATTATTTCATTGATCTCATCTTTTCCATTCATCTTTCAGCACTTCCATTTGCTCATCATTTCTGCATTTAGAAAAAATTCATCGCTAATCATCCTATCAAATTTTCTATTAAAGCTTAAATTCAAATGTTCGTAGAATATTTTGAGTTATTCAATTTAACCATTATTTTAACTCCATCCAATCATTTTCATTCATTCTGTACATTTTATTAACTCTTAGATTTTTTTAATCATTTATTTCCATTCTAAAAATATTTTTATTTATTTCTTTATTTTTTATCCATAAATAATTCTTTTTCTCTATTCCTTAACTATTATTTCTCAATTATCTCTACTCTGTTTATTTATTTTTTTGTTTTTAAAATATTAGGATATTTTGTCATTTATTTTGGATATTATGTCATTTTAAGTGTGACAGAACTGACTTATTATAGTTGATTCGAAATTTGGCCAATTCGAAATTCAATTCTAAAATTTATGCAGACTCGCTACAACATTATAATAAACAAACATGGGGCAGATTTTAAACGCCAGCTAACATTGCTTGGCAATACATTTCCAAAATTTATTCAAACCACTCTAAAGAGGGTAGTATCAAATACCTTCAAATTGGATAATTAAACCGAAAACAATTTTAAAAAAGGGAATTTCGCGTGTGAATGAGGGTAAATTACATATGTGTTACGTCTGCATTGGAATTGAAAGGACACAAAACGACGTCAAATGGGATCATTTTTCGTAGGAAAAAAATTACAAATCCCAGGGCAAAGCGAACAATTTTGCTTCATTATTTTCCCAAAAAATCGGAATTGGATTGAATAAGTCGGCTCGGCATGACAAAAATGGCTCTTGGATTAAAAAATTGACAATAAAACCGAAATCTGTTGAAAATAATTAATATTGATGAAAATTCGAAAACCTAAACAAATTCAATGTTAGAGGTATAAAATTTTCAAAGTTTTTTCTTTAGAATTTGTGAAAGAATTTTTCTATTTAATAATTTAAAATCGCCAACAAGCATCAACACTTCCTTGACACTCTAATTTTCAGTACTTCTCTTTTTGTTTTGACTTCGAATATAATTATAAAAGAGTGGACTAAATCTATTTGAAATTTATTATCTAGTTCAACCAAAAATAAAATTTATCAAGTTCATAATAGCAAATATTAATTTGTTGAATGTGATAATATGGCTGAATTTATAAATTTTGTCTTTCTAATTTTTATCATCATTTTCAATTTCTTTTACATAATGTCTTCGTACAAATTCTGTTTTGCCTTCAACAAACAAAAAATCTCCATCTATTTATTCCAAAACGTCCGGGGTCGATTCCACAATAAACAAAGGGCGGTGCAAATATGGGCGATTCCACAATGGTGCAAATATAAAGTTTTTGGCTTTTAATAAATCAGAAACTGGTTTTAGACCCCACAAACCTTATACCATTTTATAGATCTCATCGAGGCGCATCGATTGGTATATAATTTGTTATGGTTTGGCCAAAATAAAAGAATATTAAACCATTTAAACTATTTTTTCCAGATTTTGGTTTTAAACTTTCTTATTTTGAGCCAAAAGCTAACAAAATATACGCCAATCGATACGCCTCGATGAGATCTACAAAATGGTATAAGGTTGTGGGGACTAAAACCAGTTTCTGATTTATTAGAAGCCAAAATCTTTATATTTGCACCATTGTGGAATCGACCTAGCACCATTCCAAAACAATAAAAGACGACAGTATCAAGTATCTTCAAATTTGGGTAATTAAATCGAAGACGATATGGATGAAATTTTTTGGATGAATGAGGGAAAATTGCAGATGCGTTGGAATTGAAAGGACACAAAAAGAGACTACAAATGGGTTCAATTTTCTTCTGTAAAATATTATCCAAATCTATGAGTACAAAATGGGAAAAATTTTGCTTCCTATTTTTTCCTCTCTACTAAAACAAAAAAATTTATGGATCCAACCTGCGAAAAATTTTGCTTCCTTATTCTTCAAAATAAGAATTGGATGGACAAAAGTTGGGCCAATTCAGTAAACAGTAAACACATTAATATTTGCATTTTGGATGGATAATTTTTATTTGGATGGAATGAAGTTTAGCCTACATATTCAGCAAAATATCATGGGATTATGGATAATTTTGATGGTTCTTGTCAGGCTATGATGGGAGGACAAGGAAGCAAAAATTTTTTTTGATAACGAAAACAATATGGTATAGGATAATTTGCATATTTGATAGAGAGGAAATTGAATTTTGCTCTATTAGGGGCCTTTATAAGCTCACTGGAAGATACATACAACTCATCATTCCCTCTCATACAGTCCAATTCTCCGAATTTAATATTTCCTTTCGCTGATTTTCTCCAAAGAAAATGACTACCTGTTCATTCAACAAAAATGCTTTTTCAATATTGTTCATCAGTCTTTTGTTGATCATTTTGATGATTCAACAGCGCTTTGTGCAGGTTGACGGCCAAGATTGCCCCGGTGGTATGTGTAGTAAATGCTTGACAAAACTTTTATTTTTATTTATGCCTTCAGGATGTAGCTTACCTCGAATCTGCCAAACTGGCAGTTGCTGTATCCCACCAGGCTTACGTAGGTTTCAGCATAGAGTATTCATTATTCATTTGTGGTTGTTTTCCTATTTCTACTATCATTTTTTAGATTTTGATTATAATTAATAATTCAATATTTTCAGTTTTAAGCAATTAATCCATAAGAAAAATCTACGAGTAATTTTAATATTAAAAAATTGATATTTAGAAAAATATTTTTCAAAAAATAGTCGAATATTTTTAATTCTCTCTTAAAATTTTTTAAAATTTATTTTAGACAAAATTATTTTAATTTTTGTATGATTTTTAGCATGCAGAGAAGATCGATGTTGCAATGGAATTTGTCAGGCAATCGGACGCATAGGCATTTGCAACTAAATTTGAAGGAAAGCAGAATGCGTGCGAAAAATTCCTCTTTCATAAACGAAAATAATTTAGATGAAAAATAAAGAAATTGGTGATAATTCAATTAAAATTTCCAAATTCAGCCGATAAATATATTGCAATAAAATAATTTTTGCTTCTATTACTTAATATACTTAAATGAGTACCTATCTTAAAATATATTTTAATATTTTTGATTTAAAATTAGAAAATTTAATTAATAATAATAATTGAATTGTATTAAAAAAACGAAACACTTTTTCGGCTGTAACGACTATCGACTATTGGGGAAGAAACGGTCTGATGATGATGGTGTTAAGCTGCTAGAGCATTTTTTATAGTATTTTATTAGGCTTAAAACTAGCTATTAAAAAAATGATATAAAAATATTGGCTAATGTTGAATATTCACTGAGTTATGGTCATAATACTGATAATAAAAATTGTGTTCTGTCTTTTTTTGACCATAACTCGGTGAATATTTATTTTTGCCAAAATAAAACCCGGTTTAGATTTTTTACTTTCACTGTTGAAATATTAGGCATATCTTATCGAAAAATCCGCCAGTTACCGCCTACTTTCGAAATATCCCGCTCCCCGTAAATTAACATAATATTTACTTAAATTTAAATTATTCTTTGACAATAAAGCGAATAAAAAATCCACCAAATTGAATCAACGCAAATTAAACAGTTTGCAAAAACATTCATTCATTCTTTTCATTTGCCAATTACTAGAATAAAGTTGGCACAAGATCCGTCAATTTGATCACCTGAAAAAACCATAAATTATAATGATCAAAAAAAATTATTTATGTCGTAGTATTTTTCTCGTTAAATCTGCTTCATAAAAAATAGGTCAAAACCTAAAAACACTTCCTAATAATTCATTAATTGTGCACCCGAATTTCGAATGGCCCCAAATCCAATTTGCTAAGCACTTCATCAATAATTTTCAAGCATTATGCTTCTTGGACCATCGTTTCACCTTGGCCAGCAATATCAAAATCCTTTAAATAAAATAATAATTTAATTTTGCAAATGACCCATACGCATTGGTAGAATTCTCGATATCTTCCTAAAATAATTTATTTAATTTATTAGTCATTTCGTACGGGGACGATATCTGAATAGACAAAGGGCCGTACAAATGTGGGCGTTACCTGAATAGTGCAAATGTGGATGTTCATCGACATATAATAAATCAGAAACCGATTTTAGACCCTACAAACCTTATACCATTTTGTAGATCTCATCAAGACGCATCGATTGATATATATTTTGTCATCTTTTGGTCCAAAATTAAATGTCCAGTTTTTGGTTTTAAACTCTTATTTTGGGTCAAAATCTGGCATTTTATAGATCATTGGATGCGTTTTGATGAGATCTACAAAATGGTAAAAGATTTGGATGGTCTAAAACAGGTTTCTGATTTATTTAAGTCGAAAACATGCACATTTGCACTATTCAGGTAACGCCCACATTGCACTATTCAGGTAACGAGAGAGCACCTGTCATTTTAATAAAATACCTTTAGTTATGACCGGTTCATCCCTTCAATAAACTTTGCCAATTTGGTATCTTTTTATTTTCTCAATTTTATTCTGTGCCAAATAGCGAGCAAATGGAACCTAAATTAATCGCGGAATTACACATTATATATTTATTGATTACGGTGAGATCATAACGAAGAGTGTACATTTCGCTCTCCTGATCATCCAAATCATAGACCATTTTACCGCATCCTTCCCAGTTTTTCCCAACAAAACTTTGCGCAACTCAAAAACGGGTGTGTCGATTGCGACGGCGCCATGGCGTTTGAATGTGTTGGTGATGATGTCCAAAACCTTCTCACGAAGGGCCATCTGCTCTGGGCCAAAATCTCGAGTACCTTTGGGTGTTTTTAATTCAAGCTTGGATTTGAATGCTTGAACCACTTTATTTTTTGCTGACTTTTCCATTTTCGTCTTCACTTAAAATTTTAATTATTTTGCTTTTTGTTGAAAAATGGACAGTAAATTAATAAAAAAATTGAATGGATGAAATGTGGGTAAAATAATGGAAATTGCCTATATATTTTCCTTTTTTACAGTATAATACTTATCTGCTCTGCTGAATGGGGTATAGGGTTCTCCAAAAAATTGATGAGTTGGATGAGAAATTGCCTAAGGCGACATTCTAGATTTTTTTTACATATAGAATTAAATAAAATCGCTTGTGGCTTCTGATGTCGATGTTAATGTTAATGGCAATTTAATAGAACTTTTTAATACATGCCTATGAAATTTTTTTCTTTTTGTCTAAAGCTGAGCTAAATATGGGAAATTAATATATTTGATTTTAAATTTAATTTTTTACAAACTAATTTGGTATTTTTTCTTAATACAGTGGAAAATTTGCCCAAAACGAACTTCCTTTTTTCCACTGTATCAAAATAAAACAAAATTATCCTATTCCATTGGCCCAAATGTGAACAATTTTCCTCTCTTTTCCACTGTACCAAAAAATTATTCATATCCATGGGCCAAATTATGAACAATTTTACTTCCTTGTTATCCCATCGTAACTGTGCACGGATGAGCATTTTATCTTTCCAAAATGCAAATCCTTTTGTTTGCCAGCTTGGCAGCCAAAGTTTTCGCTACTGATATGAGATTGTTGTTGGATGGCCATGGCTGAGGCAAATTGTTATTGAAAGTATTCTGAAAATTGTTTTGATGAAAAAGTAGCAGAAAATTGGGAATTGGATTAGATAATGTTTGGCCTCTCTGACAAATTGGCATGAGATTTACATTTTGGATGGATAATTTTGAGCGTTTTTGTTATGGCGTGATGAGAAAAAAAGTAAGTAAATTAGCTCGCATTTTGGACCCATGGATTTGGATATTTTTTTAGTTTTGATACGATGAAAAATTTGCACCATTTCGAGGCCTTTATAAGCAAATTGGAAGGCCATGCAAACCACCATTTCCATCTAATCCATTCTAACCAAATTCCACAAATTTTCTTCTACTGAATATTCTCTTAATAAAATGGCTTCCTTCGTCCGTTCATCCAACAAAAATGCCTTCCCCATGTTGTTCATCTGCTTCTTATTGATCATTTTAGTGATTCAACAACATGTTATGCAAGTACACGGTTGCTGTCAACGTGGCACATTTACTTGTATGATTTAGGGCATAGCATTCCAATAGCTGTATAATTATTCCTACTATTAGATTATTAAGATTAAGATTGTGATTGCAAGTGTAATAACATTAACATATTATAATATTAACACAATAATAATAAAAAAATTAATGTAAAATTTAAATATGGCTATAGTTTTAATTTCGTCGAAAAAATGAAAAAAAGGTGAAAAAATAATGGTTTCTTTAGTAGTTTGTTCTATACCACCAAAAAATAAATCAATCAATAATTCACTCGAGACGAGACCTTCATTTGATAATAATTTGGCTTATTAGATTTAAGCAATTTTAAATTATTTTTGAACCAAAAACCATAAGATGATTATATTTTATACTGTTTGTATGCTTAAATTTTGACTAAACAATAAAAAAATTACGTTCCTTTCGATGCGCTTGACGAAATTTATTGAAATTGGATATTGGTTATCTCTGGATCTAGGACAAGCCATTGAATTGAAAAATATAATATTTTCGCCATTTTTAATGTTTATTTTTCACTATTTTAAATAGCAAAGTTGTAAAAAATATTTTTCGAAAAAGTCGGGATATTTTCAATTTTCTTTTAAAACTTTTAAAAATATATTTAAATAAATTATTTTTATTTATTTTTATAACTTTTTAGGTTTTTGTTTTCACGATGGGCATTGTTGCGATGGAGGAACATGTTCAAATTTGGGGGGTGAACCCGGGATATGTTTGTAATGGCCATGAACGAAAAATATAGATGAAAAAAATAAACTGAAGATGAGAGAATTTGTGAACAACAAAATGAAAATAAAATTAGATAGCAATTCATTCGATAAAACTATTGAATATATAGAAAAAATCATTTGTAGTAGAATGACTTGATAAATGCTATTAGCAAAATTGCTTCCAAAATATACAATTAGAAAGAATGAGATCCGTTCCTGTTATCTCTCTGCCCAGAGAAGTGAGATTTCATATAATGCATTTACAAATATCCTTCCACGTCGATTGATAGTAACTTTTGTAAAAAATGACGATTACAGGGGCAGTTTTAAAACAAATCCATTTAATTTTAGGCCATATGATCTAAGGGAAATCTCCGTAAATGCCGGCGGTCTCCTCTTCCCCGCCGTTCCATATAATATGAAATTTAATGGGGTGACAAAAAAATTTATGCGTGCATTCATTGACATGCATTTGGCTACTGGGAATGGGGAGAGTCAAACTAATGGACTATCATTGGAAAAATTCTTAAGTGGTTGGAGCTTTTTATTTTCACACTTACATTGGATGACGAGAGAGGTGTAGAGATTGTTCGACAGGGAACGACAACCATCCGGGCCCAATTCAATACACCGATTCCAGATGGAGGTGCAACGATGATTATTCTAGGAGAGTTTGATCAGATTCTTGCTATAGATCAGAATCGTGTTGTGATTTCGGATACAACAGTTTAGGCTAATAATGGATAATATTACAATAAATTATCTACTTAAAAACAATTCATCTACGAAGAAATTCTTTCTCGGCTGTTTTCCCTGTGATCGTATCCCATATACGGATAGATATCCATATTTTGTGGTCGTCAATACGGATAGTTCCTTCCAACCCGGTACTCATTATGATAAGTAATTTTGATCAATTAACATTCAAATTATATTAGTGAACAATTTTTTGGAATTTTTGCAGTACATTTAATAATGAATTTGATAGAATTTTTTGTTAACAAATTTAATCATGTTCAGTTTTTTTCTTTTTCATCAACATTTTCATCGTTCATGGAAGGGGAATGTATTCTCGCGTGCATTCATTCTACTCTGATGTTCAGTCAATTGAACACTTATCATTAACACAACTTCTAAGGCAACAATCCGCATCCCTACTGCATGCTAAAAATTCATAAGCAAATATTAAAATAATTTTCCAGGTCAGATTATAAAAAATCATTTGAGAAAATTAATCCCATCTCATTAGAAAAAATTTTTTAAATTTAAGTTTGCTAAAATTTTTGCTTCCATTTTGTTTTTCTTGATTAATTGCTTAGTTATAACGTATTACGATATATTTGAGGACCCGACATTTGCAGACGAAACGGTCTGTTGCCGATGGTGGTAAAGCTGTTTTGTAATTGTTTAAAACATTTTATATTCATTAGATACAAAATGATATCAAAAGCATAGGACAATATTAAATATTCACCAAAAAACGGCCACAAACAAAATTTGAATTTAAATAGTGGTATTATTGGCCATAATTCAGTGAATATTCAACATTGGCCAAAGTTTTTGATATCATTTTGTAGCTAATTTTATGAATAATTAAATGCTATAAACAATGCCACAAAGCTTTACAACCTTTGGCACGAAACTGTTTCGTCCTCAAGTGTCATGGCAAAACTGATAATGCTTATGAATTTTTATCGTAAAAAAATTATTTTTTTTAATTTTTTAAAATTGCTTATTAAGGATTTTCTGGGTTGTTGAACATAATTCTTACATCAATTTAATTATATTTTGTCATCTTGGTAAGGAATTGGCTACTTTTGCTACGAAAACACCCAATTGGGGAAAAAGACAAATTTTCAAAAATTTTCTTACCTTTGTATTTTCCTGTAAAAATGGCATTATCTTATTTAGATTATAAAATATGAAAAATTGATATCAATTTCGTAGTGCTCTACCGAAAATCCCTAAAAATCAATATTTGAGAAAATAATTTTAAAAATTATTTCTTTGGGACAACAATTCTTTATGATTTCCTAAATTTCAGAAATTATTTATTTGCATACAAAATCTCTACAAATTAATAATATAAATTTGAAAGCAACCACAATAGAATGCTAACCCCTAAAATTATACATACCTAAACCCACTCCGCGACAGGCCTGTCCCACAACAACATTCAATTGAATCAACAAGATTGTCATTGTCAGCAAGAGAAATAAGCTGAAGCACAATATTGAGAAGGAATTTTTGTTGTAAGCCATTTTATTAGGAAAATATTTTAGAGCTGATTGGGAATTTGGAAAAAATGAATGGGATGGAAAATAATGGATTTGTGTGATTAATGATTATCAATAGGCTTATAAAGGCCCCCAAATTTAGCAAAATTTCTGTGCAAACAAAAAAAAATTATCCAAATTCATGGGTTCAAATTGCGAATATTTTGCCTAATTGATCACCCGTTTAACCTTCCACGGATGATCAAAATTTTCCATCCAAAATATAACCTTTTCATTTGCCAGATAGGCAAACTTAATTATATATCCAAATAAAAATTATCCATACAAAATGCAAATAAATCCCTTTCATTTGCAAGGCAGGCAAACTTCATTCTCTCCAAAGGTCATTGTTTAATATGTCAATACTTCAAAAAATCTTAAAAAATTATCTTATTGGTATTTGTTTACATTTTGGATGGATAATTTTGATCATCCGTGAAAGGGCTATATGGGTGATCAAGTAAGCAAAATTATTCGCAACTTGGACCCATGGATTTGGATAATTTTTTTTTGTTTGCACAGAAACTTTTCTCTAATTTGAGGGCCTTTATAAGCCCATTGTAAAATCTTACAAAACCATCATTTTCTATTTTAACCAAATTCCCAAATTTTTCTTGCTCTAAATATTCTCCGAATAAAATGGCTGCCAACAAAAATGCCTTCCCAATGTTGTACATCAGCTTATTTCTTTTGCTGACAATTTTGTTGATTCAATTGAATATTTTACAAGTGGACGGATGCAGCTTTGGATCAGCCCGTATGTATATGTATTACTTTATTTTATAGCATTTCTAATAAATGTTTTTCTTTATATACCTTTCCTACCTTTAATATTTGACAAATTTAGGAAATCCTAACGAATTGTTGTCCCAAAAAATAATTTTCACATTTTAATTTCTAGTGTTTTTACGGTGAAACGATATTGATATTAATTTTTTATAATCTTAATAGGATAATGCCATCAAGAAAATACAAAGGGGGAAATTTTTGAAAATTTTCCATTGCCTCTATTGGGTATTTTCTTTTAGTAAATAAAAGTAGACAATTCCTTACAAATATAGCAAAGTATAATGAAATGGATGTAAGAATTATGTTCAATAATCCCGAAAATCCTTAAAAAGCAATTTTGAAAATTTTTAAAAATATTTTTTTTCGACTCACAATTCATGAGTACCAATTACCACAATTTAAGCAATTAATCAAGAAAAACCAAAGAGGAGCAAAAATTTTAACAAATTTATATTTAAAAAATATTTTCTAAAGAAATGTGTATTTTTTTAATTTTCTCTGTAAGTTTTTTATTATTAGACTTCAAAGTTATTTTATTTGTTTTTGAATTTTTAGCATGCTCGGTAAATGGCGACTGCTGTGGAAAATCTATTTGTGAACATGGTGTTTGTAATCCATCAGCGAAGTAAAATGTTTGCGAGAAATATGAAACGCATTCATTTTCCATGAAAAATGAAAATGTTGATGAAAAAGAAATAAACTGAAAATGATTAAATTTGTTAACAAAAAATTAGATCAAATTCAATTATTAAATTTATTGCAAAACCCAAATATTGTTTGCTAATATAAATTTGATAAATTTTATTTGAGAAAAATTGCTTATCATAAAATATATTTTATGACTAATCAATGCTTATTGACGAGCTCTATCCAATTGGATACAAATTGTTAATAAGAATAAAAAATATTTTTTAAAATTTTCAGTATTTTTTTCACCAAAATAAATAGTACCCAATTAGTATAAAACAAAAAAAATTTCTCAAAAATTTTACCTAGTTGTATTAATGCAAATTGTGAATCAGAATCAGCTTTTCCGTCCACAATTAAGCAATCTGTGGAGAAGCATGTTTTGGCCAAAATTGAGCAATTTGAGGAGAAGCATGCTTTAGTGATTATGTTTCGGCTCCAATTAGTGGAAACAACGCATGCCTTGGAATCAGATATTTGGCAATCGTCTAGTGTCACAGTCAAATTGAGTTTCATATCCCATGAACCCTTGAGAGAGGAAATTGCAATATTTAATAATTATAAAAATTTGTGAACTTTTCGGAAAATTATTTCTTTTTTTTTTGTATTTAATTTAATAAATAGGTGTTTAAATTTGCAAAAATTACGGTAATAAATTTGTGTTAGACCCATTTTTTTCAGAAAATTTTTTTATTTTTTTTTCATTTTTTTAATATTTATACTTACCTGATAACATTTTAATGCATCAATTTGTTGGGCAAAGAAATTCATAACAACGATGGAGAAAATTAAATTGAACATTTTTGCAAAATTTTTGCAATCCTGGTTTTTCTTAAAAATGTTATTTCAATTTTTATTAAAATTTTAATTTTTTCTTCAATTTTTATTTATTTTTGCCACTTTCTGGAAAATATATTCATAATTTATTTAAAGGCATTCCTTAAAATATATTAAAAATATAATTAAAAATATTATTTGCCTATCCATTTAATACATAATAATAAATAGGAATGCTATTCCCGAATTGATATTTAGATTATCTTTTTATGCTTGACTAAAAATTTATTAAATTTTTTGGCATCTCAGGAATATGCATATGCCAAAGAAAATAAATTAATCATCAACTATACCACAACCACCCGACATTTACTTATATAAACAATTTTCCATAACAACGCGAATTGGTAATTATTAATTTAATATTCTATTCACACGGAACTATTTTGAGAACTATTTTGAGAATTATCACTCAAAATGTTCACCACAAACATTTTTATTCATTTTTGATTATTAAAATAGTTTCCATTTTTATCGAATAAAATTTTCACCTGATGAATATGAAGAAATTAATAGGAATATTTGATGGAAAAACTTTATTAAATATATAATACAATATTTTCGCTGATGGCAAAAAATTTTTCAAATAAAATTTATCCATATGTACAAAATGTAATTCTTTTTACCAGATAGGCAAAATTTATTTCCTCAAAATATAAATTACTTCAATTTGCCAGATAGGCAAACTTAATTACTAAAAAGTTAATTTAGTTAATATGTCATTACATCTAAAAAGTTTGTGCATTTGTTGTGAATATTTTTTCTAATTTAATATTTTGGCAAGTATTAAAATAATTTAAAAATTCAAATGTTGAATGAACTTAAATTATCATTTTTTTTTAATAATTTTTTTTTAATATTCTCATCAATATCAGTCGCTATATTATTTTTATCATTTATTTATTAATATTTACATTAACAAAATTCTATGATACATTAAAAGTTTCATCTTTTTCCATCTCTAATTATATCAGCAAATTATTCATTTTGTCTTGGTCATTGGTCTTGGTTCAACGGCGACTTGATTTTTGTGCAGAAAAACATTCTCCATTGGTACCATTCTAATAGCTGCCACATCGCGATGGTCTGGCTTGTTTATTTTGCAACTCCAAAGGTTGAGCAACTTTTTTCGTAATGTCCTACAAAATTATAATAAAAATTTTTAATTGCTAAAAAATCAATGAATATTTTAAAATACGTTTTTAAAAAATCAATTAATGTAGGAATTTTAATTTAATTTCAATAATATTTTTTAAATTATATTACTTGTTCATTGTTAGATATATCAATGGTTTATATCCGTTGAATAAAATCCATTGACAATTAAGAAAAACAAACGGAATTCGGAGCCAATTCCAAAGCATGGTTATTGACAGTTCCATAACAAATTGTGGAAATGCCTGCCATTTATTTTATGAATATTTAAAAAAAAAATTTCAAGAAAATTTTTTTATAATATAATTTTTTAGTTAATTTATGATGAATGCCTGAGCAAGTAGACGCAATTCATTTTGGGAAAAACTGGCAAAATATGATTGACCATTCGAGCTGGTCACCATCTTTCGCTAAAAATATAAGTTTTAATTTTAGAAATTAATTTTTGAAATTCTTTAGAAATAAATATTTCCAAACATTAACCAACCTGAAAAATTATTAATGCAAAAATTGCAAAATAAATGCAAAATGTGGCGAATAGAAATGGAATTTGCTCATAACTTTGAAATTTATAAAGCCATTGCCACATATTTTCTGAGCGTAAATATAACCAAGTGTATTGATAAAATCGTAGAGTTGCATATGGAGAGAAGCAGAAAATTAGCTAGAATTTTAATTTTTTTTCATTTATAATATTTTTTTTTTAAAAATTCACGCAAAAAATTAACTAGAATTTAAATTTTTTCATTTATAATATTTTTTTATTTTTAAAAAAATTCACGCAAAAAATTAGCTAGAATTTAAATTTTTTTCATTTATAATATTTTTTTATTTTTAAAAAAATTCACGCAAAATATTAGCTAGAATTTAAATTTTTTTTCATTTATAATATTTTTTTATTTTTAAAAAAATTCACTTGAATAATCAATCCGAAGAGGAAACAAAATACAATTAGCAGATTGAATAATTGATGCTCTCTTTGTTTTTTCAAAAATTTTAACCTTTTGGGCAGAAAAACTATCAATCGATTTAATGCCAATAAAAATGCAAAAGAAAATGAAATGGTTGAGAGTGATTCCAATAGACTGCCAAAAAACTAAAATAAATTTTATTAAAAAATTATAAATATTACCAAAATTAATTTTTAGCCACCTTAATAAAATTTGGAATATTATATTTTTTTTATATTTTAAATTTTAAATTATTAATTTTTTAGACATCACCTTCTCCAATCGAAATGAAAATGAATCATTGAAGATTACAATTACACCACCGTAAGCATGAGCAACCAATTGTACGCAATCTATCAGAGAACTAATTGCCATTATACGGTAGCAGAGATTTTGGCGATATTCTTTGTACCATAAAAAAATCTTTAAAAAATATTGAATAATTCATTTAAAATAAATTAAATATTTTCATTTTTAATTTTATGAAATTTTATAATAAAGAGTAAAAAATTTAAATTTTTATTTTAATAATTATTTGATTAGAACAAAATAAAAATTTAAATATTAATTAAATAAAATTATTTTTTATTTTTTTAGGCATTATCTTTTTTAATAATTTTTTAAATTTTTTTACAATGGAAATAGAAAGCTGCAATGTAAAGAAAAATAATGAAGAAAACACATAAAGTAGTCCAATTTGAAGACGATCAATAAAAGTAGAATTTGGACTAACAAATGTTCCTTCCATAATATATAATTGTTTCAAATTTAGACGGAATTCATTAAAAATATTTTTATTTAATGTTTGATGTTTGAAAATTTCTGAAAATTTTTAATAAAATATATTAAAAAAGATTTTTAATAAATTTGAGAAGTGCAATAAAATTATAAGAAATTTTTCTTCCGTGTTCGAAAAAACAAATAATGAGTATTAAAATATTTTCAAAAAATTTTGTTGATTGAATATAATATTTATTAATCACGCACATTTTACTTTAGAGATATTTTTTTCCTAGAAAATTATTAATTCAATGCCATGGGGAAATAATATTTTAATTAAATAGTGAGGAAAAATGAGAAAAATTAAAGATATTTTTTTAAATTTTACACAACTGAAAATAATTATATTCTAATTAATTCGACGAATTCTTCCCATATTCTTGTCAATTTTTGTACAATCTAAATACAAATAAAAATCAACCAAAATGATAAAAGAGCATTCGCCAAAAATGGAAAATTAATTAATATGGATTTCATATGCATGATTTAACTATTTTTGTTTTTGTGAAAAAGGCAACTTGCATAATCGAAAGTTTTTTTTTACTTTTTAAATTTAAAAATAATTGAATAAAAATTTTAAAATTTTCCTTAAAAATTTATTATTCGAATTTCAAAAAATTCGGAAATAATATATCTTTTTTATTCTTTTGTATTTCATCTTTAAACAAAAATGATTAAGCTTTTTTGCCAATTGCTTATTCAACTTCTTCAACCGTTCATTCATTGCATAGGCGATTATATATTTGACCCAGGGTGGCGATTTTACCACATAAATGTGGCATTTGCCTCATTTTCGACCATCTCGCCACATTTTTAGCACATTTTAACTTTCCCCACATTTTGCCACATTTTTTAGATTTTGGAAATTCTGACAATTTTCTCTTTTCAAGATAATTTTTGGCTAAAATTTTTGGCTGCGCGGCCATTTTTAGGTCCAATTTTTGGCTGCGCGGCCATTTTTAGGTCCAATTTTTGGCTGCGCGGCCATTTTTAGGTCCAATTTTTCGCTGCGCGGCCATTTTTAGGTCCAATTTTTGGCTGCGCGGCCATTTTTAGGTCCAATTTTTCGCTGCGCGGCCATTTTTAGGTCCAATTTTTGGCTGCGCGGCCATTTTTAGGTCCAATTTTTCGCTGCGCGGCCATTTTTAGGCCCAATTTTTCGCTGCGCGGCCATTTTTAGGCCCAATTTTTCGCTGCGCGGCTATTTTTAGGCCCAATTTTTCGCTGCGCGGCCATTTTTAATAATTCCGATTGCTTAAAAGAGTGAAAACAATGAAAAAAAATTTGCAGAAAAAATTTTTTATCGACTTTTAAGCCGTTTTAAAAAAATGCCACATTTTTTGCCACATTTTTGAACAAGTTTGCCACATTTTTCCCACATTTTTCATAGCCAATGCCACATTTTCGCTCAGACGAGATCGCCACCCTGATTTGACCATTTGTCGACCACAAAAATAATAATTTAATAGCATATAAAATAGCATAATGTAATAATAATAATTAATTAATAATATTAACATATTAAATGAATATTTCTGTGAAATATAATTTTAATAAAAATTTTAAATTTTTTACATTCATCGGCAGAATAATTATAATAAATGTAGCATTCTCTTTTAAATCAATGGAAATATAATGTGATCTTAGTTAAAAATTAAAGCTATATTCGGACCCGTCATCGATAATCCATAAAAACCTTATATAAGTAAAACAGGGAAGAAGAGTTTAAATAGGTAAAAAAGGGGGACTAAGAAGTTTAAATAGGTTTCACTTTTACATTCCTCCGCAGTTCCATTCCAACACATTCCAGCGAGACTTAGAAAATAATATGCTTTCTATAACTCATCATAAACAATTTTGAAAGTTTTTTATTATGGGTTTTTATATATTGAAAAATATAAAAAATTATATATAATATATATTTATTCTAATAAGCCAAATTGTGAATATAAAGATTCGACGATACCGCAGTGCCCATTCAATTTTTTATATTTTTTTAATCAACTCATTATCATTACTACTAATCCGGAATGAGAATTTATCAATTCAAATTTAGGGTTCTCAAATATTTTCATAAAATTTCCCCTTTTTTAATCGATTTCACGGTACAAAAAATCAATATCGCCAACCAACTGCTTTTTTCTCCTCATTTCCACTTCCTTATATTTTGGCCAAAATCCAGAGAAATTATTTGCTGTCACAATGCTTTATTACACAGCGGCGGATTTTGCCGTGCCAATTTTGGAATCTGCTTTGGTCACAGGATTTGAAAGAGTCATCGAATTTTTATATCTTTCCGTCACACAACTTTTTCTTTATCTCTTCAAAGTATATGGACCGTTTTAATTATTTTTGGTTGAAAATTATTTACCAGGGATCTCAGAGGGCTTAACGAAAATTCCGCACCCGAAAATTGCTCACTCAGCCAAACCCGAAAATTGCGCACTCGGGAAAAATCGAAAATTGCGCAACCGAATTTTCCGCACCCGAAAATTGCGCTTCAACTAAACCCGAAAATTCCGCACCAGGGAAAAATCGAAAATTGCGCACCCGAAATTTGCGCACTCAGCTTAAAACGAATTTTGCGCACCATTAAATTATTCCATTGAGTATAATGTTAAAAATTTCCTGGTTTCTTATAACTTATAATTACAGTTATAATTATTTTTATTTATAAGTATTATTAAAAAGGTAGCAAATATCGTGCTTTAATTTATTGTATAATGGAATTGAAAAAAAAATTAATAAAATTATTTTGAAAATGATTCAGGATGTTTTAAAGTATTTATAAATGCATTTAACAAAGGCCAATCTCAAAAAATGATAATTGTAATTAATTTTTTAATTTTTTTTACAATAATTCATGGTGCGCATTTCGGGTTTGGCAGAGTGCGCAATTTTCGGGTGCGGAACGGGTCCGCAATTTTCGATTTTTCCCGAGTGCGGAATTTTTGAGTTTGGCTGAGTGCGCAATTTTCGGGTGCGGAATTTTGGGTGCGCAATTTTCGGGTGCGGAAAGCGGAACTCACGGTGCACGTCTCCGAGATTACCTTTCCGAGGGGCATTTGCCCCCTTTTTTGCCCTCTAAGAAGAGATACCCCCTTTTTTTCCTGAAAATACCCGCAAATGCCCCCCAAACCGAAAGTCCGCCTGAGATCCCCTGTTATTTACCTAAAAATTATTTCTAAAATAAATAAATATTCTTACCATATACGTTATTTGGAATTTTCTGATAATTCCTATTTTGACACTTAAATAGACGCTTGCATTTTATATATTATTCCAATTATTAACAATATTTAAAAAACATATTAATTTGTAAATTATCATCAAATTTTTTCGTTTCTATCAAATATGTATAATCGATTTATACATTACATATTTAATTTCTGCAAAAAATGTAATTTTTCGACAAAATAATTGAAATTGTATCATATATAATTTTTTCATTTATTCGCAGAAATTGTTGATTATCTATTGGATGAAATGAAATTAAAAATTTATTTTAGTTCATTAAAAATTGACAGATAAACAAAATGAGAACTTTCATAATATATATTTGTATTTTTTAAATAATAAAAAAAATTGCCAAGTCATATGAATTGATTTTTTATTAGCTTTTCATGTGAAATTGCAATATTTTTCACGAACAGGCAAAGGGAATTTTGTTATTGAGAATGGCCCAAATTTGGGGGGTGGGGTGGGGAGTGGCGTGGGTAAATAGAGGCAATGATCATCCGTTAACAAAAAAAATGGAATTGAATTGCGTTAAATATGGGTGAGGGGATGGAGAAAAGATAAGGAATTTGATAAATTTGAGCAAACAAAGAGGTAAAATAAAGGCGAATTGAAAATGACTCCATCTATGTTTATTTTCACTGTACAAGTGATCATTTTTCCGCACTCCTAAAAATACCCTTACCATTCAATTTCCATAAGCCCAACGCTTTATCCGATTTAATAAGCTCAAAAAAATTAACAAATGGATTAAGCGGGCGGGTTAAATCATTTGACTTAAAATTGCAAAAATATTAATTTTTCGAAATTTAGCCCAATGACTAAATAATACTTAGACTTTCAAATAAGAATAATTTATTTATTATATTCCAATTCCAAATTACCTGAAGTCTGAGCGGTCTAAAGTCAGGTCATAAAGCTGCAGGGCCAATTTATATGGCATTTTATTCGGCATAAAAGCAGCTATAAAATTATATTAAAAGGATTGATCAAAGTTGGATTTTCACCTAGTTATAACCAAAAAGCAGCCCAAAAACACAATTTTAATTAAATGAAAAATTTTTTTGACCACAATTCGGTTAATATTCAACTTTGGCCAATCTTTTTGATATCATATTTAGCTAATATTATGCCGAAAAAATGCCATATAAATGGCCCGGCAAATTAATGACCTTTAATGTTAGACCGTTCCGTCCCCAATTGTCGCGTCCCCAAGTGTCATAACGTAACACACATTTCTCCGATGAATTTACATAAAAAAGCGATTCCACCTACAAATATTTTTCTGATTCGCATCATTTATACTATATTGCAATGATAATGATATAATTATTCATATATTGTACAAATGCGAAAATTTTTTTAATTTATATTTTTTACAAATTAATATTTGATCATAGTTTGAATTACTTCTCTTTTTAGTTCGCTTGTAGTGAGCGAGAATTGGATCTAACTTTCAATCCTTCCTACGATTTTTTAATTTTGAATATGGCAACTGATTTTCCTGATATTTTTCTAGACCAATTGGCGAATTATATTCTATGGCATACAGCAAAAGAGCAGAAGTTATCCGAAGACCGCCGGGAGAGAATCAATGGAACTGCATATAATGCTATGGTTTATGTTTTAAAAAACAAATATCTCTCAATATATAAATAAATGAAAATACATTAATATTTTTTCTGTAGGTTAATTTCTTTCGAAAAATGTTTTAAAAAAAATGATTTTCCGTTATCGATTATCGAATAAATAAAATAATTATTTTTAGAGAGTCAACAAGCGTTGGTATGACTTCTTTTTGCGGCAGATAGGTAGAAGCAGTTGTATGGAATATAAACCGCAATTTTTTCTTTCTATGATGAAATCACATTTTCTTGCAACAAATGAAAAGGTAAATTCTAAATTAATGTGAATTAATTGGAATAATGAATTAATTTTTTAGTCAGAATGTAAAGTTTTTTTCGCGGAAAAAATTCTGGCACAAATTATTGAAAGAAATTATTTGAAGACGAAAAATTTTATTTGTCTAGACATTAATTGGGTTATTTGCAAATTCAAGGAAAAATCAAAAACTTCAGTAAATGGAATGCAATTGTTTTCAAGAATCTTTATAACAACTATTGTCGAAAAGGATTTCGTAGAATCGATGAACGATTCCACATTTTTCGACAACTTTACTATCAAAGTACTTAATTGCTAATTTTGATAATTTTTAAATTTTAATATGCATATAATGATTTTTAAGGTAGACTGATTTTTGAAAATCAATTCAGCCGTAACTTAATATTTTAAAATTTCAAATTAAATTTTAGTTAATGGTTATTTATAGTAAAAATTAAGTTTAAAACATGTAAATTGCAGGTTGATATGTATTATTTTGATACGGATTGGTCATTTTCTGACTTTCTCGCAACATTAATCATGTTAAATAGGAAGAATTATTCCGTCGAATGTGAAATAAAAAGTTTCGGTCCAGAGTCACAAAAACATTGGCTGGATTACCCAAAGCCAATGCCAAGGTTTTCCCTCGTCCGAGGTCGATTCCATAAGAGACAAAGGTTAGTATAAATATGGGCGATTCCACAATGGTACAAATATGGGCGATTCCACAATGGTACAAATATGGGCGATTCCACAATGGTACAAATATGGGCGATTCCACAATGGTACAAATATGGGCGATTCCACAATGGTACAAATATGGGCGATTCCACAATAGTACAAATATGGGCGATTCCACAATGGTACAAATATGGGCGATTCCACAATGGTACAAATATGGGCGATTCCACAATGGTACAAATATGGGCGATTCCACAATGGTACAAATATGGGCGATTCCACAATGGTACAAATATGGGCGATTCCACAATGGTACAAATATGGGCGATTCCACAATGGTACAAATATGGGCGATTCCACAATAGTACAATTAAAAAAATAATTTTTAATGAGTTGATTTTTGGTAATAAGGGGTTTTCTAGGGTGCTGATTAAGAATTTCTAATCAGTTTTTTGATGTGGCAAAGTCCTGCGCAGCTTTGCTTTAATGTTATGGCCAAATTTGTTGATTTTTAATTTTGGTGATGGAAATGTCAAATATATGGTAATCGATGGTGCTGAATATGATTGTGAAAATGGTTTTTTGATTCGGGCAAGTCCTGCGAAGCTTGGCCATAAGTTAATTAATGACAACAATACCCATCATTTGAGCACCAAAAGGGCAAAAAATACCTAAAAGTTTTCTGAATGCTATTGGATGGCGATATTCTATCAAAAGTAATTAACAGCCAAAATAAAATATCTAACATGATGGACACTAAAAAAAATTAATAAACCGATTTTTTATGAATGATATTGCATGAATCTTTATCCTTATAGCCAAAATATTTTATATTTCAAATAATTAGCCGCTGCGAGGCTCTCTACCGGGTTATACTACGGCAATGTTAACTGTGACACTTTGCCGTCAGAATCAGAATCCCTGCGGGATTTCACAGTTTCTAGCCTGATTTTGTAGTGTTAATAGCTTAATCCCCCCCCCTTTATCCCGCGCATTTCAGGGCCTCCTGTTTTCATCTTCGCTGGCCTACAGCTTCCCCCCACCCACCTTAATCCCATCATTTTTACTCTTAATCCTCATTAATTCGGCTTTATCCATTCTTATCTGTCTATATCTCGCGCACCCACCGCGCAATTCATGGCCTACTGGATCCACCTTCGCCCCTTCCGGGCTCAGAGGTGGCCTACGGCTCTTTCACAGCCTTAATCCCACCATTTTGATTCTTAATCTTTCTTAATCCGCTTTAATCCCCTTTTATCAGGCTTAATCCCGAGTAGCAATTATGGCCATGCTTTACAGGACTTTGCCGAATCAAAAAACCATTTTCACAATCATATTCAGCACCATCGATTACCATATATTTGACATTTCCATCACTAAAATTAAAATCAATAAACTTGGCCATAACATTAAAGCCTAGCTGTGCAGGAGCTGGCCATATCAAAAAATTGATTAGAAATTCAGAATCAGCATCCTCGAAAACCCCTGAGTACCAAAAATCAACTCATTAAAAATTATTTTTTGGCTTGAAAATATTTTTCGATGTAAAGAAAATATGATGAAGATGATGGTTTTTAAAAATTTTTCCAGGGGCCAAACCTCGATATTAAAAATTCATGCAAATTTAGCTCGAGTTTAAAATATTGAAATGTTCTAACAATGAACTCAAACAAATCGTAAAATAAATTTATACTTTAATAATTTTTGATAGATTCATCGCCGATCGAATTGAGGCAATCCACTTAGATTTTAATTTACATGAAAACTGGAAAACAATTGATTTATCATGCTCTAAATTTGTCCAATTCACCAATTCTATGAAGAGCAATTGCCCAAAGTTGGGAAAAATTCGCATCAATATTAAAATGGACTTTACCAATATTATCCCTGGTGGAGAAGATATAACAAGAAATGGCATACTTACATTACTTTCACAGGTATTATTGATATATATTTACTTGTATTTAGCATACTCGTATTTAATAATTAATTAAAAATTAATATAAATAGCATAAAAATTTGAAATTAAATATATGTCGTAGGAGAAGTTGAAAACATGCTATTTTTTTTCCTCCAAAAAAAACTTTTTTTCCGCCAAAAAAATCTTTTTTACCGCCAAGACTTTTTTTCCTCCAAAAATCACTTTTTTACCGCCAATACCTCTTTTTCCTCCAAAAATAACTTTTTTACCGCCAATGACCCCAAAAATGAAATCTTTGATTTTTTTTCAAAAAATCATAAAGTAAATGAATGATGCTCTCTAAGCCGAATAAGAAATAATCTTAGCTTTGAAGAATCTTTATTCTAGCCCTGATCCTAATCTTACGATATCCTTATCCTATTCTTAGCCCCTAGAACCCATGCTCCGACCCTAACCTACCCTAACCCTAGCCCATAGTCCCTAGATCCGATGCCCCAACCCGTGTCTAAGTCCTAAATAGTTGCCCTAAAACATATTTTGAATAAAAAATTTTAGATTTTTTTGAGCATTGAACGTTTGAAATGGGTTGGATTAAATATAATTTTATGATTTTTTAGAAAAAAAATCAAAAATTTCATTTTTGGGGTCATTGCGGTAAAAAAGTTATAAATTTTTGATTTGAACTAATATAAGCATTAAGAAAATAGTGAGTTTTAGTTAAAAATTAAAATAAAAATGAAAAAATTCAAGAAAAAGGAATAAAATAAATCTAGATCATTATTTATTTTCAAAATGCCATGGAAAAGAAAAAATAAATAAATTTTTAGATAAGAATGAAAAAATAAAAATTATAATTGCCGACTTTTATAAATCTTATTATCTCTTATTTAGAACATTCTGACATTTTTTCAAATGCATCAACATCGCGTTAATAAATCCAAATATCAATTATTTAACTTTGAATCGGAGGAAATATCATTGGATGTCAACGAGACAACACGATATGGAGGATTTTCGAGAATGATCAAATTAGAAGGCCAGCATCGATTTGGATATAAATTTATTGGCGAAAAAGAATATGTGGAGGATTATGATGATTATTATGAGAGTGACAGTGACGGCATACGTGATTATGATTATTATGAGAGTGACAGTGACGGCATACGTGATTATGATTATTATGAGAGTGGCGGCATAAGTGATTATTATGAGAGTGGCGGCATAAGTGATTATTATGAGAGTGGCGGCATAAGTGATTATTATCAGAGTGGAAGCATACGTAATTATTATGAGGGTGGTGGCATACGTGATTATTATAATTATGATTCGGATACAGGAATATACGAATTGTGAAGACTTTAACTGATGGGCAAATATTAGTAAATTATTTAATTTATCATTATATTTTTACTTCGGATTTTTTAGGATAAATATTTTTATTTTTTTAATACAAATTAAAATTTATAAAAATTGCGGGCTTTGAATTTTGAAAGGGCCTTACTTTTTTTGGTTTTTTATTACGATTGAATTCCTACAGAAACCCAGTAACATTTATTTAACAACATCAAAAATGGGGCAAATTTTCTTTTGTAATAAAAATGAAAAATATTATCCGAAATAGTAGAAATAAAATTCCGAATAATTTTTGGTTTTATCCAGAATAGTCGGAATTGGATGGAATGAAGTTGGCCTGTAAAAGCCATGGAATTTTCATTTTTTGTTGGATAATTTTTATTTGGTGTAAATAAAATTTGCCTCTCTGGCAAAATGAAGGGGATTTACATTGTGTATAGATAATTTTATTTGGAATAAATGAAATTTGGCCGATCTGGCAAAAGGCATGGGATTTAAATTTTGGATGGATAATTTTGATCATCCGTGCAATTTTTATAGGAGAATAAGAAAAAATTTGTTCGCATTTTAGTCATATGAATTTGAATAATTTTTTATTTTGAAATAAGGAAAATTTACCCAAAGACCACCCAGCAAAGAGCAAACGCATGAAATTTACATTTTGGTTGAATATTTTAATCATTCTTATGAGAAGAAAATAAGCAAAATTGATCGGCTTTTTTTGAGCACACGGATTTAGATAATTTTTGTTTTATATAATTCAGAGGAAAATTTGCTCCATTTTGGGCCCTTTATAAGCCGAATTGAACTTCCCACAAATCCATCACCCAATTTTCATTCCATCCATTTTATCCAACTTCTCAACATTTTTTTCTAATCAAAATGGCTACCTTCCTCCGTTCGTTCAACAAAAATGCCTTCCCTCTCTTGCTGCTGGCCATTTTGTTGATTCAACAAAATGTTGTACAAGTGGACTGCTGTCTCGGAGAAATTTCAGGGATGCATAATTTTGAATATAACTAACATTTATTCTATTATGGCTTTTATCATATTAATATAAAATTAATTTGTTGAGAATACGATGAAAGTACATAATAATATTAACCAATTTAAATAATTAATCAAGACAACCAAAGTTATCAAAATTATATAAACAAACTTATTTTTTCGAATAAGGGCGAAATATTTTTTATTTTCGCTTTTAAATTTTTTAAAGTTAGATCTAAACAAAATTATTTTTATTTATATATGATTTTTTAGTATGTCACGCACATAATGAATGTTGTGGTTCAAAATGTGTAGGATTAGAAGAAACAGGCGCATCGGAAGGCACATGCTGCCGCAGTAGAGGCGCAGGTATATATTTTTAGATAGATGTTTGACGATGTAGAATATTGATCGGTATTTTACCCGGTTATAACGAATATGATCTCGATCGAGGGGGCATATTATTCTCTCATTCCAATTGCTAATATTTATTAAATGTGATTGCAATCATATTATTTAATCAGGGATGCCATCTCTAAAACCCAAAAACTCGGCATTCGGGTCTAAAAACTCGGAAAAACCTCGGCAAAAATTTTCAAAAACTCGGCAAAAAACTAGACACGTACAAAACGTTTTAAATTCCAACAAAAATGATTATATCAATTTTTATACTTTATATTTCTCTTGTGATTTGACTTGTTTGAGCAATTGGGCCTGCGAAATAAAGATATCAAACACATTAAAATTGCCCCGCAGGGTAAAATTTTAACCATATATAGCCGCCCCCGATTGGGAGAAAATTTAGCCAAAAATTGCAGAAAATTTAGCCGAAAATGGGCCCGATAAGGGAAAATTTGGCTGCAAATATCGACCTGTTTTAATAATCTGGGTTGCGAAATAAGGATAGCAAAAGCTTACAAATTTCCTGAGAGGAAAATTAATTAAAAATTGCCATTGAGGGAAGAATTTTGGCAAATAATTACATAGGTATAGACGAAAATAGTCGCGCAGCAAAAATTAGGCCCAAAAATGGCCGCGCAGCGAAAAATTAGGCCCAAAAATGGCCGCGCAGCGAAAAATTAGGCCCAAAAATGGCCGCGCAGCGAAAAATTAGGCCCAAAAATGGCCGCGCAGCGAAAAATTAGGCCCAAAAATGGCCGCGCAGCGAAAAATTAGACCCAAAAATGGCCGCGCAGCGAAAAAATTTAGCTAAAATCGGAAAACTCGGTAAAAATTTGGCAAAATATGAAAAACTTGGCAAAAACTCGGCATTGACAAAAACCCGGAAAAAACTCGGCAGGGTCATCAAAAACTCGGCACGCGCCGAGTTTCCCCGGTATTATGGCATCCCTGTAAATTTAATACCTAGTAGTAGTACATAGTACTAACCAATTTTTAGGCATTAATCAAGAAAAACCAAGAATGAAATAATAAATTACAAAAATATTTTTTGAAAGGGATTGGATATTTTTGATTTTCTCTTAAAAATTTTCATAAAATTAGTTATAGAAAAATTTATTTTTTTTCTTTGTGAATTTTTAGCATGTATCACTGGTCATTGGTGTTGCAGTGGACGTTGTTCTTGGTTAACTTGTGATGAATGAATTTGAAAGGGAATAGAATGTGCTAGAATATTCCTCTTCCATGAATGAAAAAATTTAGATGAAAAAATATTAAACTAAAGACGACGATTGAATTTGTGCACAAAATTTTAGATAGAACCATATTTCTAAATTCAGCAACAACAAAATCATTTGTTCTCATATGACTTGAAATGATATTTGAGCAGAATTGCATATATTTTTTGTTTTAACTAGATAATTTAATTAATAATTAACTTTCATTCATAAAATCCTGAAAACTACTTTTTCTCACTTAATTAAATTTTATTAGAAAGAATATTCCACAAATTCTAAAGATCTAACGTAAAATAATCAAGGAAACTTTGTAATCTAGCCACTTTTAGTTTTAAAAAAGAATGAACAATCTTGCATTGATATTAAGGAAAACAAAAAATAATTAAAACTTTTCAAGTTTGATATATGAAATATGATTTTCATATAATTTTATGCTTATTCATTTTTTATTTTCCAATTTTTTTCTCATCAAAATCCATAAAAGCTTAACATTTATCTTAGAGAAAATTTATCGAATCTTGAAAACTACTGGATTTATGAATGAAGGGCGAAAAATGTATTGAATAATAATTTGTTAAGTCTATGCCAAATTTTTATCAAATAATTCGTTTTCACGATATCCCATGGAGTAAAACATATCATAGACATTACAATCTTTTCGGTATTTTCAGTCTTTTTTTTATAAATATTTTCAAAATAAATTGCCAAAGTAAATGCGCTTCACTTCTCCATTGTCCAGCTAAACAATGGCTAGCATTAGGTGCGAAAATTTGGAATTTGAAAAAAGGGGCTGTGTGGATCACCAACGAAATTTATTATCGATAAATTTCCCACTAATAATTTGGTCACGTTCATTCACAACACAATTAGGGCAATTTTTCTCTTGATTAAAAGAATTTTTTCTTATTTTTGAACAAAAAAGATTATCCAACTCTATGAGCCCGAAATGTGAATAATTGCTTCCTCCAGAATAGCTGGATTAAATGAAATTTGGCCATTCTAGAAAAAAACATGGAATTTACATTTTTGATGGATAATTTTGATCATCGCAAGTCATATGAGAGAACAATGAAATGTTATTCGCTTTTTGATGCACTGATTTGAATAATTTTTGAGTTTTGAAGTTAGATAGGAAAATTTGTCCAACTCCTATCTAGCAAAAACATGGAATTTAGCTAGAGTCCACCCGGCCCGGGCCCGGACCCGGCATTTTTGGGAAAAACCCGGGTTTTGCCGGGTTCCGGGTTTTGGCCGGGCCCGGCCCGGAAAAATTTTTGAAATAAAACCCGGCATCGGGCCCGGACCCGGCAGATTTTGGCCGGGTTTTTAAGAAATTATTATTGTTTTGTATTTAAATGTTTAATAAAAAGAACTAAGAAGCACATCAAGTACCAACATTATATTTTATTTTACAGTATTTTTATTTTATTAATACACATCGGCCCAAAATCGAAGGGCATTATCATTTGTTCAGTTGGTAAATGCTTTTCTCAAAATTTTGGAGGAAAAGTGCGAATCCCACCACTGTCCAATCATTTAAATAATTGGCTTTTCAGTCAAAAAAGAATTTATATCAGGTTTCTCAGATGTACTTTATTTAAAGATTTGTACTTTATTTGAGTCATCATGTACTTTATGTACTTTTTTTCACGAAATTATAAAAAAGATAAAAAATTTTTCGCTGCGCGGCTATTTTTGGCTCTAATTTTAAGCTGCGCGGCTAATTTTGGCTCTAATTTTTCGCTGCGCGGCTATTTTTGGCTTAAATTTTACACTTTGGTTCTAATTATTCAATTTATAGCATTTTTTAATTAAATTTTTCGCCTTCGGTTTGAAAAATTGTAAAAATTTCTTCTCAAAAAGCATGTAATCTTAGTCCTTCTTGATAAATATTTGATCATTTATAATAAAAAATTTTTTATATCAATTTATATAGCTTAAAACGAAAATCTTTATTTTGACCCCTAAATCTTTATTTTCAAGGCCAGTGTACTTTATTTTGAAAAAAAATCTGAAAACCCTGATTTATATTAATCTAATAGATTGTAAAAATCTCAATATTTTCTGAAAGCATTTTTATTTATTTTAAAATTTAATTGAATTTTTATGTCGGACCCATAGGAGGACCCTTTACTTTTTTTCTGAATTTTTTTTTTCATCGTATTGTGTTGATCAATAGCTTATTCGACGCGCAATATTCGATTTTGTACATAAAATTTGTAAAATTTTTCATTTTTCTCTTTTTTTTAATTGATTTTTAGGCTTTTTTGAAAATGGGTAGCCCGGCCCGGAACCCGGCACTTTTTACCGGGTTTTGCCGGGCCCGGGTACCGGGCCCGGCCCGGCAAAATTTTTAAAACAAAACCCGGAACCGGGCCCGGCCCGGAAAAATTTGATAAGGAAAACCCGGAATCGGGCCCGGCAAATCAGAAATTCCGGACTCTATAAAATATTCAAAAATTGACGGAAGAAAATTAAAATTTTTTGTGTAGGAATAAAGCACTGCTATTGAGCCAACGGCGGGCAAAATGTTAGGCACCAGGCAGGGTTCAAACCCGCGACGTCCTCACATACCATGAGTCTCTACCAACTGAGCCACTGGTGCACATTCAGTGCCGGAGGAGGCTCTTGTTAATGAACGGAAAAATGAATTCTGAAGACGAATGTTCTAAAAATTGAAAGTCCGGAAAGAAAGATTTAATACAAAATATTTCCATTTTAATAAAATTATTATATGTTTTTCTGTTTTTACCCATGGATTATTAAATGCATTGTTAATTTGTTATTTTAAAATTTGGTTAATATTTTTTGTTCATATTTGAATACAAAATTCAAGTCTCTGCATGGTTTGTATTTTATTTGATTACCCGAAAATAGCTTCATTTGGGTAAAAGAACGAAATAACACCTCATTTAGGTAAAATCAATCGCACTATATGTTGTCTGCTCAATGCCTAGCTAAAAGTCATGCCTTATAGAAAAATCATTTGAAGTGACTAACAAACTAAAAAAAATGTATTTCTTTTATTTTCCATGCTCCAGAATAAACAAAAAGTTAAGTGGGGGGGGGGGGGGGGGGGGGGGACAAGGCCAATTTTCAAAATATTTCTGCCCATCCTTAACATTGTGCACACTACCCACCCTCGTCAAAAGCCCCCCCCCCCCCCCATTAACAAAAAAGTACCTTGATTCAGTAATACCCAATATGATTACGAAATCAATAAATTTTAAGCCTTAATCTAAGCCATAATTGCAAAATTTTTGTTATTGGATTTATTTTTCCAAATTTTTTTCAATCGACTTATCTCGATGGGCATAGCGCAAATCTGTTTATGATTTCGTTAAAGTCAAAAATAAAAAAAAAATTATGGCTATTTCTGATTGCATAAAAAGATCTAGAATTAGAGCTTAGTTTTAAGAATTAGATTATGATTGGGGTCAGAAAATAGAAATATTAAACCAGTCCAAAATATAGTCTTTATTGATTTTATTTAAAATAACTATTTTTCTTTATATTGTTCACAAATTTATTGGTTTCATTTTTCATCTAAATTAAGGAAGAGGAAAGTTCAAGCAACATCTCCTGTTCCCCTTCAAATCAAGCGCATACATGTGCAAGCTCCGGCACGCCTTCCACACGATTACATGTTCCACTGCAACATAAGGAAGCGGCTTCAGGTGTGCATGCTAAAAAGTGATAAAAATAATTTTGTCTAGTCCCAATCTTAAAAAATTATAGCAGAGAATTAAAATATCTCATCCCTTTTGAAAAAATCAACATGTATCACAATTCACAAGTGATACTTGTTAAAAAAAATTACATAGAAATAAAATAAATTTGTCTAGAATTAGAGTCTAGATCTAATTTTAAGAAAATTTATAAGAGAAAATCGAAAATATCCAGTCCCTTTCGAAGAATATTTTTGTGGTTTAAATTGCTCTTAGGTTTTTCTTGTCTTGATTAATGCTCAAATTGGTTAGTATGTATTAGTAGATATATTAATTAAATCATATAATTGCAATCACAATCTCAATAAATAAATACTATGAATCGAATGAATCATTGTGTAGTGATATGGAACCTTGATCGAGATTAGGTTCTATATTACTGAATCAATTCTAAATTAGAATCCTTCAAAATACCGATCAGTATCCGATATTGCCCAAAATCACCTAAAAAACATACCAAATCCCGGACGAATGCAGCATATGCCAAGCGATATGTCTTTTACTAATCCTACACATTTTGAACCACAACATACATCATCCGACTGACATACTAAAAAATCAAATATAAAAAAATTTATTTAGATCTAACATTAAAAAATTTATAAGCAAAAATAAAAAATATCCCACCCTTTTTTGGAAAATATTTTTGTTTTTTTTTTTCATTTTGAGAATAATTCTATTGGTATTTGATTGTTCTTGATTAATTTTTTAAATTAGTTAATGTTATTAATTATGTGGTTCCATCGTAATCTCAAAAAAAAATAATTGCAGGAATAGGAAAAAGCCAGAATAAAATGAATATTATTTTCTAAAATTATCCATACCTCCATGATCTAAAGTGCAAATTACACCATCCACCTACACAAAATGCTGTTGAATCAATAAAATGGCCAACAGCAAAATGGGGAAAACATTTTTGTTGAACGAATAGAGGAATGCAACCATTTTATTCAGAAGAAAATGTGGGGGATTTGGTTAAAATGGATGAAATGAAAATTGGGTGATGAATTTTTGGGATCTTCCACTTGGCTTATAAAGGCCCCCAAATGGAGCAAATTTTCCTCTATTTATTAAATAAAAACATTAAATTTTGCTTCCTTGTTTTCCCATAAGAATGATAAAAATTATCTATCAAAAATGTAAATTCCATGCGTTTGCCGGATAGGCCATGGACAAATTTTCGTTATTTCAAAATAAAATTTTTTTTCTAAATTCATGTGACTAAAATGTGAACAACTTTTTCCTTTCCTTCAATCATAATCCTACAAGGATGATCAAAATTATATATACAAAATGTAAATTCCATGCCTTTACAGGCCCAACTTCATTCCATCCAATTCCCATTTTTCTGGCAAACGAGGAAGCAAATTTTTCGCATTTTTGGCTCATCGATTTGGATAATTTTTTTTCAGAGGAAAATTGTTCCATTTGGGTCTATTTTTTATCGGGCTCTCTCCCCGATTGATCCGATTGTAGTCAGTCATAGACCGTTTGTATAAGACAAGCTTGAACTCCCGTAATTCAGCCATAGGCCGTTGATCTTTATTCTCACCAGCAAGCAGGCATGTGGCACAATTTGGTGGATCTAATAAGTTCTTTCTTGGCAAATTGGTTTCTCGGCAGTCAATGGCTCAAATAAACTGTTGATGATTGTATTTTTAAGCAAAAATGAATTGATTAAAATGTTCTATTCAATAAATTGTTTATCGTAAAATATATTTTATTCTAATTGCATAGATAATTTTTATTCAGCATTGCCAAGTTAAAATAATATAAATATATAATTTTAAAGATAAGAAATTTTGCCTAAATAACTTTTGGCAAAAAAAAAGATAAAAAATAAGGATTGCGAAATGCGAATAGATGACAAAAATAGGATAGAAGCTTAATAAGTACCGAAAAAGAATTTGTAATGGAATGGAAATTTTTAAGATTAATTTTAAATTTTCTGACAAATAAAAATAAGTAAATAAATTTATTTATTAAAATTATGCGATTTTAAATACGATAGAATCAATTACTAATATATTCGGTAAAAATATACAAAAAAAATTCACTCAAAATATTTTAAATATTAATAATATCTATAATATAATATTCAAATACCTATTATTTCGTCCCTTTTTTTTCATTTTCGCATCAATTCGTTTGTAAAATATTTTTTGATTATTTCTTAATCAATTGAAATACGCGAGGACATTGCTGTCCATCATTCCCCATAAATATTCATATTTTTGCTGACATATTTATTCAATTGGTAAATATTTGGGGAACAAAAGGCGGTTCAAAAGCCGGAAGGGCAAAGTCAAGGGAAATCTTGAGTCGGATGTTAGACTGACTGGCAATTGGGCTTAAGCGCCCAAACAGCAATAGAAAAGGGGCGGGAACGGGAATAAAATCGATCGACAATTTAATCGAGAATATTAGGGTCATCCCGCACCACAAAGATTTTGGTCCCCAAAATTGATTAGACATTATCAGCAGATTTTTGATAATGATAGGGTAGACATTTAGAAATTTTGTAAAGGGATGTTGGATAGTCATTTAAATTGGTGCAAAAACTACAAAAGAATTGTTGATTGATGAGAATAGAAATGGCGCCAAAGTAATAAAAGCAAAGCAGTGGAGAAGAGAAAATAATCCTCATCACATTCATCATTCATTCCAAAATTGTTCACACAATTATAAATCAAAAATAATTTTAGGCTAGCGATAAGAAAAGTAATCAAATTAGATGAGAATAGAAAGCTCCCATTGCATTTTTAAAGTATTATTATTTGTAACCAAAAGATAAATTTTAGCCCAAAATAAAAAATATTTTTGTACAACAAATGCTGCTGCTGTTTGATCGAATGGCACTGCGGATGTGGTTTGATCAAATGGCAATGCATGCAGTGCTGATCAGGTTTATGTTTTTGTTGTCATTTTATTTAATTATTCTTTTTCATGTTTGGTGTGGCTGGCCAATGTTCAATGTTGTGTGGGCATTTGACCATGGAGGTCAATCGTGTTGTGCCATTCAGGTTTATGTTTTGTTGTTTTCATATTGGATGAAAATTCTTTTTATTTGCACAATGGTTGGGCTGGCCAATGGTCGTCGACAATTTGTGGCCGACTTGTTCACCAATTCAAGGTTTGGATTTTGACGTTCAAAATAAAAATCAATGATGTGTTAAAGCTGGGTTTTCCCTTCTGGGAGTAGTTGTTAGGTTTGGCTGTTGGTCGCCCCCATCCCGGGGGTACCCGACCTTGTTTTCAACAGTTGTTGAATATTCAGCTGTTTGTTGTGGATTGTGGTCGCCCTCTCCCGAGGGTACCCGACCATGGTTTGAGTTGTACAATTGCTGTTGTACTGGTGTTAACTGTGCGGTAGTTAACTTGAGTTTGTTTTGGTGTGCTGTTGTCTTTTGGGTTTATTGTGGTGTGATGATTGTGGTTTGGGTTTGTTGTACTATTGTTTTGTGAATGTACCCAAACTAAATCCCACTTTAAAATGCAATGGGTGAATATGAATAGAATATAAATTTGCATAATGAATCAAGCCAAAATAGAAAAGGTTGATTTGGGTAAGCGATAATGTAAATAAGGATGAATAAGAAACAAAACTATTTAATGGATAAACACATCAAATTAATCAATATCATTTTCAGTTGGCTTTCTGGTGGTTGGATTTGCATTGGCATTGGTGGACGAGGATGGTTTTACAAATAAAGGTTATGTTTATTAGTTTTGAGATAGGGGGAAGGGAAAAGCGACTAGAATGGGTGCTACAAATTCTTATTTTTTCTTCTTCAAGGTTCAACGGCTGCCCCAATGCTTTTGCTTGGCTGGCCACTGGACATTTGGCTTTGTTGGTGTGCCGTTGCTTGGTTGGCCAGTGGACATTGGCTTGTTGGTGCCTTGGACAGCTGGATGGCCAATGTCAATGTGGACATTTTGCGTTGGCGCAATGGTTTGGCTGGCCATGTTTTCCGGCTCCGATGGTGGCCAATGTGTTTCCAAGTGGGTTTTGGCTGGGATTGGGCCTCTCTTCTTTTCATTCTTCTTCATCCATTCATCCTCTTCAATCTTCTTTCTCTGTTTATTTTCTTCAATCTTCTTCAGTTTGGCTTCTCTCTTCTTCTTTCCCAAAATCTTCATCTTCTCATTCAATTCTTCTGATTTTTGCGCACCGAACTGCACGCGGCCCATCCTCATGTCATTTCTCGAGCGCGACCATTCTAAATTCTGGGGTTTTCCCCCTTTCCCCACACTCACAGTATTCTCGTCCGCGAGAATATTTCTTGCCAGTTGGAAGGTCCAACTCGTCATGTCCAGTGATTTCCTTTTCCTTTCTTCCCTCATTTCAAATCGTGCCATCCATTCGGATGATTCTTCCTCTTCATCATCATCTTCTTCTTCTCTTCCTCTTCCCTTCACAACCAATGCACAGACCAATGCCAATTCGTCATTCTTTTCCTCTTCTTCTTCATCATCAGTGCTTTCAATGGCCTTCCATTTTCGTTTTTCTTCTTTCTTTTCATTTTTTTCTGTTTTCTTCTCATCTTCAACCGATTTTGGTTTATCCTTCATCATTTCCTCATCCGATTCTGAAATTTCCTGTTCCAAATTCGGATCATCCACAAATTTCCAATGAATGGGCTCATCCTCAGGCCTCATTTTCAAAATGTTTTTCTTATATTTTTTACATTTTTCTGGATGAAGCTTTTTAATATTGTCCCCGTCTTTTAAAATCAAATTTCCTCTCTCGTCCTTCCCCACAATCGTCCAGGGGCCAATCCACTTTTCACTGAATTTGTGGGTTGGCCTTTCCTCCAAAATAAGCACCAATTCTCCTTCCTCAAATTCCCTTCCAAGTGCATTTCTTTTTTGATCATTTGTTTTTCTGTCTTTCTCCTGTGCTTTTTCCAATTCGTTTTCCATCTTTTTCCAAATTCTTTGTGCTCTTTCACACATATCAATTATATTGGTTGATTCAATTTCGGGTCCTGGCAATTTTAGGAAAAGATCCGTCGGTAGTTTCGGTTCCCTCAATTTTTCAGCCATAAATGGGGATATTTTTGTTGATCCATGTTTCGAAGTATTATAGGCAAAAGTGGCTAATGGTACTTCGGGATTTATTTCCCCAGCCACAATATTGGCAATGATTCTGTTCGCCCCCTCACACAAACCGTTTGCTTGTTGGTGGTAAGGGGTGGACATTTCATGTGTGAAGCCCAATACTTCTGCCAACTGGCCAAAGGTTTTTGAAATAAATTGACGGCCTTGGTCGGTTACTACACATTTCGGGACCGAATGTTCACAAATCCACCCATGTAGGAAGGCCTCTGAGATTGTAGTTGCTTCCTGATTTTTGATTGGGATAGCAACAATCCATTTCGAAAAGGCATCGATAATAGTAAATATGTATCGGTTCCCTCTGGGGGTTAGTTTCAATGGCCCCATTATGTCACATTGTACCCGTTGGTTAGGGTAACTTGGGATTTCCAAAGATTGAGCGGGTTCAGCTCGTTTTTGATTTGGCAACGTTTTTCTTTTTTGGCACATTTCACAGGAATCAACCAATTTTGATATGTCTTCATCCATTTTCTTCCATTTAAATCTCTTTTTAATTTTTTCTATTGTCTTTTCTGTTCCCAAATGACCGCCCTCCAGAGCCGACTCGTGAAAATTTTTGAATATTTTTTCTCGAAGGCTATATGGAATTACCAATTTGAATTCTTCCCCATTTTCTCCATTTGTTTTACAATAAATGGCTCCATTCAATAATGCATAATGTTTTGCCTTTTCTCCCCAATTCCATTTTTCCACTGGGTCATTATTGGGCCATCTTTTTTGATGAAGGGCCATAAAAATTTTGGCCAATTATCTGACTTTCTTTTGTTCCTTGATTACTTCTGCCAAAGTAATTGGGCAAATGTCCGCCAGCATTCCTTCTTTTTCAATTGCCCTCACTTCATTGATTTGGGCTTTCTTTTCTTTTTCATCCTCCTCTTCTTCCTTCAGGCTATAGCGAGACATGTAGTCGCAGAGCCAATTCGATTTCCCAGCTCGGTGGGTTATCTTCAATTCTTTTCCCATCAATGACATTTGGTATTTTGCCATTCTTCCTTCCAAATCTTTATTCTTCAACAACCCTCGCAAAGCACTACAATCCGTTATTATGTGTGTTTCCCCCGAGCCGTGAATGTATGGCTCAAATTCCTTAACAGCATAGACCAATCCCAATGCTTCTCTCTCGACGCTTGGATAATTGGCCTCATGCTTGTTAAGAGTCCTTGAAGCGAATGCCACCGGGTGTCCTTCTTGGATCAAAGCAGCCGAAATGGCTTTCTTTGACGCATCACATTCTATCGTAAATGGCTCGCCAAAGCGCGGGGTCCTCAAAACCGGTGCCTTTGTCAACAATCTTTTTAATAATTCCAATGCTTCCTTTTGTTCTTCCTTCCAATTCTCTTTTATTTTTCCATCAAATTCTTGCTGCGTGAGAGTTGTTAAGGGGCGAGCTATATGAGCGAAGCGGGGAATAAATCGCCTGAAATAAGTCAATGCCCCCAATAATGATTTGAGTTCCGTCAATGTTGAAGGGGGTTGAATATTTTTTATAGCTGCCACACTTTTGGGATCCGTTCGCACCCCGGCCTCCGACAGCAAAAATCCCAAATATTTTATTTCTTTTTGGCCCCAAAAACATTTTTCAAGTTTTAATTTCAATCCGGAATTTTTCAAAATTTTCAAAAATTGTTCAATGTCGGCCAAATGTCCCTCCTCGGTTAGGCTTCCGATGATTATATCGTCGAGATAAATCATCATAGCTGCTGTTAATTGCCTCCTCAGGGATTCCATTACCGATTGAAAAGTCTGCGGTGCGCCACAAAGTCCGAAGGGCATTACCAAAAACTCGAAAATGCCCAGGTGACAAATAAAGGCAGTTTTCCCAGCGTCCCCCTCTCTCATGCTGATTTGATGGAAACCACTTTGCAAATCGAAGGTGGTGTAATATTTTTTACCCCCCATTAAGTCAAGCATTTCTTGGATAAGGGGCAGCTGGTAGACTTTCTTTTGGGTTAATTGATTTAGCCGACGGTAATCCACAGCAAAGCGGACTGATTTCCCGTCTGCTTTTGTCACCATTACAATGGGGCTGCACCATTCCGAATCCGATTCCCTAATTATATGATGTTTTAGCATTTCTTTGACTTGGCGCTCAATTTCCTTTTGCATAGCGGGTGAATAGCGGTAGGCCCTTTGTTTCACCGGGACGGCGCCTGGTATTAAATCAATCCGGTGCACAATGGGTCCAGTGAAACGGCCGATTTTTCCGTCCATTCCCACAAAGCATTCCGAAAATCGATCCACCATTTCTTTCAAATTCCTCTTTCCATCTTCACTCAAAATTGTGCCTTCCAAATTTATTCTTTCCGAAGGAAGTTTTCCTTTCTCTCCTTCTTCATTAAGCGGTAAATTTGGCATTTTATTTTCCCATCTTGCTTCCGGTGAAATATATGCGCATGTTCCTTTCATCTTTTCTTCTCCAACCAATTCTAAATCCGCAATATGCGATTTTGAGAACAATCGAATTGGTCCATTCCCTGCATTCATAATTCGCATAGGGACAAGATGGCTTTTTCCGGGGCAAACTAATGTTGTTCCAACCAAAATTCCTTCATAAGCTGTTTTCCTTCCCTGCACAATAAAATTTTCATCTGGTGCAAATTCTTCTTCTGTATATCCAATTATCAAATTATCCGTTCTTGGCATCAAAATTTCATCCTTCATAATTGTCACACCCATCGTTTTGGGATATTTTCCAGCTTCGATCACAGCAACGATGTTAGTTGCAATATTGTCTAGAAAAACCATTTCACTCCTGAAGCTGATTTCTCCTTTTAATGATCGTAAAAGTGGAATCCCCAAAAGAATAGGCCCTGGGCAATGATTATCTGGGGCCACCAGCAATTCAATTTCCCATTCTTTCTTTTCTTTTCCATCTTTGTCTCTAACTGTCATTTTTACTGAAGTTTTTCCAATTATTTTTATTGATGAATCATTTGCTGCTGACACATTTATGTTCTCTTCTTTTCTTATTTGTAAACCAAGAAGTCTGGCAAGGGATTCACGGCAATATGTAATGCTGGAACAGGGGTCAACTAGTGCGCGAAGCGCCCAACCATCCACTTCCACATTGATTGCTGGCAATTCTCCTGGTTTATTGCCAATTGTGCAAACTCGAGGGGGCATATAATCCAAAATTTCTATTTTTTCTTCAATTCCTTGTGGAGGTGCGCTTGGCACTGCTGCGACCCTCAAAGCCTTCCTTTCTGTTTGATCTGTCACTCCTCTTAAAATTCCTGTTAACAATTCTGCTCCCATTTCTCCTGCTTCGGTCCCAATTTTTATGACCGAATAATATTTGATGCAAAAATATAATATTATTCCAATTGGGATTAGCAGTAAAATGCCGAAAAATATCCATTTCATTTCCTTCAATTCATTCCAAGCTGCATTGATTTTATTTTGTGCTTCATTCTTTTTTTCTTCAACCCATCTTTTTCCTTCTCTAACATAATTCAACGAATCATTAAAAGCTTCTTTCATTCCTTCAATCGCTTGACTGACATTTGGTGGCTTTATTCGCCTCAAAATAATTGTCGGAATATTATTCATTTTTCTTCTGTGTTCTAGTAATGCTTCCTCTATTCGCTCTGAATCATCTTCAAAAAGTGTTCCGGCTTTCATGATGAGCGGATTATCCATCTTTTTATATTTTGGCCTCCTCATTTCCATTTGATCCGTCAAATTTTTTAATGTACTCAATTCTGTTTCATTTGCCAAATTTATTTTTTCTGGTCCGCCACAATCCTTCATTTTTCCAACCAAACTCAATTCTCTGGTGCCTGGTTTAACAAAAAGAGTCGATTGACCCAATCGAACCGGCAACCATTCATAGCAGGTGTCCCCCACTTTCTTTTCCCACATTATTTTGTCTGGTGTTGCCTGGGTGCAGAAACCCACTTCAAGTTGGTTTCCGACAAATTTGGCCACCAAATCATCCCGGTTAAACAATGCCCGGACGGCTTCTGTTGGGCTAATTTGAATAATGGCCCGAGTCATTTGTAATTGATAATTGCTGTTTTCACATATTTGTCGATAAATTTCATCATATCGAGCTTTGTCACTTGCCGCCAAGCGGTGAAGCGCATAATTTATCCGCGTATTTGTATTTTTATTTTCCTGCCCTTTTGAACGAGCTCGGCTCTTTTCAACTTTCCTTTCCCAAACCGCATCTGGCGTTGTTTGAGGCGTTGTCCTCTTTTTTCTCTCACTAATCATTCCATCATTCTCCTCTTCATAACCATTTCCCATTTCTTCATCATAATTATCGTCATTTTCCATTTTAATTTCCAAATTATTAAAATTTTCATCATTTTCAGGCTGCTCATCTTCCGCATCATCCATTTGGCTTGCCGACTCCAGCCATTCCTCTTCAGGCAAAGTAGGCAAAGTCGGTGAAATTTTACTAATATTTTCATTATTAACCAAATTATTTATTATGTTTGATTTTTCGTCCAATATTTGTGTTATTTTAATTATTTCTGATTGATTAATTATTTTAGGCGTGAATTTTAATCCAGTTGATTGTTTTATTTGGTTTGTGTCATTTTTAATTTTTATTGTTTCTGTAATTGTTTTTATGGATGGAATTGTATTTGTTGGTTTTGGAGTGTTTTGGGGTGTTTTTGTGGTCGTCGATACCATTGTTTTTGTAATTGTTATAGGAATTGTTTTTGGCGTTTTTGTTGTTGTTGTAAATGTTTTTGTAGTTGTTGAAATTAATTGAGTTGGTTTTGGAGTTGTTGTGAATGTTTGGGGTGTTTTTGTAGTTGAGGGAATTGTTTTAGGTGTGTTTGTGCTTGTTGGGATTGTTGGAGTTATTTTTGTTGTTTGTATTGTGGTTGAAGGTGTTTTTGTTGTTGAGGAAATTATTTGTGGTTTTGTTGTGGTTATTGGGATTGTTTGTGGACGTTTTGTTGTTGTGTAAAATATTTGTGGTGGATTTGTTGTTGTTGAAATTATTTGTGATGAATTTGTTGTGTTTTGCCCTATATTTGTGAAAATGATGCCCGTAGGGCGAAGAGCAGCCTGTTTTTTTGTCGGCCTCACTTTTTGGGTTGCATTTTGCTTAATTGCCCTTTTTGACCGTTTTTCAATCCCTTTATAATGAATTTCCGCGAAAACATCATTACACATTAGATGGGCACTTTTTGGGACTCCAATAATATGTTCTCTGTCCTCTTTTTCCTTTTCAAAAAAGAAAACCGCCTGTTCTGATTCAATAACGATTGAATTTTCGGTGACTTCAGCCTTATAGGGTCCAACCGGGGTATGCGTTTTCCACATTTCCGGCGGAGAATTGTCCCATAAAAAACTTCGATTTGACATTTTTTCGAATTCTTTATAAGGGTTTAGTTGAAATCCAAAAGAAGTAATTAGGACAAAATTCAAAATTCCTCCCTTTCCGACTTCAATCCAATCATTAGTCGTGATTTGGCAATTTTCCGAATTCCATGAATATTCAATTTTTTCCATATTTGTAGTTGTCCATGTTCCCTCATCAATCTGCCTCATTGTTCCATCTCTTTTTGTTTTAAAATTTTCACATTCTGACCTTTCCACGCCTCTTTCAATCACTATTTTCGATTTTATTCCGCTCCAAAAATAAAATGTAGAAGTCGTGCAAATTTCCGTAACCACCTGATGGCATTTAAAAACTGGAAACTGTTTTGGGATTCGAACTGGCAAATATAATGTGACATTCAATTCGGCAGCTTTTTCCTCAACTGGGGGTAGACAATTTATTGGTTTTGGAAATTCCAGCGGGGTAGTTGGCGTATTTTCGCTGCAAATCTGATATTGAGCCTTAACTGGAACAAAAATTATGCCCAAAATTGCCAAAATAATTGTTGTTATTGTCAAAAAATTGAGAAATGGCGAGGGTGATCGGCTAGGACTCCGGGAACCTTTTTGAATGCAATTTGTTTGGCAATTTTGCACCTGGGGATTTCCATATGAAGGACCGCCAAAATTATTTCCTGTGGGGTTATTTCCTTGTTGCCAATTCATTTGTTGATTTTGGCCTTGCCATTGTCCCTGAAAACCACCCCTTTGTCCATAAAATCCCCCTCTTTTTGGTGCCCAGCAGTCTCTAGCAAAATGGCCTTTCTTTCCGCAATTATAACATTCCAATTGAGCAAAATTACTTTGCTGTTGGCCTTGGTCAATTGGAGTGAAATTCCCGTTATTTTGTCCTATGGGCGCAAAATTCGCATTTCCTTGGCCCAAAGGCATAAAATTGGTGTTTCCTTGATAATTGCCTCTTCCCTTTCCACGATATCGACCGCGTCCTCTTCCTCTCCAATTTCCTCTTCCTCTGCCTCTCCAATTTTGGCCATTCGCTTCATTTTTCTCCTTTTCCTGTTTCTCCATTTCAAGCTTTCTCTCTTCATCCTTCTCAATTCGCGTGAAAATAGCATTTACCTGTTCCTTCATTTCCCTCATTTCCAATTTTTCATTGTCTTCCCTTTCCAAATCTTCTTTTATTTCCACAATTCGTTTTACCAATAAAATTGCATCCTGTAGATTTTTTGGTTTATCCATGAAAAAGATTTTCCTTTTGATTGCAGTGGGGAGAGCACTTAGGTAGTAATGGACAGCCTGCTGTTCTCTCCCTTCAGAATTAAAATTCGGGTCCGGAAAAGCCTCTTCGCAAAGGATTCGGACCGTATTTCCCAATTTTACTGGCGATTCTTCCAATTTTAATGAAGTTAATTTTCTCAAAGCAGATCCTTGTGGATCGAATTTTTTGGTTTTTTCGGCCAATTCCTGGGTCAAATCCTTCCAATTTTTCTTCTTTTCTGGGTCCATATTCATGTAAATTTGTTTGGCTTCGCCGGTCAATGATAGGGGGAGAGTCCGGGTAGAATCCGCGTAATTCCATCCTTGGGCAGTGGCATACATATTAAAATCGTTTAGGAATCGATAGAAATCCGTTGTACCATCATAAGTTGGTTGAGGGAAGTGTGGATGGCGTTTGGCTAACTTTTTTTCCAATTCCTCAATTTGTTTTTTTAAGCCTGCTGCCAAGGGTGCTGTAAGTGGGCTTCTGCTTCTTTCCCTTTTTTGAGACATTTTTTGTGATCTGTTTTGACTTGTTGTGAGATATTTTTTTGCGTATGGATCAATTGTGATTTGCTTATTTTTGGGGATTTTTAGTTGATTTTTATTATTTTTCGCTAAATTTAATTAGAATTCTTAATATATTTTTGTTTTTTAATAATTTTATTTTTTTTTTTTAGCTAAATATGAAAATTTAATTAAAATTTTATTAAATTTCAGGCCAACCAGAGCGACCAAATTGGTATCGGCAAATTGGCAACCAAATTGGCACCGACAAATTGGCAAAGGCACTTTGGTTGACGGCCTTTTCTTGACCAAAATACGGTAACCACTTTATGTATTTTTTTGGTGTTTGTTCCTTGAATTTTCAGCGAAATTTGGTCCGGTGGCTCGTTGGCTGGCAAATGGCAATTAATGGCTGGCAATTTGATGATTTTTGCAAAATTCAATGTGCGTTTTTTAATTTTTCTTAATTAAAAGATTTAAGCTTAATTAATTTTTTATTTTCCGGCCAACTTTTTGACTTTGGCCCTAGATTAATCTCAGCTTTTTCGACGAAAAGTGTTTACCTTCTATTTTCTATCATAAGATAGTTTTTGCCATCTAATTAATCACAAAAAGTTCCACCAAAATCTTCTTCCTCCAAATTGCCTTGGGATCATTCCCCGGGGCGTTTTTCGTTTAATTTTTATTTTCTTGGATCCAAATTTTCGACAATTGTTTACGCCCACTCTTTTTTCATTTCCAATTCCAAAAACTTGGGCTTTTTCAGCACCTATTCCCAACATTCCAATTCTTTACCATCGGCCGTTAGTAAAGATAGAAATGTGTTAGGCTTGGAGAAAAAAAAAGAATTTGTGGAAAACAACTTTTTCTCTTTTTGCAGGTGTTCAATTCAACATGGCTGGACCGATGAATTGCGCTGTGCCTTTTGAGATGAACATTTTATTTTATTTTTGATGAACATTTCATTCCATTTTTATTTTCATTCAATCATCCATTTTAAAGGCAATTTTTAGTCGCAATTTTAAGTCCAAATTTGATTTAGTATAGGTTGAATTTTTTAAAGCCAATTTAAGCATAGATTAATTAATTTTTTTTTAAAAATTTGTTAAAATTGCTTTTAATCATTGTTTTATTATTATATTATTTTGTTATTATATTCTTTGTTATTTTTGTGATAATTTTAGAAATAAATTATTCATTCATCAAATATTTAACGTAATTTTCCACGAAAATGTCAATTTGGGAGGTCAAAGACAACTGTGGCCTCAAATGTCCGGCTCCAAACGTTTGCTGGACACCGATTTAATTCACCGAGCCTGATGTTTGCTGGCCACCAGGCCTCAATCCAAATGCTCTTCCTCCCCATGTTTCCATTCCAACGGACCATTTCATCATCATTCTTGTCTTAATCTTCCTTGGGGCATTATTTTCTGGCATTTTAATTGGTGCATTTGCCCTCAAATTGTTTGGCCTTCGTTTTTGGACCAATTGCTGTTCAAAAACTGCTCCAACCATGCCCAATTTCCGTCGTTACACATCTTCCATCCGTCGTTCCTTTCGCCAACTTCGTCGAAATCAACAACAGCCTACTCCGCACATTTCGCCTGCATCTGGTTTTTCATTCCATCTTTTTCCCATTGAGCCTTAATTATTTAAGGATTTGATCATCCGGTCCATTTTTGCCGCGAGCCTCCGGTCGTTTATTTGCCTCGTTCCCACCGTCTCAATTTGCCTCGTCCGGCTTCATCATATTTGCCTTCAATCCATGAGCAATCGGCAAATCCGGGGCCGAGTCACTTTGTTTGAGAAGAGGAAGTGAAAGGGAAAATGCCAATGGAAAATGAAAATTGATTAAATCAAAATAATTTTAGGAAAGAAAACACAATCATTCACATACTTTAACCAATTTATTCATTCCAATTTATTTTTATTTAAAATTCACACATCACACATTTTTGGATTATTTAATAAATACTATGCTAAAATTCATACATTTCACAATGACTTGCCGCCAGCGTTCCAAAGGACCTCCATGAAATACGCGAGGACATTGCTGTCCATCATTCCCCATAAATATTCATATTTTTGCTGACATATTTATTCAATTGGTAAATATTTGGGGAACAAAAGGCGGTTCAAAAGCCGGAAGGGCAAAGTCAAGGGAAATCTTGAGTCGGATGTTAGACTGACTGGCAATTGGGCTTAAGCGCCCAAACAGCAATAGAAAAGGGGCGGGAACGGGAATAAAATCGATCGACAATTTAATCGAGAATATTAGGGTCACAATGTTAGGAATTCCTCTCGCATTTTTGGATCCTCACTGAAATATTTAAATATTAATTTTTATATTATGAAAAAATATGAATTTAAAAGTGTAATTTATTAATTCAAGCAATCGTAAAATAGGAATTTTTAAGAACTTGTCCAAAAAATATTTTTCCTATTTGGCCTCATTTTTTCTCTCAAACTTTCAATTATTTTTAAGTCCAAAAAAATTAATATAAGTAATTATTTATTATTATTAATTAAAATTTATGCATACCGGAATACGCCCAGCATGAAGGAGGTTGTTGTGGATGCATGAATTTTTTGCACACCTCGCATAACCATACACATATGACTGGAATAATAAAGCAATTATTTAATATTTGATAATAATAATAATTATTTTACCTGAATATTCAAAAGAAATGCATATTTTTATGGTAAATTTATGCAAAAAAAAGAGGAAAAGATGGCGGCTAGCGGGCGATTTGTATGAGACTATACCTATACAGTCTTAATTCATTTACGAATGATCAATTTTTTGGCATTCGCTCAAATTTTTTTCATTAAAATCTGTGTCAATTCGAAATACTTTATTTGATATATTAAGCTAAATAGAATTTAAAAATGAATTAATGGGTTTGAATCCCTGACTTTAAAGGCTTAGACAGCAAAAAATTTCGAATTTTTGCGAGTCGTGCTCGTGATCTGAAAACAAATATTAAATTTAAAATTGGTCCATTAAAGTTAAATTAAGATATTATTGCATTGATTAAGCAAAAAAATTCCAATCCTCCCATTCTTCCCTCTATTTTCTACTTATTTATTTGTACAATAATTTTTTATATTAAATTTGCAAAGATAAAAATAAGAATTTTTCAACTCTAATTTTTATAATTTTCTTCAAATGCTTAATTTAATATTAAAATAAATTTTTGAAAATTTTTCTTTTCAAAATTTTTTTAAATATTTTTTTGAGTCGATTTACCAAGTTGAAAGAATTTTGAACGAAATATACAAAATAAAAATTGTTGGCATTATTGAGTTTTTGAAGAACAATTATTTTGGTAATTTAATAAAATCTTCTTGGGCTATACCATTTGGCTTGGTTTTATGTCAAAAAAAGTTCACATTCATTTGTTCCTATTCATAAGCTTAAACGCAAATGATCAAAAAATATAAAATATATTATTATTATTTTTTATTATTCACTGGATAAAAAAAATTTTCTCTTTTATTGATTTTATAATTTTTATTAAAATTAAATTGTAATAAAATAAAAAAAAATCATATAAAAACCATAAAATTTAATGCATTTTAAATATTCAAACAAAATAGAATATCTAAAAGCTTAAAATAATAAAAATCATTTGACATCTTTTCATTTTATTCTCTTTTATTCCTTTTCCATTTTAAAAATCTCTTCTTCTATAAACCTAACAAAAATATTCATGAAATTTCCGATCTTGTTTTTGCCAATAATTTTCCTGATTTTATTTATGAATTACATTCAATCCAAATTTGACTACAAAATTGTTGGCCAACTCAACATGTTTGAGAAAAGAAGTGGCAAATTTTTTCCAGCATGTCTCTAACAAATTGAATTGCGTGATAAAAGTTTTTATATTCCATTTACAATTGTTGGCACGAGTATTACGACGAGTGATGGTGAATTTGCTGTGTCCGCTAAAGTGCTTTCCCTGCCTTTTATATATGTGACAGACCATCCCGGCAGATCTGCAAATTATGGGGTCTTAATTTAACATAAAAATAAATTAAAATAATGCTGTTATAAAAAAGAAACGGATAAAAAAAAGAATGTGGAATTGATTCGATTTAATGATAGAGAGAATATGGTAAGGGAGTGTTTTCAAATTTCGGGGCTATCTAAGAAAGGGCACAAAATATATTTTGAAAATTTGTCACAATAAAAACACATAAAACAAAAGAAAATACATTTTATAATGGACCGAAAACACAATTCAAAAACACATTAGTAAAAATAATAAATATATTTTTTAATAGATGAAACACATTCATAAGTAAAATTAATACTTAATATATACAATGTAATGCATTGCTTTTTATTTGTAGCATAAAATTTACGGCATTGTATGTTTGCTACCAGATGTAGAGGAGCAAAATATTACAATCAATTTTGGCTCTGAACAAAGAAATCTGAACTTTGCAACAACAAATGGGAAACCATCCTTGGTTACAGCGTCACTTCATTGTTTCAAAGAAGGCTTTTGGAAATCCGAATTAAGAGAAAAATGGATGAAATAAAAATGACTAAAATTTCATTGCGAATTTTTATCGCTGATATCCAATAAAATAAATTCGAATAAAGTGTTAACATTTATAAAAAAAAATTTATTTGAAGGAAAAATTAATGAAATTGAAATTTCTAAGTTCTTTCTATTCCATCACCAATCAAAATAAAAATGTGGAATTGTGAATTTTTATTTTTAAGGAGTATCCACCGATTCTATTAGAGAATTAATTAAATAAATTTTATTTAAAATAGCAATTTATTTAAATATTCTAGAAAATGTTATGTGGCAAATGGAAATCAATTTTTCTCTTCGAACATTTGCAAAATTCTTTAAAAATATTTTCACTCACATTTAAAAAAGAATTTGACGAAAATAATAAAAAAAGGTAGTGCTTGTAGAATCTGTGTGTTTCAATTTAATATTGAAATCAAAAGCATTATTTAATTTTTTTATCAAAAGTATCAAAAATTCCAAAATTATCAAAAATAAAAAAATTTGGAAGTCATATTTTTTATATTTGGCCATTTTGGTATGGAATAATGCAACACTTAAAAGCTTTCTTTTCCGTTTTTTTGCTTACTCTCAGCCTTCTATCAGATTTTTCTCTGATAAATCTTTGCATATTATATTCTGCATTACAATATTTTCTTAAAAATTTCAACCATGAACAAAATAATGAAATAAATAAAAATATATCAATGAGAAAATTTTTTATTTACTAGTATAAATATTTGAAAATTTCAATAATAATTAGAAAATATTTACATTAAGAGAATAGTGAAAATAGATAAAGTTGGAGGGAAAAAACTTTTGTGATTATATGTAAAAAAAATAATCATAAAATAAAAAACCTCCACACAAACCTAAAAATTTGGCTTAATTTTGAAAAAAATTGTTCCTTAATTAATCCGATCCAAGTTCCTTTTTCCAATTCGTTCTCAATCCTCCTTCATTTTCATAGCGTGGCCAATTCGCTTCTTATTTGATTGGCCCGACTTTCTTCTCTTTGCAATGCTTGATATGCCTCGTTCAATTTCGCATCTCGTCTTCTCTGCTCGTCTGAATCATAGGTCGGATTTTGCTGCGCCCATGTTTCCATTCGTGCAATGGCAGTTTCCAACCCATAAATTGCATGTTCGATTCTTGCCAATTGACGTTGGAGCTGTTCCTTTCTGCCAGCCTCAATCAAATGTGCCATTAATAGGAGCAAGGGAAGCAAAACAATGACAGTGTTTAGTTTGGACATTTTATATTGGAAAATTTTTTATTCTGTTAAATTCTTGTATTATTTGATTAAGTAAAATTATCAGGATTTTTCATTGTATATTAATTTTTAATTTAATATTTTTTGCATTAGAATGTTCAAAATTGGTTTTAAATTGAGATCTAATTTTTGGTTTTTCAAATTCTGTCTATTTTTGATTTCGATTATTTTAACACGAGGAAAACACAATCATGCTCTTATAGAAAAGGTAAGTAAAATATCCAGAGAATAAAAATTTATTTTGTCGTTAAGAATCCAAAACCCTGTGTTGGCGATGATTTTGTCGATTTGCATGGAAAAAAATGGCCATTTCATTCAAAAATTGGCAAACATATTCCAACCGAGATTTGGCGCAAAAAATATGGCTTTACAACAATATTTTATAGGCAGTCAACATTAAATTTGTATTGCAAAAAGATGAATAATGGAAAAACATGCCAATTTTCGGGACTATATTTGAAGTCAAATGGATGCTTGTATATTCGAGGAGAACATGATCACAAATTTAGCGGATAATGCATAAATTTTCTTTTGATGGCAAATTTCTCTTTGTTTTTTTTTATTTGTTTTTTAAACATCCAATTTTTCAAGGAATCTGATAAATTTATTTTTTGTATCCAGTGATAAAATTCTAAATTTAATTACCAAAGGGAAATTATTATAAAATTTTGTGGAGTTCATTTTCATTGAAAAATTTAACTATGAAAATAATTGAAGATTTTATTTGATTGTGAATATGAAGCGAAAAGTGGTGAATATTTGCTGGGGGAATTTAGTCCATCTTCTGTGGGGCAAATCTAACCAAAAACCCAAATTTATAGAGAAGACATTTTCTATTTTCTTTGAGGATATATTTATTGGTATTGATATTTGGTACCTATCTATTCTAATTCTAATTTCTAAGAAAATTGCATAAACAGCTTTCCAAAATATGTGAAACTTCCTCCAATTTGTGCTAATATAAAATATAATTTTGCTAGATTTTAATCATTATAATAATTAAATTAGAATATTAAAATAAAATAATAATATATTTAAAAGTTATTTAAAAATCCTAGTGATACAATCTTGAATATCAAAGAATGATTTATTTTGTTTTTAAAAAATCCAAACTATGTTTAAAATTATAACATAATTTACATAGATAAATCATCACGGTTATTAGAATTAGAATTTTGGATTATCCTTCCTTCATTTGTGCTATTACAAATTAAATTTTTTAAATTTGCAGATTTTGAATTTTGAAATGGGCCACATATTTCTGTTGATTTATTCTGCGATCGATCTTCCAACAAAAATTGGGATAACACTCATTTACCAACACCAAAATGGGGCATTTACTTTTTTATTAAAAATTAAAAATAATATCCAAATCCGGAATCCAAAATGCGAATAATCTTTAATTCTTTGTTCACCAAAAAACTTGGATTGAATGAAGTTTAGCCTGTCAGGCAAAAATGTATGGAATTTACATTTTGGATTAATAATTTTGATCATCCATGCAAGTTATTGGGATAATAAGAAAAATGTTCGCATTTTAGTCATATGAATTTGAATAATTTTTTATTTTGAAATAAGGAAAATTTGCCCAAGGACCACCCGGCAAACGCATGAAATTTACATTTTGGATGAATATTTTAATCATTTTTATGAGCGGAAAAGAAAGCAAAATTGTTTGCATTTTGGTCACACGGATTTGGATAATTTTTGTTTTATATAATTCAGAGGAAAATTTGCTCCATTTTGGGGCCTTTATAAGCCCAGTGGAAAGTCCCAAAATTCCATCACCCAATTTTCATTCTATCCATTTTATCCAAATTCCCCACATTTCCTTCTCACTCAACAAAATGGTCCTCCGTTCGTTCAACAAAAATGCCTTCCTTCTCTTGATGCTCGCCATTTTGTTGATTCAACACCATGTTGTGCAGGTGGACGGTCAATGCACCCATGATAGTGGTATGTGTAGTAAATGCTTGTCAAAATACCACATTTTTATTTATGCCTATCCAGAATGTCTCGTCACTTACGGCCCTTTTCATAACTGCGAATCTGGCCATTGCTGTGGTATAGGAAATGCAGGTATGTATAATCTACTGTGGCTTTTATCATATTCCTACAATAAATTTTTGAAATTACGACAGAAGTTCATAATAATATTAACGAATTTAAACAAATAATCAAGAAAAACAAAAGGCCAATTGAATTATTATCAAAATGATTTAAAACACAAATATTTTTCCGAATAAGAGGGCGGGATATTTTTTATTTTCGTTTTTAAATTTTTTAAAGTTAGATCTAAACAAATTTATTTTTAATTATATATAACTTTTTAGAATGTCACTCGCATGCAGAATGTTGTGGTTCAAAATGTGTAGGATTAACAGACGAAACGACGGTTGGCGTATGCTGCTATCATGCGGGAAAAAGTATGTATAAAATTTTTTATGAGGATGTTGGACAGTATGGGATACTGATCGGGATTTATCGAGATTCTGACTTTATATTGATTCGGTAATAATGAACATGATCTCGATTGAGGCTTGAGGTGGCATATCACTCTATAATGATTTTTCATAATTTTACCTACTATTTATTTGTTGAGATTGTGATTGTAATTAAATGATTTAATAACTACTAATATTAACCAATTTAGGCATTAATCAAGAAAAACAAAAGAGCAATTGAAATAAAAAAGTACAAAATTATTTTTCGAAGGGGATGGATATTTTCGATTTTCTCTCATAAATTTTTTTAAAATTAGGTCTGGACAAGTTTATTTTATTTTTATTTGATTTTTTAGCATGTAGTAACCTAATTAGTGCAGACACGTGTTGCAGTGGACGTTGTTCTTCGCTTTATGGCCATTGCGAATGAATTTGGAGGGGAATAAAATGTGCGTGAACATTCCTCTTTCATGAACGAAAAATTTAGATGAAAAAGAAATTAACTAAAGATTATGATTGAATTTGTGCACAAAAATTTATATAGAATCATATTTCCAATTTCAATTGATAAATGTAATTGCAACAAGTAACAAAATTATTATCCTGAGATGGGGGAATTCTTCCACTAATTCCAGGTTGAAAAAATTGAAACTTTACACTTTTATATTTTTGGCAGTAATTTTTTTCATGAATCAATTTAATTTTTATTTTTTAATTTTTATTCTCAAAATCATTTCTAAATTCGCATTAATTTTTGGTAAAATTTTAACAAATCCTTTTTAAACTCAACTATGCAAATGAAAAGTTGTCTAAAATTTTATTTGACGGAAACTGGCTGATTTTTAGAGTTAAAGATAGAGAGTTGATTGATTTCTTCAGCTTAATTATATGCCTTAAAATTATAAAATAGTAAATTTTACCTAAATTATTCAAAATTGCCATTCGATGTTGTTATTCTTGAACCAAAGATTTATTAGCTAAAATGGACATTTTGTGATGAAATTTTAAAATTTAAGCTTATCGGGGGAATAGAGTTCCAGAATTTTTTAATCATCAATTTTCAATCCCAAATCAATTTTGTTCAAAAATTCGATTATCCATCATTCTTTTATATTTTTTCTTTTCATTAGGCCACAGGGGCATTTGTTTGTGTGCCATTCTGCTGAATGATCTCTGAGGGCATCAGCGGCAATTTGCCAATGCATGGACTTAGTTCCCAATTATTTCCTCTGTAAATTCGAAAGAAATTAAATTATTTATATTTTCTCAGATATGTAAATAAAAAATTTAAAAATATTAAAAAAATGAAAATTTAAAATATTAAGAAGATAAATGTAAATTATTATTTAAAAAAAAATAAAATTTGATAATCATACTTGCATGCAATTGTCCCATTAGGGGTGCATCCCATTGGTTGGGCTAAACATTGCCGTGAGCGAAATCGTTGATTGATTGCGGGTATCTGCATGAAAATTGGACTATTCTCCGATGCACATTCACTCCATTCGCTCCAATTTCCCCAAACACCAGTGCAAATTTGGGCGACATATGGTTGCGCAATTGTGGTAGGTGTGTTGGTATGATTTATGAAACCATTGCAACCATCGCCATAGCAGCAACAAAATGTTTGTGGCGAAAATCTTTTAGATGGTGGAATCGATATGGTTAGAAAAGAATTTATAAAGAAATGACGAGTAAGTGGTTTTTCCTTCTTACTAAAATCTAATATATATCGCGCCGAGATTCCCGGGAATCATCAATTCCCAATAATAATCGGCGCAGCAAGCACCAAGCAACATATGCATAATTGATAATCTCAAAACAGGGGTCCCAAAATCAAAAATTTGTTAAAAATAAAGCAAATAAAAAAATTCAACAAAATAGTAGAAAAGGCATTGGATTTTTGGGAAATTGTGTTAAAATAAATAATATTTTTAGAAATATTTTTGAACTTTTTTTTTCTCTCAGGTAAAAAGAGAAAATAAATGTCAAAAATAAATGTCAGAAAAGAACAGATTTTTAGGAAAATGCCCAACATATTTTCATTTTTGGAAAGTGCCAAATTATCGGAAAATTTCCGACGATTTGCTATAAAAAGTTCTATCAGAATATTTTCTTCATATAAATCACTAGCGCAGATATTTTCACAAATCTCTAATTTAATCTATTTTCAATATTTTTTCACCAAATAATTGTACTATTAATAAAATGTATAAAAACATTAATAATTTTTCAAAAATTATACTCACTCAGTAGAATTTGTGCAAATTTGCGAAAGTGAAATAGTTTTTCCGTTATCAGCTGAACAATTTGTGGAAATGCATGATCTGTTGATTATGCCTCGGTTCCAATCAAAGGAAGCAGCACATGCATAGGCTGGCATTGGGCAATACCCCCGTGGTGTGGCAGTCAAATCAGATGTCATATTAGATTCACCCTTGATTGTGAGAAAAAGTACAAATTTTTCATAATTATAAAAATTTTCAAATTTCGAAATTTTATATAAAATTATTTTTTTATTTATTTCTTTAATATTAATTTAAAAATGAGTGTTTAAATTAGTATAAAATAAAATTTTTAAATAAAATCTTGTCCCCTGTTCAGAGAGGTTTGGCAAAAATATTATTTTTAAATATTTACCTGATAACATTTTAATGCATTGATTTGTTGACCAAAAAAATTCATACCAAGAATGAAGAAAATTAATTTGAACATTTTTGTAATATTTTAACAATTCAGAAGCCTACTAAAATAATAAAAAATTTTTTCAATTTTTATTAAAATTTTAAATTCTTTTATATGCTTTTATTTTTGAGCATTTTTTATATTCCTTAAAATATAGAATAAAAATATTGTTCATCTATGCATTATAATAAATAATAATAGAGCGGCTTTTTATTCATTGGAATGACATTTAGATAGAAATAAATTAGCTTTAAATCTTGACGAAAAATTAATTAATTTTTTTCTCTGAAAATATGCCACTGAAAGTAAATTATTCAACTTCACCAAAACCACATTACCACTTTGCATTTACAAATTTATATATATAAAATTTGCCATGACAACCCGAATTGGACCTTATTAATTTAATATTCTCTTCACGCTGAAATATTTTGAGAATTTTCACAGAATGTTCACATTTAAATTACCAATATTCACCCATTTTATTAATCATATTAATAGTTTCCCATTTGCATGGCGATCGAATACAATTTTCACTTGATGAATGTGGAAATTAATTGAAATATTTGAAGAAAAAATTCTTAAATTTTATACAGTATTTTCAATGATATAAAATTTTTAATGCAAAGTATTGAAAAATTTTTTTGGCTTTTTTCAAAAAACCAAAAACCGGCTATTTTTTAGAAACCGAACCAAAAATCGGATATTTTTTTAGAAATCCAACCGAAAACCGAGGTTTGCATACTGGGCCAACCGAAAAATTAAAATATATTTACAGATTGAATTGAAAATTTTATTCTCTCTAATTTTGTTCATAAATTCAATCAAATTTTATTTCCAGTTAAATTTTTTCGTTTAAATGAAGAAGAATGTTTCCGCGCACATTATATTTCCCCTCAAATTCATAGGCACCAGCCCCCTCCAATATTATCACATCGTCCACTGCAACACCAGTCTTCATTAAGTCCGTTACAATCTAAAAAATCATAGAGATATAAAATAAATTTATCTAGAGTCTAGTCTATACCCAATTTTATAAAAATTTGTAAGAGAAAATCGAAAATATCCAGTTGTTTCGAAAAAATTGTTGTAATTTGTATTTCAATTGCTCTTTTATTTTTCTTGATTAATGCCTAAATAGGTTAGTATTAGTAGGTATTAAATCATATCTCAACAAATAAATTGTAGGAATCGGAACAATCATTGTGGATGATATTCCCCTTTGATCGAGACCATTTTCTGTATTACCAAATTATACTAATTTGGAATCCGGGAAAATACCGATCACTATCTCATAATGTCCCAACATAAAAATACATACATGAGCCTGGGCCCGCACGGTAACAGCAATTTCCAACCGTCGTTTCGTCTGTTAATCCTACACATTTTGAACCACAACATTCAGCATGCGAGTGACATTCTAAAAGTCATATATAATTTAAAATAATTTTGTTTAGATCTAACTTTAAAAAATTTAAAAGCGAAAATAAAAAAATAGTCCTTTTCCGAAAAAAATTCTGTTTATATAATTTTGATGATATTAATTCTAATGACCTTTGATTTGTTCGTGATTAATTTTGTTTAAATTGGTTAATATTATTTTATACTTCCATCATAATCTCACAGTAGAATGAATGTTATATATAAATACATACGTAGGCCATCTTGGAGACATTGACCGTCCACCTGCACAACATGCGGTTGAATCAACAAAATAGTTAGCAAGATGGCGAACAACTTTGCGAATGCGTTTTTGTTGAATAAAAGGAAGGTGGCCATTTTGCTTGAAGAATATTCAAAATAGAAAAATATGGGGAATTTGGATAAAATAGATAAAATGGATTGAATGGAGTGATGGATTTTTATGACTTTCCAATGGGTTTATAAAGGCCTCGATCAGAGCAAATTTTCTTATGTATCAAAAATTATCCAAATCCGTGTGCTCAGAATGCCAACAACATTGTTTTCTTATTTTCCAAATCCATAGGTCCAAAATCCAAAATGCGAATAATTTTGCTTCATTTCTTCTCACCATAACTTGACAAAAACGATTAAAATTATCAATTCAAAATGTAAATCACTTGCCTTTTTGCAGGATAGTGCTAGATTTATTCCATCCAATTCTCAATTTTCTGGTGAACATTGAAATAAAGATTAATCTGCATTTTGGCTGCAGGATTTGGCTAATTTTTGTTGTTTAATAAAAACAGAGGAAAATTTTCCCCATTGGGAATTATTAAATGAATGTGAATCCGTTTTTGGTGTCATGGGGCTGGCCCTGTGGTCCAACCAAAGACGATCGAAGTAAATCATCAAAATTATGTCCCTTGCCCGCAATTTTATTTTGCACATTTCTTTCGATAAAAAATTTTACAATTTGGTAATTGGTCTCAAAAAGGTATAAAAATTTTTATAAAAAAATTTCTTAAATTAATTATTTGAAGACAAATATAAAAATTAGAATTGAAAAATTATAAATTTTATTTTTACAAATTTATATATGAAATTAATTCCAATAAAAACAAGCAAAAGGAGGAAAGAATGAATGGAAATGTTTATGAAAATTTTATTAAATTATATTTAAATTTGCAAATTTTTTAAATATTTTTAACTTTTCCATTCCATGATTTTAAAGAGTCAATTTTCAATTCCAAATTAATTCAAAAATTCGATCATTCTTCTTGTCTTTATTTTTCAATAAATTTGCCCTTTCAACATTCTTCTCATTTCTCTTGATGGCCATTTTATTGATTAGACTGTATCAAGTGGATAGCTCATGTAAATGCCCCCCATTCACCCAATTTAATAATTCTTATAACAAAATGATAAATATTTTTTAAAGCATGCCAAGCTGATGGGAACTGTCCTTCGCTATACTATATGCTTTTATGCAGATAATCTAGGGTTGGACGGTATCGGTATTTGGGGCCAAAGTTGGTAACGGTATTGGCCAGCATCAGCCTACTCGGTATACGGTATCGGTATTGGGATTATTGGGATTAGGGTCGGTATCCGATATCGGTATTTGGCATTAGTCGTGATCGGTATTAGTCGGTATTTCGGTATTTGATAAAAAAAATGGTAAAAAAATTTATAAAATCAATTTTTTACTTAAAAATACAAAAAATAATTTAAAAATCTTGTTTTCTTGCAAAAATAAAATTTAAATCCGATGCATTTTCTAAAATATGCAAATCATATACATTTTACCGAACAGGCCAAACTTCATTCCATCCTATTCTCATTTTTCCTAAATAATAAGGAAGCAAAATGTACGCATTCTGGGTAGGGTTCGGCGGTATCGGTATTTGGGGCCAAAGTCGGTAACGGTATTGGCCGGTACCAGCCCACTCGGGATTCGGTATCGGTATTGAGTCAGGGGTCGGTAAACGGTAACGGTATTTTCAGAAATCGGTATTCGGTATTAGTAGGTATTTGAACGAAAAATGGCAAAAAAAATTTAAAATCAATTTTTTCTTTCAAAATTCAAAAAAATAATTAAAAATAAATGTTTTTATTGCAAAAATCAATGTTTTTTAAATCAAATTCATTTTCTAAAATTAATCTCAAATATTTTTTTACTCTTCAAACTCTTCATGTTCTTCCGAAATATCGTCGTCCTCTTCTTCACTCTCGCTTTCGACTTCAGGTGCCAAATTAAGTTTGTCCAAATTAGCCTTCACGACCAAAATATGGTTCTTTTACAGTTCCTGCGTCCCATCAACCTTTATGAGTCCAATCAATATTTATGAGTCCGATCAATATTTATGAGTCCAATCAATTTTTAAGCGTCCCATAATATTTTTATGAGTCCCGTCAATTTTTATGCGTCCAATTAGTAAAAATTGAAAATTTAATTTTGCCCAAACGTTAAAATATCCTTTTTTTAAACAAATTAATTGGCAAATTTTTTAGCATGGGACTATTAAAATTTGATTGGACGCATAAACGTTCGAATCCAACCCAGAAGACCTATACTCAGAACCAGAAAATCTACACCCTAAAGACTAATACCTAAAGAAATAAATTAATTTTAATTTTTCAGAACTCTCCATTCCGTCGCTTCGCGACATTTACTCCGTTCAATCCCATGCTCCGAACCCCTAACCCTAACCCTAAACCCCTAGTGTAGTCTTCTGGGTTTATCCCAAATGTTCAGACAAAATTAAATTTGCACTTTATATTCAATGGACGCATAAAAGTATATTGGGACGCATAAAAGTATATTGGGACGCATAAAGATTGTTGGGACGCATAAAAATATTTTGGGACTCATAAATATTGATTGGACGCGTAAATATTGATTGGACTCATAAAGGTTGATGGGACGCAGGTACTGTAAAAGAACCCAAAATATTTTCAGCCAAAGCTCCGCCGCTGATATGGACATTTTTATAATAATTTCACTTTCTATTACTAAATATTTCATAATTAATAGTTTTTATTTAAAGGGAATGGAAAAAAACAAAAATCTTGCAAAATTTAAGTGAGAAATTGATTGCAATAATAAAATTAAAAGAGATAAAACGAATTGATAAAAAAAATTAAAATTAGGCTGAAATGTCATTTTGAAGAAAAATCATAATTTGGCCTGAAAAAAATTTAAACATTTGGTCGAAAATGCTCTTTTTTGGGGTGCTTGTCAATACCGACTAATACCGATTCGAAAAAACGGTAACGGTATTACCGGGGTCGGTAGCGGTTTTGGTCAAATCGGTAACGGTATTGGCCAACCCCCGGTATTTCGGTATCAATACCGACCGGTATCCCGATACCGCCGAACCCTAATTCTGGGCCCATGGATTTGTAAAAATTTTTATAATAAAGAGGAAAATTGCCTATTGTTTGCAAGGCTAAATGGCAGAGCACAAGATCAATCGTAATAAATCATTAAAATGGTGGCCCTTCCAACAATAATTTTGAAAAAAATAAACAGATAGTATAGAATAAAAATTTATAATATTTTTTATATAAAAGAAAAGTTTTCTCGTCTTTCAACTTTGAAATTCAAACATTCTGTTGTTGTTAAATTTATTCTATTAAATAAGTCGGGAAAACTTTATTTTATCATACAAATTACTGAAATTTCGAGAATAAATATCAAATAAATTTTAAAAATGTGATTTAGTATATTCCATGAAAATTTAAAAATTGAATTGCCCAGAAATTTGATGCTTTCCGGCCAATGTATTTGGGCCATTTAAATATTGGATGATAATTTTAATGAGAATATTTAATTCTAGATGGATTTCCAAGAAAAATTTGTTTAATCATCGATTGATCCACTATAAAAGATTTTAAATTCACAAAAAAAATTTGTTTTTTTTTTTTTGAAATTGTTAATTAAAATTTTAAACAAACTTTTTTTATCATTTGCCTAATTTTAATTCTTTCATAATTTCTTTCGATCCATTTATTGAGAAAAATTTCCTTTGCTCAAAATGAACCGTATTAAAATTTTATTAGAAAAAACTATTTTATCATCAATTCTTGCACATTTTCTGGTTATATTAAAGAAGAGCGATATAATTTCAATAACCATCTTTTACCGATACTCTAGTATATACTACAGTAAACCTATGCTTATTGATTTTACAGCTGCTGGAAGCGGGATCTTAACCTTTTTTTACGATCATATTTCCAAAGTTTTAAATCAATTTTATGTGTGCCGACACCCTCATTACTCGATGGCAGTTTTCAAATGTCAATGACGTGCATCTTTTTATGCAGGGCAATTTTTGACCTAATTAATACCAATCGTAGCTTACTTAGCGCAATTTTCCACATTATTCATTCTGCCAATAGCTTATTCAAATTAAATATTTTGAAAATATGATGCCAGATTTGAAATCCGGGATAACTGAAAACCCCAGTATAATAGAAACTAGAAATTGGAATTTATTTTGTCATGAATAGCTCATATTTTGGTACTTGTGCAGTTTGTATCCCCTTTTTTGTAAAGTGCTTGGTCCCCTCTATGGTTTTTGGGTTTGGAGAAGGGGTTGGGTTTAGGATACATATAAGATGATTCTTACGCCATCCTGATTGACCCTAACCCAAAATATTACAAACCATAGGGGGGACCAAGCACTTTACAAAAAAGGGGATACAAACTGCACAAGTACCCATATTTTCATCTTTGAACCAGATGTTTATTTGACATTTTTAACTAAATTATTTTTGGACCATGTAATGTAACTATTTTTCTCTCTTAAATTTGAACACTGTGAAAATTTCTCAAAAAGAGTTCCGTGTGAATAGAATATTAAATTAATAATATGGCCAATTTGAGTTGTCATGGAAAATTGCTATTTTTGTAAATGCAAAATGGTGTTGATAATTTACTTTCACTGGCATTTTATTAAGAGATAGAAAAAATTTAATTAATTTCGACAATCTTAAAAGCCGATCTTAAATATCATTCAATGAATAAAAAAAAACCATTTATTTTTATGTAATATTATGCCGAGGCAAATATTATTTTTTTTTAAATTTTAATGAAATTATTAATATATTTTTAAGAAATCGCTTAAAATAAATCTAAATGCAAGCATAAGAAAGAATATTATTAAAAAAACATTTTTAGAAATATTTTTTGACTGCTTCAAAAATTGCTAGAATTTTATAAAAATGTTCTATTTAATTTCATTCATCATTGCTATGAATTCTTTTAGTCAACAAATCGATGCATTAAAATGTTATCAGGTAAAAATTATCTCAAATTAATTTTTGATTAATTTAACAATATTTTTTAAATAAATTTTAAAAAATAAAATATTTAATACATTCAAATTTTCACAAAAATTCAAAAATTTTTGTAATATTATAAATTGCAATTCCCATCACAATCAAGGGCCAATTAGAGGTGGGACGCAATTGGACAAGCAAACTATCGTCGGAATGTTCAAAGGCCGCCTATTCATGTATTTCTAGCATTGATTGGAGCCAAGGCAAAGGCTTAGTCACCAAATCATGTTTCGACGCAATTTGTACAATTGAAGGCGGAAAAGCTGTTTCATATTCTCCATTTTGCATGAATTTAACTCGGTATAATTTTTGAGAAATTCTTAAGATTTTTAAAAAGATCTCGGAAAATGACATTCCAGAAAATCTTAAATTGAAAAAATAATTAGAAATATTTTTTACCTGAATAATTCGACAAATAATTCTGCATTCATTTCTTTATAAATTCTTTTTGGTAATAGTGTCGTTTATTCATGCCTATCTCCTTTTTTCCAAAAAAAATTTTATTTTATTTTACGCTAAAACTTCTATATTTTATAAGAGTTTTAGATGATGGAGAAGCCTAATTTGGCATTAGTTTTTCATTGGCTTTATTGGCTGAACCGTTATCGGTTCCCAAATCGGTTTAGAAAAATTGAACTTTGGTGTTTTGGCTAAAATTATACTTCAATCGACGTGAATCATCAATGAGCTGATCACGAATACACAATTTATTTTGCATAGAACTCAAAACTAAAAAAGTTATGGCCATTTTAGTCAGTCGGTAACCTAACCACTTTTATAAATTTAAATGGCCATAACTTCTTTAGTTTTAGGTTTTATGCAAAATAAATGACAGATTAGTGATCAGCTCATCAATAGGCGTCGAATGATTTATAATTTGATCGAAAATACTCATTTTTTCTAAGCCGGTTTGTAGCAGTTCAACCAATAGAGATAATTAAAAACTGATGCCAAATTCGGATTCCCCATCACAGAAAACTACTAAATACAAGTTTTAGTGTAAAATAAAATAAAAAATTTTTTGGAAAAAAAAGGATTTGGGGGGGGGGGGAGGGGCGGAACAAACTGTAATATTACCATATTTTTAACCATGTCGAATTCCATCATCCAAAAATCAAAAGATATCCGTCAACATTTTGTTGCTGTTATGAGGATGACTGCAATTTGTATGCAAATTTTACCACCAATCCAGTCGAAATTGTGCCACAAAATTGCATTGGTGTTTGGGGAAATTGGCGCGAATGGAGCGAATGTCCATCGGAGAAGAGTCCAATTTTCATGCAGCTAACCGCAATCAATCAACGAATTCGCTCGCGCCAATGTTTGATCCAGCCAACAGGATGCACCCCTAATGGGCCAATCATCTGCAAGTAAAAGATTAGTGTAGAAAAAATTAATTAATTTTAAAGTTAAATGATCAATTGTTGTCATTCATGCATTCTTTTTAATTTACATTTTTGTTTTTTATTTATTTATATTTTTAATTAACTAATTGTTAAATATAATCTTAATTTTCTTTGAATTTACAGCGGGAATTATTTGGAACAAAGTCCGTGCACTGGAAAATTGTCGATGATACCCCCCGCAGAGAACACGCAGCAAAATGGAACACAAAATTCTACCAATGCCCCTATGTCCGGATGAAAAAGAAAATTGTAAAAATGAAGGATAATCGGAATTTTTGAACAAGTTTCATTTGAGATTGAATATTCGCGGAAAAAAGAAGGAACCGAACCCTCTTTCCCCGATCAAGCCTAAATTTTAAAATATCATCCCAAAATATTTTTAAATAAATTTGTGGTTAAAGAGTAATGTCGAATTTCAATTCCAAAAAATGTTGGTAATTTTTTGTACATTAAGGCGTTTGGGGTTGATTTCTTCTTTTATTGATTTAGTACATTATAATTTCTCGTATTTTTCCCCTACATTATTTAGTTACGTATCTTACCGCGAAGATTACATTTACATGCACTAATATTCACGGACAAAAAGAGTCAAAATGCACAATTATGGGAAATTGGGGTAAAAGGATCAAAGACAATTTCAAAATTTCTTTGCTTTTCAATTCATTCAATACTTTCAAATAAACAGATTGTCCAATTTTATTTTTTAAACAAAAAAATATTCCAATCCAAATCCATGTGCCCAAAATTTGAATAAAATATCTTCCTTTCTCAAATCATAACATTGCACGGATGGTACACATTAACCATCAAAATACAAATATCACGTTTTTTTGCTGGATGGGCAAAAATTTCATTCCATCCAATTCCCAAATTTCTGGTAAATAGGGAAGCAAAATTTTTCGCATTTTGGCCCACGGATTTGCGTAATTTTTGTGACTTTACAATGTGCTTTTATTAAGGCCACACGAATTCCCTGCGCTAATCTTGTTCAAAAATTAATTTTTGGGATTGGGTGGGAGACTTAGATTGGATCAAATTGATAACGCACTCTCACCCGAACACGAACATGTACACGAACACGAATACTCTCATTGTGTCCAAGGCTTAAATGGGAGAAATAATTCTCAAACCAATTAAAAATCAGGTGAAAATGAATGAAATTTGCTCGATTTTTTAATGAATATCACAATTATTAATTAAATTTCTTTTTTAAACAGAAATATTAAAATAAAATTTAAGATAATGTTCAAATAACAGTTATCAAAACTATGTATTGCAATTATAATTATCGGCTGAAATTAGAATTTTTTTGTCCCAAATTCAATCATTCTCATCAGTTGTTTCTTTTTCATATAAATTTTCTCGTTCAATCTAAAGTTTGGCACACACCCCATAGACAGAATTCAGTACAACACTGGTCATTGCTCTCACATTCTAAAAATTATATTGAATTAAAAATAGCGTGGTTGTGCGATTCCTAAAAAGTGCCAAGTAGTTGAAATTCCTAAAAAAGTACCAAATTGTTGAAATTCCTAAAAAAAGTACCAAATTGTTGAAATTCCTAAAAAAAGTGCCAAATTGTTGAAATTCCTCAAAAAGTGCCAAAAAATTAAGTCCCAAAATAATAAATAAATGAATATTGCAAAATTGTTAATAAAAGGAAAAATTGAATGATTTGAAATAAATATTCGCTGTTCCCTTGTACTTTAATGAATCCTTCTATTTTGAACGTTAATCCCACTTAATCCGGCTTACTTCCCTTTATCCGGCATAATCATGCGCACTTCCGGGCTTCAGGCGCGGCCTACGTGCCTTCGGCACGTTTATCCTTCACCTCCAACTAATTTTGTACCTTAATCCTTCTATTTTGAACGTTAATCCCACTTAATCCGGCTTACTTCCCTTTATCCGACATAATCACGCGCACTTCCGGGCTTCAGGCGCGGCCCATGTGCCTTCGGCAAACTTACCCTTCAACTCGGACCCGTTTTGTACCTTAATCCCTCCATTTTGAACCTTAATCCCTCTTAATCCGTCTTAATCCCCCTTTATCTGGTTTAATCCTGCGCACCCCCGTGTCTCCGGTCCGGTCCACGAACCCTCGGCACATTTCCCTCTCATCTCCGACCCATTTCCTACCTTAATCCCGCCATTTTGAACTTTTATACCTCTTAATCCCCCTTTATCCGGTATCCGGTTTAATCCCCTTTTATCCGGTTATTACATCTCGAGAAATTTTATAACGACACAAAATTTTGCAATATTTCTCATTTATTTATTATTTTGGCACTTAGCTTTTTGGCACTTTTTTGATGAAATTCAATAATTTGGCACTTTTTTTAGGAATTTCAACAATTTGGCACTTTTTTTTAGGAATTTCAACAATTCGGCATTTTTTTAGGAATTTCAACAATTTGGCACTTTTTAGGAAACGCCACAGCACCAAAAATAGTTTTTATTTAGATCTCATTTTAAATGGAAAATAAGAGAAAATTAAAATTATTACTTTTTAATATCTCGTTTGTTTTATTTTGATTGATTGTTTAAATTTTTTATTTACATATATGAATCAGGGTGATAATTTGGTCTGACCAAGAATGTGACATAGACTATGAAAAATGTGGGAAAAATGGGGCAAAATTTTCCAAAAATGTGGCAAAAAATGTGGCATTTTCTTAAAATTTGCTAAAAATTCATTTGAAATATTTATTCTTTATATTTTTCCGATTTTTTCACTTTCTTTAGCAATTTGCTATTCCAAAATTCGCCGCGCAGTGAAAAATTTTAGCCTTTTAGAGAATATTTATGTTTCCAAAATCTGAGAAATGTGCCAAAATGTGGGGTAGTCAAAAATTTGGAAAAAATGTGGGAGGATAGTCGAAAATGTGGCAAAAGCCACATTTATGTGGTAAAATGGTCACCCTGATATGAATTAAAATCCCAATCTCAACAAATTATAGTAATAATAATAAAACTACCACTGATGCAATATCCTAAAATTATACATACGCTGGCCAACATCGGTACATTGACCATTAACCTGCACAACATCTTGCTGAAGAATGAAAATAATGATCAGCAAGAGAAATGAGCTTCTGAAGAACAACATTGGAAAAGAACTTTTGTTGGCAGCCATTTTGTTTGGAGAATATTCGAAATATTGGAATTTGTTTGAAGTGGATGGTATTAAAAATAGTGGACTTGTGTGTTTTTCAAAAAGGCTTATAAAGGCCAAAATGGGGCAAATTTATGTCCGTATCAAAAATTATCCAACACAAAATACGAACTTTGGTTCGTTTCCCTCATCATAACCTGCTGACAAGACAAAATTATCAATCAAAAATGCAAATTCACTTGCCTTTTTGCTAGAGAGGCCAAACTTAAAAATTTTCCATCCAAAATGCAAAATCGCATACCTTTTTGCCAGAGAGGCTGAACTTCATTCCTTCGAAATAAAAATTTTCGATCCAAAATACAAAATTCCATTTCTTTTTGTTGGATATACCAAATATCATCCATTCAATTCCAACTTTTCTGGAAAAAAAAACAAAGATTATTCGGCATTTTGATTCCAGAGATTTGGATATTCGTTTTCTTTTTTAATACAAGAAAATTTGCCGAATTTTGGGTGTTGTCACCGAACCAAAGACCGATCGTAGTCAGATATTCACGAGGATTGGGAAAACACCACCTTATTCGATTGGTTCTAGTAGGGTTAATTAGCGAGCGGGTAATGAAAAAGCGGGTAACCGGTTCACATTATTGATGAAAACGCTATAGATTTTGATTTATAATAAAAATTAAAAAAGGCAATTTGTATGTATGCTTATGGGTTATGTCAGAGCAGAGATTTGCCAGATTATGCAGCTGTACTGGATGGACGTGACTTTCAGCCATCTGCTCTAATGTTGGAACTTGGAAGTGATCTGAAAAAATATATATAACAATTTGCAAATTAAAATATAGTTTAATACATTTTCACGAACATTTTTATCCATTCCTCTCTTTTTTTTCTACTTATTTTTATTGGACAATTTCTAAATTAATTATAATTATAAAAATATAATTATAAGAATTTTTCCTCTCTAATTCATTTCTAATTATCATTTTAATTTAAAATGAATTAGATTTTTGGAAAATTTTTCTTTTGCAAATTTTTTAAAAAATATTTTTTGAGTCAATCTGATACATTGAAAGAATTATTTATCGAATGAATTATTAAATTGTTTGAAAGACCATTATTTTGTTGATTTTTATGACAATCGTTCTCTGGTTGGACAAAGCCCACAATGGCCAGCCCCATGACATCAAAAACGGATTTATGTTCATTCCATAACACCCAATGGGAAAAATTTATCTGCATTAAAAACATTATCCAAATCCAGGGACAAAAATGCGATTAATCTTTGCTTCTATGTTATTCCGAAAATTTGGAATTGGATTAAATGAAGGTTGGCCTATTCAGTAAAAAGGCATGGGATTTGCATTTTGGTAAAATAATTTTGATCATCCGTTCATGGTTATTATTGGAGTATAGGGAAAAAGTTAATCGTATTCTAGTCACATGAATTTGGATATTTTTTTAAGTTTTGAAACTGAAGAAATTTCACCTATCAGGCAAACTCACGGAATTAGGAATTTACATTTTGGATGGATAATTTTGACCATTTTCGTCGGTTTATGATGGGATGAAAAATCGCATTTTGGAACTATGAATTTAAATTTTTTGATTTTTGATATCGAAAAAAAAACAATGTTGTTGGCATTCAGGGCTAACGGATTTAAATATTTTTTTGATATTGAAGAAAATTTGTCCAATCTAAGGATCTTTATAAACCCATTGGAAAGTTTCACAAAGCCATCATTTTCTGCCCCTTCCATTTAAATAAATTTCACATTTTCTTCTACTCTGAATATTTTTCGAACAAAATGACTGCCTTCCTCCATTCGTTTAACAAAAATGCCTTCCAATGTTGTTCAACAAATGTTCATTTTTCTTGTTGACATTTTTTTTGATTCAACAGCATGTATTGCTGGTGGAAGGTTGTGAATATCATAATGGTATGTTTGCTTAGTAAATACTTGACAAAAAATCATTTTTTATTCATGCTTTTTCAGAATGTCCTCCAGAAGCTCCATTCTGCGGTGCTGGTCGCCAATGTTTAGTCTGCTCTGGAGCTGACACACATATGTAAAATTTAAGGGTATTGCATTCCATTATCATTGTTTTCCAATTTATATATTAATTTTTTTTTCGTATTGTGATTGCAACACCACAGTTTAATAATATTATAATCAATTTAATAATGAATTTAAAACAAAAAAATTGAAATTTTAGCAAAATGATATTAAGAAAAATATTTCTCAAAAAGAGAGACTATTTTTAATCTTCTCTAAAAAAATTTTTTTATTAAAAATTAGACATAGAAAAATTTTTTTAATTGTTTAGTAATTTTTAGCATGTAGCCAGGATAGTGAATGTTGCAGTTATTGGTGTAATCAGAATGGTGTTTGCCAATGCAGAACATATTTCGAAGGTATGTATAATTTAAAGGTATAACATTCCGAAATGATTGTTTTCCCATTCCTAACATTTTTTTGAGATTGTGATTGTAACTAACATAATTAAATATTCAAACAAAACTTTCGAAATATTCTCAAATTGATAGGCACAAAAAGTATTTTTCTAAAGGGTTGTAATAATTTTCATTTTCTCAGTTAATTTTTTTAGTATGCTTTAAATTCAAACAAAACTTTCGAAATATTCTCAAATTGATAGGCACAAAAAGTATTTTTCTAAAGGGTTGTAATAATTTTCATTTTCTCAGTTAATTTTTTTAGTATGCTTTAAAAAATATTTTTAAATATATATGACGTTTTAGAATGTTCTGAACATTACCAGTGTTGCAATGGAGAATGTGCTCGTGTGCTGATTGAAGCACCAAATGGATATCGATATAAATGTATTTGATTGAAGTTTGAAGAGAAGCATAATGTGTGCGAGAACATTCCCCTTTAGAAGAATTGACAAATTTATACGAAAAAATAAACTAAAGATAATTGAGAACAACATTTTAAAATTAAACCGATAAATAAAATTGCAAAACATTCGCAAAGTTACAATTCCGATAAAAATCAATATAAATTTAGAATGAATTTTTTGGAATAAAAATTAAAAAATATAAATTGAAATTACACGAAAATGGAAACAAATCACATTTTAAAAATATATAATTTACCTTGGAATCAGTGAAAGAATTCTTCTCTCTAAAAAATAAATGTAAATTGATAACTAATAAATTACTTATATAAATAACACTTATTTATTTTTTGAACAAAAAAATTAAAAAAAAACAATAATTAGTAGTTTTGATCAAACAATCCTTCCTCAACTAATATTCAAATGAAGAAAATAATTGACATATAAAAATTTGCCATGACAACGAGAATTGGCCATTAATAATTTAATATTCTTTTTACCTGAAACTATTTTGAGAATTTTTACCGGTTTTCATATGTAGCAACGATTATTCTTCGATATTAACTTAATTATTAATTAAATTGTCTAATTAAAACAAAAATGTTAAAATATATTTTAAGATAAGCAATTTTACTCAAATAAAATTTATCATTTTATTCTAGTACAATTAATTTTTTATTGCAATTATATTTAGCGGTTGAATTAAAAATGTTTTTGTTTACAAATTGAATCATCTTTTGTTAATTTCTCTATCATCTACATTTCCATCTTTCATGGGAAATGATTGTTCTCGCACACATTCTACTCCAGCAGCCTTCAAGGGAGGCAATATAATGGAATTGTGCCGTTGAGTTTAAAACAATGTCCACTGCAACACTCTCGATCCAATTTACATACTAAAAAATCATATATGTATAAATAAAAATAATGTTGTTCTATGCATAAATTTTTTTTTAAAGTTTTAAGAAAAAATTAAAAATATCCCGCTTTTTTCGAAAAATAATTTTGTACGTGATTTTGCTTATATTTCAACTATTTTTTTTATTAATTTCTTAAATTGTTTAGTATTATTAAATGCAATCAAAATATAAAAAAATAATGATACGCCCTAAAATTATACAAACTTATGCGATTTGGTATGCAGTAACATGTGCTAGTGTTAGCTTGACAGAATGGAGTTTCGGGAGGACATGCTGAAAAGGCACAAATAAAATTATTTTTTTTATCATCCATTTACTAAACATACGTGGGGAGCATTGACCGTCCACCTGCATAAAATGTTGTTGACTCAACAAAATTGTCAGCAAAAGAAATGAACTGAAGAACAATATGGGGAAGGAATTTTTGTAGAACGAATTAAAGGCAACCATTTTATTAGGAAAGTATGGAATTTGGATACTAAATTGGATTCAATAGAAAATTATGGGTTTGTGTGATTTTCCAATGGGCTTATAAAGATCCCCCAAATGGGACAAATTTCTGTCCATGTTAAAATAAACAAATTATCCAATCCTTTTTCCCAAAATGAGAAAAAATTTTAGCTTCCTTCCTTATTCGTCTATCGTGGCAATCATGGTAAAAACGCTCGAAATTATCTATTCAAAATTTAAATCTCTTTCATTTGCCAGTTGGCCAAACTCAATTTTATTAAACAAAAATTATCCATCCAAAATTTAAATCCCTTTCATTTGCCAGATAGGCAACCATTATTCCATCAAATTCTCATTTTTCTGGTAAATAAGGAAGCAAAGTTTTTCGCATTTTGGGCCCACGGGAAATGAAATTGAACTAAAAATTGATTTCCATTTGCCGCATCACATTTTCCACAATCTTTATATAAATTGTATTTTAAATAAAATACATTTAATTAATCTCTAATTGAATTGTGGAACTCCCTAAAAAAATTCACAATTCCACATTTTTATTTTGATTGGTGATGGATTAGAACTTAGAAATTTTCAATTTCGCTTCAAATAATTTTTTTTTATGAATGCTTAACCTTTTATTCGAATTTAATGAAATATAGGACTGGCGAAAAAAACGCTATGAAATGTTAGCCATCTTTGATTCATCCATTTAAAAAAAATATATTTATTCTTTTTGTCGGGATTTCCAAAAACTTCTGAAACAATGATTTGACGCTGTAACCAAAGATGGTTTGCCATTTGTTGTTGCAAAATTCTGATTATAATGCTCATTGCCAACATTGATTGTAATATTTTGCTCCTCGACATCTGGCTGCAAACATACAATGCCGTAGATCTTATGCTACAAATAAAAACAATAATACATTACATTTACATTTTAAATATTATTTTTCAATTATGATTGTGTTTTCGGTCCATTATAAAATGTATTTTCGATTATAAAATGTGTTTTTGATTTGTGTTTTCATTCCATTATAAAATGTTTTTTCGATTATAAAATGTGTTTTTGATTTGTGTTTTCGGTCCAATATAAAATTTATTTTCTATTATAAAATGTGTTTTTGATTTGTGTTTTCGGTCCATTATAAAATATATTTTCGATTATAAAATGTGTTTTTGATTTGTGTTTTCGGTCCATTATAAAATGTAAAGTCAAAATGTGCTTTTTGTCCTTTCTGAAAGAGCATCGAAATTCTAAAACAGTCCCTTATCACATTTTTCTCTCATCAAATCTTATCTTTTTTTGCTATAATATCAAAGCATTAATTATTTAATTTATTTTGTATTAAGTTAAGACCTCATTTGCAGATCTGCCAGGATGATCTGTCACATATATATAAGGCAAGGTAAGCACTTTGGCGGACACAGCAAATTCACCATCACTCGACGTAATACTCGTGCCAACAATCGTAAATTGAAGATTGTAACTTTTATCATGCAATTCAATTTGGTACATGCATGCTGGAAAAAATTTGCCACTATTTTTGTCAAACATGTTGAGTTGGCCAATAATTTTATAGTCAAATTTGGATTGAATGCAATCCATAAATAAAATCAGGAAAATTATTGGCACAATGAAGATCGGAAATTTCATCAATATTTTTGCTTCGTTTATAGAAGAAGAAAGTTTTAAAATGGGAAAAAGAAAAAAGAGAAAAAAATTAAATGATGTCAAATGATTTTTTATTATTTTAAGCTTTTAAATATTGAATTTTATTTGAATATTTAGAAGGCATTAAATGGTAGGATTTTTATTCGGTTCTTATTTTTTTTTATTAAAATTTATTTTATTTTGATAAAAAGTATAAGATCAATAAAAGAAAATATTTTATTTTATTTTATCCAATAAATCTATTAATGTTATAAATTATAAAAAATATTAATTTATTTTATATTTTTTGATCAAATGCATTTTGGCTAAAAAAAGATTATTTGGCAATGAATGTGAACCCTTTTATTGACATATAGCCTAGTCAAATGGCATAGCCCAATAAGATTTTAGTAAATCACCAAAATTATTGCCTTTCAAAAACTCAATGCCATCAATTTTTATAAATATATTTTATGATAAACAATTTTTCTCAAATAACATTTATCAAATGATATTAGCAAACAATTTTTTGGATGTTGCAATACATTTAATAATTGAATTTGATCTAATTTTTTGTTAACAAATTAATCATGTTCACATTTATTTCTTTTTCATCAACATTTTCATCGTTCATGGGAGGAAAATTCTCGAACAAATTTTACTTCTCTGGTTGGTCTTTTCTTCATTTACAGCAGTTTGGATGTCTGGGAGGACAATCTGAAACGGTATTAATAAAAATTATATTTTGTGAATTTATTAAACATACCAACAGGTTTACAATTTTGACCGTCCACCTGCACAAAATGCTGTTGAATCAATAAAATTGTTAACACGAGAAATAAGCTGATGTACAACATTTGGAAGGCATTTTTTCTGATAGCCATTTTAATCAGAGAATATTTTAGAGCAGGCAGCAAAAATGTCGGGAATATTGTTAAAATGAATTGGATGGAAAATGATGGATTTTTGTGATTTTTCAATGGATTTATAAAGGACTCCAAATAGTGCAAAGTTTCTGTGCAAACAAAAAAATTATCCAAAAATGCGACAATTTTGCTTCCTTGATTACCCGTATTTCACTAATGATCGAAATTATCCATAAAAATGCGAATCCATATTCCAGACTCCATGCTATTCAAATAAAAATTATCCTTCCAAAATGTAAACATTTTCATTTGACAGACAGGCAAAATTAATTCCATACAAAGTTCATCCATTAATATGTCAACAATCCAAAAATCTAAAAAAATATTTCATTTTTATTTTACAAATAAAATCAAAAATTTGTAAAAAATTTAATTTTTTACAAATTTTATTTTCAACAAAATTTTTCAATTTTTAAAGAATGGCACTGACAATTTTTCGCTGTTGAATTTGAATGAATTTGATTGGATGACGTGGCATTACTCTCTGCACCTGATAATGAAAGACAAATTTTACGGTTAACTCTTATAGGAATAAATTCTAATTTTAATTTTGCAATTATTTCTTTGAGGCATTTATTTTGTTGGTGCATTTGTTGTGAATATTTTTTCTAAATGGAATTACTTTTATATAGAATTATGCTGGAAATGCAATATTTTGGCTAGAGGTCGGCAAAATGTCTTCTGCAGGATTCTGGACTGCATTTTTTTCACAAAATTTATGCTGGACTGGATCCGATGCCGGATATGGATCCAGTCTAGCGCCGAACTTCAATTTAGGCAAATATTAACTTATTCGAAATACCATTTTTAAATAATTTATTTATCAATATTCTCATCAATATTAGTCGCTCTATTATTTTTGCCATTTATTAATTTTATTTACATTAACAAAATTTTATGATACATTAAAATTTTCATCTTTTTTCGACTCTAATTATTTCATTAAATTATTCATTTTCACTATATCTTCTGCTGATGCACATTTGTCATAGGCATTGTGGACTTGGTTCAACGACGGGTTGATTTTTGTGCAGAAAAACATTCCTCAATGGTACCATTCTAATAGCTGTCACACTGTGGTTGACTGGCTTTTCTGTTCGGCAACTCCAAAGATAAAGCAATTTTTCTCGTAGAGGCCTGTAAAATTATAATATTTAAATTTATAATAGTTAAAAAAATGAATGAATATTTTTAAATATATTTTAAAAATTCATTCAATTTAATAATTTTTATTTAATTTCAATAATATTTGTAACATTATATTACTTGTTCATTGTAAGATATATCAACGGTTTGTAGCCATTGTATAAAATCCATTGACAATTAAGAATAACAAACGGAATTCGGAGCCAATTCCAAAGCATGGTTATTGACAGTTCCATAACAAATTGTGGAAATGCCTGAATTTATTGTTATAAACTTTTGTTAAAATTAATTTTTTTAAGAAAAATTTTATGATATTATTTTTGATTATTTCTGATCATTTAAATAAATATTATTCTAATTTTTTAAATTATTTATGATGAATGCCTGAGCAAGTAGACGCAATTCATTTCGGGAAAAACTGGCAAAATATGATTGACCATTGGAGCTGGTCATCATCTTTCGCTAAAAATATAATTATTAATTTTAAAAATTAATAAAATTTAAAAATTAAATAAAAATTTCCTAGCATCAATCAAAATCAACCTGATAAATTATCAATGCAAAAATTGCCAAATAAATGCAAAACGTGGCAAATAGAAATGGAATTTGCTCATAACTTTGAAATTTATAAAGCCATGGCCACATATTTTTTTGCGCTTAAATATAACCAAGTGTATTGATAAAATCGCAGTGTTTCATATGGAGAAAAGCAGAATAGCAGCAGAAAATTATTTTATTTTTTTCATTTATATTTTTTTATTTTTAAATATTAAAAATTCACTTGAATAATCAATCCGAATAGCAAAAAAAAAAAAACAAAATTAACAAATTGAATAATTTTGAATAATTGGTGCTCTCTTTGTTTTGTTAAAAATTTGTATTTTTTAAGGAGAAATATTATCAATCGATTCAATGCCAATAAAAAAGCAAATGAAAAAGAAATGGTTGCGAGTGATTCCAATAGGCTACCAAAAAACTAATAATAAATTAATTACAATATTTATTTTTTTTGACATAACCTTTTCCAATTGAAATGAGAATGAATTATTAAAGATGACAATTATAATTCGATAATTTTTATTATGAATTAATTATATTTACCTAAATATTATACTGATGAGAGATATTATCTGCACCTAATTTGATGCCATAAAAATTGAGTCAACAAAAAAATTTGGTTTCTAAAAGCCCATTTGGAATCGTTAGATGCTTTTTATGCTTAATTTAGGTTTACAAAAGCAATCAATGTCACCCACACTGGAGGGCCAGACAAAGGGGTTTACAAAAGCAATCAATGTCACCCACACTGGAGGGCCAGACAAAGGGGTTTACAAAAGCAATCAATGTCACCCACACTGGAGGGCCAGACAAAGGGGTTTACAAAAGCAATCAATGTCACCCAAACTGGAGGGCCAGACAAAGGGGTTTACAAAAGCAATATAATTTTTTTCTTTTTCATTTTATTATTGATAACGTATATTACTATGACTTTTCTGGTATGTATTCTATAATTATAAATATAGAGCTTCCTATTGGAAATCCCGTATGTTTAGAAGGTTTACTAACTGAAAATAAGATTGGTAAATTACTAACGTATATCCAAGAAAATAATTTAACTGCCTTTATTACAGCTAAGGTTTATATTCCTGCAGATATTGATATACCACCTTTAGGATCAAAAACAACGGCAGATGGGCAGTATAACCCTGATGGTAAGTTAATATTTAAGTGTGGGTAAATTTATGAATTACTGCTAATACGGATGGAGAATTTCTCTATCCAAATTTCGGGTTCTCAACTATACTATATTTTCATAAATTTGCACTTTTTCAATCGATTTCATCCGACAAAAAATCAATCTGTCCAACTATTTGCTTTTTTCTCCCATTTCCCCTCCCCTCTATTTTGGCCAAATCAGAGAAATATATTTCACTCCATTTGGTTCAATTTTCTATTTCTGTTCACCGCGTGCGCGAACGCGAACAAATTCTCGTCAAATCAAAAATTGGGGATGGGAGATATCTTCCATATTCATTGCTCGTTTTGTTTCTTCCACAAATTATTGTAAAACTTCTAATAGAAGCACCCGCTCTAGTAGAAGTCCCAGCTCTAATAGAAGCACCCCGTCGAAAAATTTATGTCAAAAATGACCAATTTTTAGGTGAAATTAAGTCTAAATAAGTGTTTCTTGTTTCAAAAATTCCCAAAAGTCACACCTTGGAGGGTCTCTGAAGTTTTTAAGCTATTAGAAATTTTAGAGTGTAAAAAAACAAGCATTTCTTCCAATTTTCAAACTAGAATTTTAGAATTATCCGCTGTAAAATAAGGAAGTGATGGTACTTATCATCCCATACTTGTACTGTGCCATTCATTTTTTTATTCCTTAAAAACACTGACCATTACCTAAAGAGTGAGAATTTCACAATTCAAACCTCGGGCCCGCAAATTTGACTATAAATATATATATTTTTTATATTTTTCATAAATTTGCCCTTTTGAATCAAACAGCCCGATGCCAAATCGAACTGATGAACAATGCTACCACAATTGGCAAACCAATTGACAATTGCAGGCGATCCGATGATTTTTTCCCCAAATTGAAGACACACAAAATTAGAATTAAATTGCTTTTATTGTTTTATCTCAAACTCAAACTTGGGTAATTAAACCCAAAAATCCCAATAAATTCCCCACAAATATATGATGAATAAAAATGTAAAATCTCCAACAATTGGAGTAAAAATGAATGAATGAATGATCGCCTTATTCATCTGCGGCTAAACCATTCTGCTTATCTAGAAATGAATGTGGGAAATAGGGATGAATAAGAAGGGGAATTGGCCGCCTCCGATTGGCCTTTTATGGTTGTAAAGTCAAGAATATTGGTTGATGGCGACGGAGGCGGCCATCATTTTATTGGAAATGGGAAAATGGGAATGGAAATGGGGAAGAAAATATATTAATTTTAATTCCAATTCGCGGAATGCATCCTTTCTTCTTCTTCAATGTTCTGGCACTGCTCGGCAAGTTTGGCATCGTTTTTTGGCCATTCCGCGACACTCCCGACGGGCGGCGCGAATTAGACGTTTCCTGGTCCTCGGCTCAATCGACTCTTCTGATGATGATGCCTCCATTTGCTGATGACCCCTCGGGACCTGGGGATTCGTCGCAAACATTTTTTGCCAAATCCATTGATCATGCCGAATTTTGGTGATGAGCAAGGCAAGCAGAAAACAGAGAATCTCCAATAGGCCATGTCCTCGCCAATTGGCTAACATTGTTCTGTTGAATAGGTACTTGGCAGCACCAATAGGGTTTTTTGCAAATATGTATGGCAATTGGGCAATTTCCTTCCTTTTTTGAATGCAATCATTGTGTTGCAAGGCAGCAATGGTGCGATTGATGGCTCTGATGGCACTAAAAGATCCCGCAGTGTCCGCACCCGCAACTTGTGCTGCTGAAGCAATTTCACGGGTTTTCCTTGATTTTTGATGCATGTTTGTCCATTGCGAAGTTGGAATGGCCAAGCCTTGGTCGGAGACAATCAATTCCATTGTGCTGTTGCAATCCTTTTCAATTTTGGGTTTTGCCCAACTCAAAACAAAGTCCCGTTCATGTGTGCTGAAAATTTGCTGCTCTTCGTTGAATTCTCCTTGCCATTGTTGTTTAATTTTGGCATAATTGCAGCTGTTTATGTACATGAATTGTGGCCATTTGATGATCCCGCCATCCTCCAATGGACAACTACTATTTCTCAGCCAACAATGTTGTTTGCGCACTGCCCCCGGAGTTTTGATTTCCCAAGTTTTGCGGTCAGCAAAAATTGTTATATTGTGTACATAGCAATTGGTCGTATTGCTTGTGACGGAATTCATCCAAATTCGATTCCACAATCCTGGGCCTGGTGTTTCTAACGGGTTTTTTGTGCCCCATCCTCCTCCCAATGTCGGAGTCATTTCCCAATTGCCACATTTTTTCTTCCTTCCCATCAATAAACATTCTTCTTCTTCTATTGACAGACTTTTTTCCTTCTTTTTCGGGAATTTGTCTCCAAACCAATTCAAATAATATTCCACCAAATCCATTTGAATATTGCAACGGAGAGCGGAAATTGCCATTGGTGCCTCAATTTTGTCATAAACATCAATTGTCACATTTTTCCAATTTTCTGATATGGCAATTTTTGGGCAAGGAATTTCCACATTTAAATCCCATAATTGTGAATCGCCGTCTTTGCACCAAAATGCCGTTTCTGACGAAACACTGCCCGCCAAAATCATCAAAAATATTGCAATTCCAATGTTCAATTTTTTCGCATTGCCTTTCTTCTTTCCAATGGCATTTATTCCCAAAATTATCAGCGCTGTAACCAAAAGGAACAGCGTTGAAAACAATGCCCAATTTGATGTGGATTCACTTTCATTCATCTCCCTTTGGGCGCTTGTGCCTGGAATGGATCCAAGGGTTGCCAATGCAATTCCCGCTGCCTTCTTTGTGCTCCTTGGATCCAAACTTAGTCGGTTGGTGACAGACTGCCCCACAATTGACAGACGCTCCACAATTGATGGCTTTTTGGCACTTTCTTCATTCTTTTCCATTTTTTCCATTTTCTTCTTTTGTGTGGAGGATATTTTGGCTTCCAATTCCACTCCTTTTATCAACAATTCTTCCTCCAATAATTCCATTCCAGCAGAATTGATAATTCCATTTTTGTCCACATATTTTGGGCATCCTTTTGTCGTTGAGAAGGCAGGCTGTAAAAATACAGCCCCCTTTTGCAAACACAATTCGCCCATTATTTTCATCAATCTTTTCATTTCATTTTCCTTTTTGTTGCAAATTGCCGGAGTAATGAGAATCACCCTTTTGCCATAAACTTCCAATATTTGCAGCAGTTTTTCAAGGCCATTAATTAATGTGCCAGTTGAGCCATTCTCTTCGTTTATGTGTTGTCCACCCATCCAAATGAGAATGTTTTGCACTTCATTGCCCAAATAATAGCTCGATGGGATTAAGTTGGCCAATTGATTGACTTTCAAAGGAACAGTTGAATAGATTGGCATTCTTGCTTTTGCAAATTGGTTAGCTACTTCATCTCCAATGATGAAAGTGGTTGAGTGGGCAATTCTGCATCCAACATAAAATTCTTTTGCCCGCAAATCCGTCAATGCCCTAGCCAATCTCATTCCCAAAAATGTGGTTAATTCAAGGCTTGCTTCTGGCATCGTCGTTGGTGGTTGCACTGCTTTGTGGCAATCCTGATCGAATGCTTCTGCAGCCATTCGACAATGTTTTTTCCGCACTTCCACAAGCCAAGAAACTTCAGCCAAAGGCCAATCATTATCCAGTTTTGATACCGTTTTCAATTCCCGTCGTTTTTCTTCCCAATTTTTCAGTCCCAGAGTGGGATTTTTCCTGGTGAATGCCAAAATTTCCTTCAGTTTTTGGTATCTTTGGAATTTTTCCTCGGATGAACAATCAATGCTTCGCAAAATCCAATTGGTCATCAAACATTCAATCAAAGTTGTAATTGGCAAATCCGCCGGCAATTTCAAAAGCACAAATGCCTTCCCCCATTTTCCAAGCATATTTCCAACAGTGAGAATTTGGCATTCATTATGCTTTCCATAGCCTGGGGTGCATTTTTCCTCCAATTGCCATTCTTTAGGGTAAATGAGCATTGGCGTCAATTTTGCCATTTTATTGCCTTCTTCATGAGCCAATTCTCGAAAACGAGAATGGTCCTTGGGGCCATTTCGTTTCGCCCTCTCCTCCTGCCGAAAATTTTCAATTGGTTCATTGGTTGAATCAACCTGTCGAATAGGCGAAATGTCAAAGCGCACATTTCGATAGGCTCTGTTGTGGTATGTCCTTGGTGGTCGGGCAATCGGGCGAAAACGCCGATTGCTTCTCTCCTCCTTGTTTTTGACCACAACCACTTTTGATTTGAGTCTTCCCGTTGCATCTCGGCCTTCCGGTTGTTTTTGAAATTCTGGGAATTTTCGTATTTTCGGCAGTTTTTGGGCATTCTCCTCCTTTTCTTCTGTTGTCGGCATTGGCTCATCTGGGAAATCATCATAGTCGAGCAACTCCTCTTCGTCCATGGTCACAGCAGCTATAAATTGGGTAGAATTATCAGTGGAATTTTCGTTTAAGACAAAAGCCTCAACGAATTCCCCCAAATTTTCCCCATTTATGCCCAATTCTTCCCCTTCAATTTCCAAAGGATAAAGATGATTTATCGCCCTCTTCCAAAGATTTTTTGAGCCAGTTACGCGCAAATGCGCTGTTCTTATGCCACCTTCGCCTTTTATTAGCTTTTCAATTTTGCCCATCCTCCAGACATTTCTTGGGGCATTTTCTTCTTCGACCAAGACAATTTTGCCGACTTTTGGCTCCAAATCATTGCCATTTTTCAATTCTTTTTGCTGCCTTTCACGGAGGCCAACTAAATAGTGGCTTCTCCAAATTTCCCAGAATTTATTCTGCCTCAATATGGCTTTCTCATAGCCTTTTGTCAATTCATCTCTGGCCATTTTCTTTGGTTGATATTCAGGGTCATTTGGGTCATCCAAATCGAAATTTGGGGACACTCCGCTTTCATCCAATTCCAGCTTGATTAGCCGGCTTGGCGTGAGGGCCACTTCCCCTACTTCCTCTGAGAGGTAAGTAAGAGGGCGCTCATTCAAAATAGCCGACAATTCATAAAGAATTGTGGTCATTTCTTCATCATCAAGTTTTTGGCGACCGAATGTTGCCCTTAGGGCTGCTTTTATTCCCCTGTTGAGGGTTTCGGTGAATCCATTGCGCCATGGAGCTCTTTCAGTCACAAATTTCCACTTAATGTTTTTGGTTGCCATATGGGATTGCACTGATGGATCCATTGCAACTTTTTTCCACAATTCGGTTAGCATTTTGGCGGAGGCAGTAAAATTTGTTCCATTGTCGCTAATGACCAATTCTGGCACACGACACATAGCGCAAAAGCGCCGAAAGCATTTCAAAAATGCTGCTGCTGAAGCATCCATTGCCATTTCTAAATGAACCGCCCGTGTCGTCAGACAATTGAACAAACAGATCCATCTTTTCTCAGCCATTTTATTGGCATAAATTGTGAATGGCCCTGTGTAATACACGCCAACATGAGCCCAAGCAGCTGCTCTGACCACTCGACACGATGGAATCGGCGGTGCTGCTGGAGCATTCAATGGTTTGGCTTTGAATGGGCGGCATTTCATGCAATTTCTCAACACTTTGCCCAGAAGTTGGCGTATTGCTGGAATCCAAAACCGCTGCCTAATTCGAGCAATTGCTGTTGATTTTCCCTGCATTGTTTCTGCATGACTATCCTCTAAAAGGAGAAAAGCCAATTTTGACTTCTTAGGAATATAAATTGGCCATTTTGCCGAATATGGCAAATCACTGTGGTCCAAACGACCTCCTTTTAGGCGCAAAATTCCATCCTCATCCTTCAAAATTCCACCCAAACTGTGTTTGAGATGTTCATCGGCAGGAAAATTCTTTTGGGCATCCAAAATAATCACTTTTTCGGCAAATTCCAATTCTTCTGCCGTGATTTGCCCTTTTTTGGCAATTTGCCTCATCTCTTCCAAGAAGGGATGGGCATTTTTTACTTTTTCCAATTTCAAAACCAAAAAACGAACAACATAGGCTGCTGCGCCTTTTTGCTTTCTCAATGCCGTTTTATGCCGAGTGCCATTTTTGAGCTGCATGTAGCTGGTTGAAATTCCATAAGCGCGGAACAATTCATTTGGCAATTTTTCCTCTTCTTGCGCAATTTCTGCAGAGCAAATTGAGTAGAAGATTTTCTCATCTTTATCTTTTCGGCCTACATTTGCCAAATAAATAAAATTTGATGAATTCGGCCATTCATCCTCCAATTTGCTCATCCATAAAGGACCGTTAAACCAACAAGTGGTTAAGGCCAACTTTTCTCCATTCATGCCCCTAGAGGCAATGTCCGCTGGATTATCTTCTCCTTTCACATGCCGAACATCAAAATGTGAAATTGCTTCCAATCGCCTGTTCAAATATGCATCTTTTTGACTTTCCTTGATGCATAGCCACTTGACCAAATTTTCACTATCGGTCCAAAGTTGGACTTTCTCCAATGAAAGTCCAATTTCTGTCTTGACTTTCATCAAAATTTTTGAAGCCAAGAAAGCAGCCTGTGTTTCCAATCGTGGAATTGTCCTTTTCTTTGGCTGTTTTGGGATTACTTTGCTGCGAGCGAAAATCAATCGCGTTTCCGCCTTTTCTCCCTCAATAGCCCTCAAATAGACAGCAATGCCCAAGCCGACTCCGCTTGCATCTGCAAATCCATGAAGCTCAAACTTCTTCCTTTCCCGATCGCCTGAAAACAAGCGACGGGGAAGGACTAAGTTGGATCCTTCTTTCCATGTGCTGCTTATTTTCTTCCATTCATCACAATCATTTTCATTCAATTGGGTGTCCCATGAATTTTTGTCGCCAACTTTTTCCCATAATTTTTGAAGAAAATTTTTCGCCAACAAAAGAGTAGGGCTGATTAATCCAGGCGGATCCCATGCAGAAGCAATTTGGCTGAGAACTGTCCTTTTGGTCACAACTGAACCATTTTTTTCTGTTTCAGGCAGTTTTAGGATAATGGTATCCTTTGCTGTGTCCCAAACAATGCCCAACACTTTAATCCTTTCGCCTGATAACATGCCTGTCAATCTGTCTTCCAAAGGCAATTTCCTCATTAATTCAATGTCATTGCTGGCAAATTCCCTCAAATTGAAGCCTGCATCTCGGAAAATCGATTTGGCTTCTTTGCAAATGGCCAAAGATTCCTTCGGGTGATCCACATTCAAAAGAATGTTGTCCACATATAAATTTTCACCAATCAATTTGGCCGTTTTGTTTCCTTCATATTTTTTCAAGTGTTCATCCAAAGCGGCATTCAAGCAATACGGTGCGCAATTGAGTCCAAATGTGAGCCGTTTGAAGCGGTATGCTCGAATGATTGACTCCGGGTCATGTGGATTGTCCGGCCACAGATAACGTGTCACATCCCGGTGACTTTTGGCTACTTTCAATTGAAGAAAGGCAGCCTCCAAATCGGCAGTAATCACAATTTTTGGCAGCCGAAAACGCATCAAAATGCCGGTTAAATCCTTCATAAGCAGTGGGCCTTGATGGAGTGCATCATTCAAACAAATTGCTTTGGCACTGTGTGAACTGGCATCGAAAACGATGCGCAGTTTCTGCTTCTCTTCATTCCAAACAATTTGTTGTGGAAGGTAATGAACCGGTCCATCCGGTTCTCTGGGTGCCAATTCGGCCATATCCTTTTCCAATAATTCATTCATTTTTGCTTTATATTTTTCCATCATTTTTTCATCTCCATTCAGCTGTTTGAGCACGGAGAAAAGCCTTGATTTTGCAATGGAATAATTTGTTGGCAGTTTTTCTATTTCATCCATTTTGAATGGCAATTCAATTTCATATCGCTTTTCTTCAGGATCCAATTTCAATGCTGATTTGAATCGTTCATGCACAATTTTGTCCACTTCATCCGCTGTCATTTCATCACTTTCCAAATAAAGTGAATCATTTTTGCAAAATTGGCGCACTCGCTCATAAAGCGAATTTTCTTCTTCCATCAATGTGGAATTCATAGGCGGCAATTGGGTGACCAAAGCAGTGATGTTGCCCAAATTGCCCTCACTTTCGAGCATTGGCCCAATATTGGATTGGAAGAGCCAAAATCCGCTTGGCAGCTTCCTTACTTTCTCCAATTCCAATTCATTATAATATTTTGCACCAATCAAAACATCTGGCGCTTCAATTTTGTATTTTGCCTCCAATGGGTTGCAGTCCAAAAACGCCGCTTCCTCATTATCAACGGCCACTGTAATCATTGCAGGGAAATGTCCATTTGGCACAATGCTTAGGACCATTTCCATTGGAACCTCTTTGGTTTCCATTCCAATTTTGACCAAATCCGCCTTATATTCATTTGCTTTTGTTGGCGGTCCCACTCCCCTCAATTTAAATTCTTCACTTCCTTCTTTTTTCAATCCCAAAAGATCAGCCATTCTTTCGCTAATCATATTCTTCTGGCTTCCGGGATCGATAAAAACCGTCCCAGTTGCCTTTTTTCCAGGATTGAATGGATTGAACAATTTTGCTTCCCGACATCGCAAAAGACAATATTGGAATGATGGCAATTTAGTTTGGAGCGAAGTAGTCAATGAAGCATTAATATTTTGTGCCGGTTCGGTAATTGCAGTAGCATTTGCGCCGGTTGCAGGAGACCTTTTCCATTCCGGCTTTTTCTCATTATTTCCTTCGCCCTTCTTTTCCAACAAATATTTTGGCAATTGGGGAATTGGTTGCTTTTTGCACAATGCAAGAGGGTGATTTCCCTCACAGCCAGCACATTTTATTGGTTTGGGGCATTTGTCTGCATAATGGCCGGGCCGACAGCATTTAACGCATTTCTTCAATTCTTTCAATCGCTGATAGCGAGCGTCAACAGTGCCAAATTGTTTGCATTCACTGGACCAATGATCGCCTCCTTGACAATCAAATGTGCATGGCCATTTTTTCTTTTCTTTTTTGCCTTTTTGCCATTCCTTTTTATTGCCTTTTGAATTTTCCCCAACAGCTGGACAAGCCACTGATGGGGATGAATCTTTATTGAATTTTGGCGAATCATTTTTGCCTTTTTTAATTGTCTTTGGGTCATCCTCCCCTTTGGCATGCTTCAAAATGGCCGAAATTTCCATTTCTGCTTCAACCAAATTTTTTAGCTCAATTCGAAATTGTGAAGTTGACCAATCATCGCCTGCCCTGTTTTTGGCTTCCAACATTTCCCTCAGCATGCTGCGGGTCAATTTGCCTTCAAGGGCATTATAATAATGATCTCCTTCCGTATCTTGGCCCAAATTTGTCAATTGTCGACAAATTCGCTCGACTGCCAAATACATCTTCCGCACATCCTCAAGGGATGTGCAGATAGGAATGCCGAAAAGTTGCTGTTGAAGTGAACGAATCCTCTTTTTGTCTTGGCCAAAATTTTCCTTCAAAAGATCGATTGCGTCTCGATATTCAGAGGGGGAAAAGCCAGCAATTAATTGCCCTGCAGTTGATTCCTTTGGAATATAGGAGCGAAGGTACAAAAATTTGCGTTCATCGGTCAATTTTTCGTCCAAATGGATTGAACAAAATAATTCCCACCATTCACTCCAACTTTCATTTTCTGCCCCTCTAAATTTCTCGATTTTAAGCGCCTCATGATGAATTGCCTCTGTTTTTGTTTCTTTTGTTTTTGCAGTTCCGGTTGGCGCATTTTGGGTTGGCTGGTTTGCTCCTTTGGCCTCTTCCCGTCTTTTTATTGTCAACATTTGATGTCGCACTTCACGGCTCAAATTTGCCTTTTTCTTCTGTACTTTATCCAGTAAAATTTCTGCCAATTCCAATGTATTTGACAAATTTTGCTTTTTGGCGAAAGCATTGTACCGTTCTTCTATTTCTGGCCTTTCTGCTGCAGTGCATTTTTTGGTCAAATTCGTCCAATCTTCCACACCAATTTGGATTCCATCAATAGCTGAATTTAATTGTTCCATAAAATTGGCAGCTTCTTCGATTTTGCTTTCCAATTCGATGACATTTTTGTCCGGATCGTCTTTGTCGAGCTTTGGTAAGGCGAATTGGTCCTCCGGCTTAATTTCTTCTTCTCCTTCCGTTTCCGATTTTAAAAGTCGAAGTGCTAATTTGATGGCATTGGTGAGTTTTTGTTCGATTGGCGAAGCCATTGCAGAAGAAAAGGCAAGAAATAGACAAAATGGAACAAAAGTTCTTTTGCCTTTTTGACTGAATCAAACGAGAAAAAATTCCCTCTTCAATCAAAAATAATGGATCCCGAAGAATAATTTGTTTCTGTTCAAATTTAGCCTTTTTTAAAGGCCCACCTTTTTTCCTTTGATTTTCCTTTTGGCAATGTCACCTTCCGTCGGCGGCAATGACCAAATCAAAGTTGTTTCCACGGTTGAGCCCCCACTTTGAATCAAACAGCCCGATGCCAAATCGAACTGATGAACAATGCTACCACAATTGGCAAACCAATTGACAATTGCAGGCGATCCGATGATTTTTTCCCCAAATTGAAGACACACAAAATTAGAATTAAATTGCTTTTATTGTTTTATCTCAAACTCAAACTTGGGTAATTAAACCCAAAAATCCCAATAAATTCCCCACAAATATATGATGAATAAAAATGTAAAATCTCCAACAATTGGAGTAAAAATGAATGAATGAATGATCGCCTTATTCATCTGCGGCTAAACCATTCTGCTTATCTAGAAATGAATGTGGGAAATAGGGATGAATAAGAAGGGGAATTGGCCGCCTCCGATTGGCCTTTTATGGTTGTAAAGTCAAGAATATTGGTTGATGGCGACGGAGGCGGCCATCATTTTATTGGAAATGGGAAAATGGGAATGGAAATGGGGAAGAAAATATATTAATTTTAATTCCAATTCGCGGAATGCATCCTTTCTTCTTCTTCAATGTTCTGGCACTGCTCGGCAAGTTTGGCATCGTTTTTTGGCCATTCCGCGACACTTTTCAATCGATTTCATCCGACAAAAATCAATACTGCCAACATATAATTTTTCTCCCCATTTCCCCTTCCAAATATTTTGGCCAAATCAGAGAAATCCATTTCCTTCAATTTTATCTCTCTGCTCACCGTCACCGCGTGCGCGAACAAATTCTCGTCCACTCAAAAATGCGGATGGTGATTGGTGACAGTGAAATATCCGCCATTATTTCATTGCTCAATGTTTTTATTACACCGCAAAATTATCCTAAATGCAAGAATTCTTTCAATTTTAAAACTTGAATTTTTAAATTATCCTCTGCATTTTAAAATTAATTAATGAATGGGGAATATTTTTTTAAAATATAATCTTCACTTATCTTTTTAAATGTTTGTGGCCTCACTAAATTTTGAATATTTAAAAAATCATTTCTAGGGTAATTTTGGATACATAACACAAATAAGTTTTAAATTCATCCAGTCATGTTTAACCTTCACAGTAAGATAATGACAACATTTACAAATGTGACCTATTCGCATGTTAAATTTTGGAATAAATTTGATAAAATTAAGATTTACCAAATTCTTGCTTTGCCCTCATTTTTAGAATTAAAATTTATTTTATTTTTTTTTTGAAAATTTCTAATTTTGGTACATAGTATATAAATATCAAAATTCAAAACTTACTTGTTGGCAATAATAAGCAGAGAAATTCAATTCCCATTAATTGATTTTTCTATCTCTGTTCACCGCGTACGCGAACGCAAACAAATTCTCGTCCACTCAAAAAATGCGGATGTTGACAGTGAAATATCCGCCATTATTTCATGGCTCTTTATTACTTCCCCAAATAAACCAAAAACAAGCATTCATTCAATTATAATAATGAAGGAAAAACAACTTCTCGACCGTTCGTTATTAATATTTAGGCCATTAAATTTGAATTTTTTAAAAATGTTTTTTAAACATGAATTTGACCTTTCTTTCTAAGCCATTGTTGACTATTATGGTAATAATGCCAAAATTTGCCAAAAATGTGTTACCTAAGCCCATTAGTAAAATGTTGGCATTGGGCACTTACCAATATCAGCATAGAAATATTATTGGACAAAAAATGAGACAAAAATTCGTGTTTAGTAATATCGGCAATTAGTAGCCCTTAATCCGATTTCCGATGGCCAACAGAGAATACCTTATCACCCGAATAGGATTTACCTATTTTTTAGTCTTTTATTTGGATGGTAATTAATTTGCAGAAAAGTGTATTGAATTTGCAGAAATGGATATTATGTCTCATTTCTTTTAGGCCATATAACTTGGCCATATCAAACCCCTAACCCTAACCCTAACCCTTAACCCATAGCCCCTAATCCCATGCTTGCCCTGAACCCTAACCCTAACCCTAAACCCCTAGTTACAATCAAGTTATAAACCAAAAACGGTTTGCGACATAATATCCATTTCTGCAAATTCAATAATCTTTTCTGCAAATTAAATATTTCCCCTTTTATTTTGGCTCATCCTCCCCCCCCCCCCCCCCCCTCTCCAATCCCTTTTTAAATGACTCACTCAAGCAAGCGCTCACTTTTTATCAAAATGTCTCCAAAATGAAAAATTATCTGACTCTCCTTTCCTAAATGCTTTTTATTTGAAATTTCTAATTTTGGTTGATTGATGTATATATATTTTAGAGATTGGTAAAATGCCTTCTGCTGGATTTCTGGACTGGATTTTTTAAAATTTTTACTCGATCGCGGGATAATCCCCCAAAAATCCCTCAAAATCCCGTGCAGGATTTACAATTTTTTCTTGCAGGAGATCGGATTGAGAATCCCACAATCAGCAAAAATCCAGCACGGGATCCGGTCCTGCGCCGATCTCTAGTGTAATAGTATGTAATCGGAATTCAAAACTTCAACTTTCATGTTGGCCCAAATAAGCAGAGAAATCCAATTCCCAGCATTTCATTCATTTCTCTATCTCTACTTTCTCCCGCGCGAACGAATTTATCCACCAAAAATTTGCTGCTGTGATAGAACATCTTCATATTTTCATTGCTTCTCCAATCAATCCATAAAATCCATTTTTTCACTTTGAATTTAAAAACCCTAAAAATTTAAATAAATTTAAAAGAACTATGTTGAAATTAATTTTTCCATCATGTTGGATTTTAATTCATGCCATTTTCTTTTTCTACATTATTATTCAAGTAAAAGGAGAAGAAAATTCTATTGCCAATAATGGTGAAAGAATTGAGCAAATTAAGCAAAGTTTAAAACAAATTGGTGGGTCTAATTTTCAATAATTTTATTAGTAAATTAGTCAATTTTTATTGCTGCCTAAAATTTTTATACTTATCAGTTTTCTTATTCATATTTGATGGAAAAATAATGAAAAATCATTATTTTAGGTGATTTTAGGGTCTCCAAATTTTTGGGGTAACTTAGGAAGGATAATTTTTTAGGAGGGGGGAGGGAGGGGAATCTGCAAGAGAAAGATAACCGAAAAATATCAAAAAGTTTTTAATAATATCGAAGTCTTATTGAAAAAGGTCAAAATTGTGCAGAATTTATGGAAAATTTAAAAATTTCTTTCAATCAAAATTTCTGATTTATTCAGGTTCTTTATTACAATATTTAAATTTTTGAATAATTCTTTAAATATTTATTGTTTGAAATTTTTCAAATTTTTCAGAGGAAATTATTGACACGGATGACACCAAAATATTTGCCAAAATTAATGAATTTTTGATGAATAAAAACTCAGAAATATGCTTCAGGCCAAATGCTGACGAGGAAAAAATGGACGATGAAAAAGTTTCAAATACCAAAAAATTTTCTTTAACGCAAATGATGGAAAAATTTTGTCGAAAATCGGAAGAAAGTGATGAAATTTTAAATGAAATATTCGATGATAAATTCAATAATATTTATGGGGAAATAAAAGAATTGGAAGAAAATTCTTTGGCAGCTGAAGAAGAAGAGGGAAAAAATAATATTGAAGAAAATTCGAAGGAAAATATTTTGGAGAATTTCGAAAAAATTTTGAAAAAAATACACCAAAAATTTGACAAATTTAACATATACGAAAATGAAAATGATGTACAAGAAAATTCGATCGAAGAAATTAGCAATTGGTTGATGGATGCGGTAGAAAAAATGCTCACGGGAGAGAAAATTGAAATTCAACAACTTATTAGTGGAATTTTTTCAAAATTTCGAAATTTATATAAATTGATTATCGGAAATGGAAATGATTTACTGAATTATTCACAGGTTTCATTTTTTATTAATTTTTAATACATAATTTGGGAAAAAAGAATATCATTTCAATAAATAATTTTATTACTGCAAAATAGTAGAGTATTAGGGTATTCCAAAGTCGATTTTTAGACTGTCTCGGTTTTAAAATTCAGTTTTCTGATTTTGAAAAAAAATGTCGGTTTTCGGTTTCGATTTCTTCTATTGCGGTTTTTTCAGCAAAAAATTTAAATTTTGGTATTTATTTTTATCAATTTTCTCAACTGAACTTAAAAAAAAAGAAACAATAAATACCAAACAAATTTTACAAAAATAATTAAAATTGCAAATAGCTTTTATAGAAACGTGCGAAACGATCATGGCAACGAAATTTACAACGAAAGAATCAACGCAAAAAGAAGCGTAAAATGCTCTTGAAACGCAAGAGGGAGAGACGTAGACAACGACTTTCTATAATTTTCAAATTATTTGCTCTATCAATGCTTTGTAACGAAATCATGAATGTTTTGCCGATTTTGAAACCAGCTTTCGTCACAGGATGGGAAAATATGAAACAATTTTTATACCTTTCGGTCACACAACTTTTTCATTATCTCTTCAAAGTATATGGACCATTTTAATTGGTCAAAAATTATTTTCCGTAAATTTTTTCTAAGAGAAACACAAATTTCACCCATATTGTTTACCATGTTAAAAAATAAAATCATTTTTGTATAATTTTACACAGTTAAATTTTTTATTAAATATTATTAAAAAGTAAACATTAATGTACATATCATTTTTTGATATAATCCAAAATTCTTTTCATAATTCATATTGTGAAGTATGGCAACGAATTCAAGAGAAAAATGCCTGAAAATGTATATGATTTAATAAAAAATTTCAGATAATATTGCTGAAGCGAGGAAAAGATTATGGTCTAATTTGTAAAAACAGTATAATATCAGTATGATATGAATCCCAAATTTTGTGGACCGAGAAAAAAACAGTAAAATTTAGTGCTAAAGATTAAGTTTATATTATATATTCTTAGAATAGGTATGGATTTATGATATAAGTCTGCAGGATATGTATATGTTATTGATCTACAAATATTATTAAATTGGCTAAATCAAAAAATATAATCAATGTTTTGGTACCATTTTTAGCTGAAATTAGACCCAATATGATGGAATATAATTGATTTAGCAGCTCTACAAACATTAGCATTGGACCATTTGATCTCTTATGAGAAGCTTAATTTGACTTAAATCTAATTAGGCTTGAATTCCAATATTGCCCACTTAAAATAATAAATAATATTCACATCATCGTCGTCATCATAGGAAGGTGGTGGCGGCGGATTTTTGGCACCCAAATTTTTGTTTTGCTCTGCCGCCGATTTTTCCGGCATTCTTTTCAACATTTCCTCTTTATTTGATGAGTTCATTCGTTTTCCACTGTTTGCTGCTGGCAAAATTTTTGCCGTTCTCCCAGTTATTGATGATCGAATTGTGGAATTGAATAAATTGGTGTGCCTTGGCTCCGGCCGAGTTTTCGGTGAATTGGCAACATTCTCATGTGATTCATTTTTCTGCGTATCTTTTTCTTTGTTGTTGCTCTGATTTCGTCGCAGTCCAGAAATTCCTCTTCCATAATTTGCATTGGCATTTTCTCCACTTTCCAAAAATACAAAACGTCCAATTGGCTCTGTAGCTAGGGCAGAAGCTGAAAATATAAATAAATTATTAATTCCCTATATTTCCTATTCTCTCTAATAATTCCCCGCCTTAAAATATTCTATTAATTCCCCACCCCAAAATTTCTATTTTTTTTGTGAATATTGAATTATTAAAATAAATATTTCTAATTTATATCAGAAAAATTTAACTAAATTAACTAGACAGAACAAAAATTGGTAAAAATAAATATAATTGCATAAGGATTTGAAAAATTTTCAAAACACGCTATCCCTAAATCTTTCAAGGACATTAAAAAATAATTAACCACCTCTAATAATTTTTCATTATCTAAAATTTCCTACCTTTTAGGAAAATTGAAAAATAATTTCCCATGGGGTATTAAAGTAAAAATACATATAAAACATATTTTATGGAAAATAAAATTTTATAACGGGATTCAGAAACGAATATTTTTACGGAATTTTTTGTGAAATTTTTTTAATTTAATAAAAGACAATATTTTTACCAAGCATTTTTTCGCCCGAATACAATGTTGTTGCTTTATTTTTTGAAAACTGTTCCTCATTGACAAGTTTATTCGCAGCGAAACTTCTTCTTTGCGTTGAAATCGATGAAGATGATGAAGAAGTACGTCGTCTCGACCATAAAGATTGTGTTTGAACCGTTAATTTTGGACGAATTGATTTTATTTCCTAAATTAAAATTACATTCAAATTTTATTTATTTTAAATTTTAGTTGATTTTTTTCAATTTATTTTCGTTTTTTAAATTTGCTTTTACCTTCGTATTTTTGTCCAAATCATCGGCCTCTAATCCTTCTTGCCCGCTTAGCACTTCCATTAGACTCGAGCGAATTTCATTCAATGGATCCTGAAAAAAGCGTTAAAATGATAATAGTTTAATAATATTGTTTATTAATTTTGAAAAAACTTTATTTTTTCTGTCAAAAATATTTTTCATACTTTATAGGTTATTATTTAAATTTAATATGGCAAAATTGATTTTAAATGGAAAATCCCTAAATTAGGCATCTACTATATCTATCCACTATAATTGAAACAGGCTTAAAATATTATTAGTAAGAAAAATCCTAAATTAAATTTTAACTAAATTTTTTTATTCAACGACCCATTCTGAGTTCACAAAATATTGTTAAAATTTTAAATAATAAAAAAATTACTGAGGCACTCGAAGATGACTCAGAATGTGCTTTTCTTCTCCATTCATTCCGGTTTTCCCCATTTATCGGTGAACCATTTTGATTTGGTCGAACTATGGCAATTGGCAAATTTTTTAGCACTTTCCGTTGTGCCATTTCTGAACCCGTCGAATCTGTTTCAATTGGCCTCTCAATTTGTTCCAATGCCAATTGCGGTTGGCCATTTTCTTCTTCAACATTAACAACAACATTACTAGTGCCAATTGGCGGCTCATCATTGCGTGCAAAATCACTGTTACTCAAATCGTCCACAGTCAACTTTTTACAACACAACAATGCGGCCTTTGGAAAATGTCGATGGAAAATTAGGAGCCTAGAAATTTTTTATCAAATTTATAATATATTTTTTAAATTTTATTAAAATATTTTTTAATTTTCATTGGTTTTTAAAATATTATTTAAAATATTTTTTAATGTAATTTTTTATATTTTTTATTTAATATAATTTTTGGAAAATTAGTAAGATAAAAATTGAAATTTTTTCAATAAAAATTTAATTTTTAAATTTTTAATAATATTTTTTAGTGTAAAATAATTAAGAATATTATTATTAAAATTTAAACTAATATTTAAATAATTTATATTTCAGGGTTTTAAAAATTTTTTAATTACTTTTTCATTATATGAAATTTAAAATTTATTTTAAAAATTTTAAAATCAATCAGCATAAAATTGAATCATTTTTAACGCTTAAACACTGTCAAAAATTGCATATTTTTATTAAATTCACCTAATTAAATATATATATTTATTAAATTTTTAAATATTTTTATTTACCATTTTTTCCTATTAAGTAAAACCAATAAAAGGAGCAAAGCCAATATTAATACAGAAATAAGGCTTAGCCAAATGGGAATCCAAAGTCGCTTGAAGCGGTTTGTTTCATCCTGATAAAAAAATTTTTATACTTAATATGTAAAATAATTTCCAATTAAACCTCATCCACATCATTTTGAACCGGCACAATGTGGCATTCAAAAATAGAACCATGAATTTGGATGCAATCCATACCTTTAAGCAAATTTTAAAAATATATTTTTAATCTTAATAATTCATTCAATTTCGTTAAATTTATTAAAAATTTGAGATTTTGAAAAAAAAATGTTAAAATAGATTTTTGATTTAACCTTCAATTTTTTTTATATAACATGCTAATCTTGATAAGTCCAATTCCAACATATATCATGGAGATAGTCATAGATGTAAAATATTAAAATAAAAATGTCTGATTCATTTTTAACAATCATAAATGCAAAAGATAATGAAAATGAATTATTAATATTTTTATGTTACAAATTCTAACTTCCTAAATTATTTACCATCTGGGCAAGGGTTTGGCTCATCCGGTTTGCATGTTCCATCCCATGGCTGATCGCATTCTCGCGACGATTTTGCTCCGGCATGTGCAGTAATGAAGCCGGTTGGGCATCGAATGCATTCCGTAGAGCCATATTCATTCTGATTTTTAATAATTATAATTTTAATTAATAAAAGAACACGAAAAATCGTAATTAAAATTAAAATATATAGAAAATTGGTTGAAAAATCAATCTTATAATTCTGGGGTATTGGAATAAGTAATTGTTAATCAGTAATTTATTTTAATTTATTTCTATTTTATTTATGAAAAAAAGCAAACAAAATTGAATCTGACCTGATAATATCCAATTGGACAAATTTGGCATATTTTTGTAAATTCCATTTCCGTCTGACTGTGTTTTTCGTCAGCCTTCATTGTTGGATCCCTCATAAATCCGGGTGGACAATAAATTTGATCGCATTCATCCGCACTTTTTGCTCCATCTTTTTGAGTTGTAAATCCAAGCTAAAATTTATTTCGATTTTATAATAATTTATTTATTAATACATTTAAAATTCAGTTTAAAAATATTTTAATTTCCTTATTGATATTATTATTTTTTAAAATAATTATGCGTCAGCAGAAGCAGTGGAATTATGCGTCAGCAGAAGCAATGGAATTATGCGTCAGCAGAAGCAGTGGAATTATGCGTCAGCAGAAGCAGTGGAATTATGCGTCAGCAGAAGCAATGGAATTATGCGTCAGCAGAAGCAATGGAATTATGCGTCAGCAGAAGCAATGGAATTATGCGTCAGCAGAAGCAGTGGAATTATGCGTCAGCAGAAGCAGTGGAATTATGCGTCAGCAGAAGCAGTGGAATTATGCGTCAGCAGAAGCAGTGGAATTATGCGTCAGCAGAAGCAGTGGAATTATGCGTCAGCAGAAGCAGTGGAATTATGCGTCAGCAGAAGCAATGGAATTATGCGTCAGCAGAAGCAGTGGAATTATGCGTCAGCAGAAGCAGTGGAATTATGCGTCAGCAGAAGCAGTGGAATTATGCGTCAGCAGAAGCAGTGGAATTATGCGTCAGCAGAAGCAATGGAATTATGCGTCAGCAGAAGCAGTGGAATTATGCGTCAGCAGAAGCAGTGGAATTATGCGTCAGCAGAAGCAGTGGAATTATGCGTCAGCAGAAGCAATGGAATTATGCGTCAGCAGAAGCAGTGGAATTATGCGTCAGCAGAAGCAGTGGAATTATGCGTCAGCAGAAGCAGTGGAATTATGCGTCAGCAGAAGCAGTGGAATTATGCGTCAGAAGCAGCCCCCATCAAAGTGCTTTGACACCAAAAGCAGGCATTTTTGTGCTTTATGCATTACGCCAAAAGCAATCATTTTATGTGCTTTATGCATTACGCCAAAAGCAATCATTTTATGTGCTTTATGCATTACGCCAAAAGCAATCATTTTATGTGCTTTATGCATTACGCCAAAAGCAATCATTTTATGTGCTTTATGCATTACGCCAAAAGCAATCATTTTATGTGCTTTATGCATTACGCCAAAAGCAATCATTTTATGTGCTTTATGCATTACGCCAAAAGCAATCATTTTTTGTGCTTTATGCATTACGCCAAAAGCAGGCATTTTTTGTGCTTTATGCATTACGCCAAAAGCAGGCATTTTTTGTGCTTTATGCATTACGCCAAAAGCAAGCATTTTTTGTGCTTTATGCATTACGCCAAAAGCAGGCACTTTTTGTGCTTTATGCATTACGCCAAAAGCAATCATTTTTTGTGCTTTATGCATTACGCCAAAAGCAGGCATTTTTTGTGCTTTATGCATTACGCCAAAAGCAGGCATTTTTTGTGCTTTATGCATTACACCAAAAGCAGGCATTTTTTGTGCTTTATGCATTACGCCAAAAGCAAGCATTTTTTGTGCTTTATGCATTACGCCAAAAGCAGGCATTTTTTGTGCTTTATGCATTACGCCAAAAGCAATCATTTTTTGTGCTTTATGCATTACGCCAAAAGCAGGCATTTTTTGTGCTTTAAGCATTTAAACAAAGAATTTTTGTGCTTTATGCATTACGCCAAAAGCAGGCATTTTTTGTGCTTTATGCATTACGCCAAAAGCAGTCATTTTTTGTGCTTTATGCATTATACCAAAAGCAGGCATTTTTTGTGCTTTATGCATTACGCCAAAAGCAGGCATTTTTTGTGCTTTATGCATTATACCAAAAGCAGGCATTTTTTGTGCTTTATGCATTACGCCAAAAGCAGGCATTTTTTGTGCTTTATGCATTATACCAAAAGCAGGCATTTTTTGTGCTTTATGCATTACGCCAAAAGCAGGCATTTTTTGTGCTTTATGCATTATACCAAAAGCAGGCATTTTTTGTGCTTTATACATTTAGCCCAAAACAACAATACTGTGTTTTTTAATAGTTTTGTTAAAAATAATTCTAATGCAGGTCAAATAAATTTAAAATTTAAAATACAAACTATAGAAATTCAAAAAAGGCAATAATTTATATTTTAAATTAATTAATTTTTTATACATTCCAAAGATAAAAATTATTTTGTCATTTTTGGAAATTATTTGATTATCCAGTTTTTGAATTTATAAATATTTTCTTTACAAATTAAACGAATTTTTATTTAATTTTAATATTTTATATTAAAATCAATAGAAATTCAATATCCCCAAATAACTTCGCATTGTTTGCATGCATCCATGTCATGGGCACGGAATGTTCCCTGTTTGCATGGTTGACAATGTTCATCGGCGTCAAGCATTTCACCGGGCGGACAATGCAAGGAACATTGTTGAGCACTGGTTGAACCCTTTTATAAATATTTTATTATATTATTTTGAAAAAAAATAAATGACCTTAAAGTTTTTAGATATTAATTCGATGTCAAAAAATTAATATTTTTTTTTAATCTTATATAAAATTTTTTTCTCGTTTGTAAAATTTTACAGAATTCTCTCGACAATTTTAATAATTAATTTTATATTTATTCAGACCTCTCCTTCTGTGGTTTTTCCCGTTGGGCAAGCCATGCATTTGAGACGTCCCGAATATTCCATGTATTGACCTCGTGGGCATGGCCGGCATTGATCCATGCCCCAATCGTAAATGGTGCCGGGATCACAATTTACTGTTGGTTAAAAAATATTTTTGAATACTCAAAAATTTATGTATATTCTGATTCTGATATTTCAAAAATTTATTTAAAATAATTTATTTTTCGTTTATTAAATTTAATACAAATATTTTTTTAAATATCGATTAATAAATATAGAAAAATTCGCTAAAAATTTGTCAAAATGAATTTAGAGGAGGCTAAATCTGAATTTAATCTATAAAATTAAATCGATAAATTTAATTTTCAAAACCATAAAATTTTTCCCCTTTTATTTTACTAAAACATTCGGCCAAATGCATGCATCCCGCTATGCCGCCTGTAATTCTTCCATCTGGGCATTGTGTGCAGGGTTGTATTCTTAAAGAAAATAAATTATTAAAAATATAAATTTAATTTATAAATTAATTTAATTTTAGAATTTTTATATTCATTATAAATAAATTTTTTATAGAATATTTTCGAACTATTATATTAAAATTATTTTTGAAAAATAAATTTTTCACGTTAGTGCAAAATTTTTTACCCCTCTTTAGGCTTGTATGTATCAACCGGACATTTCACACAATTCCCTGAAGCATCGGAATTGAGGACAGATTCGGTCTAAAAATTTGATTAAAAAAATAATAAATTAATTAAAATTTATTTAGCCAGAATAAATAATAAGTTTTTATTACATTTGTGGTCATGGCCATTTTCCGTTCATTATTTTCCCATGTTTCGCCCGGAGCACAGGTTGCACATTGTACTGTTGATGCTTCGTCGGATGACTATTAAAAATTTTATTAAAATAATTATAGAATTAATCAGCTAAATTAAGAAAATTCACAAAAATTTTCTTTTTTTTTTGTAAAAAATATAAATACAAGAAATAAATATAAAAAATTCTTTGTACAATATATACCATTCTAGTAATTTTTATTAATTATTTTAATACTTTTTTCTTGAACTCCGATCTCCCATTTTGTAAAATTTTGACTCTAAAATTAAGATGCATGCCATTTTTTAAGCCATTCCAGAAATTGGTATTCCTAGCAATAATTAAGCAATGCTATAAATTTAAAATGATTAAATAATTTTTAACAATTAAAAAGTTACAATTCTTCTTCCAATAATTTTGAATCAAAAAAAAATTATAAAAAAAATAAAATAAAATAAATTGAAAATTTTATTCCTACATAACATACCATTATTTGCGAATTTGATGCTGTTTGTCTATTATTGCCAATATGCAATTGAGGGAATGTGTCCGAACAACTCAACCGTATTTGTTCACCTTTGAAATCATTGCCAAACCAATCCTCCATCGAATCACGAATTGCTGGCCCAACAGCGCGTTTCGTATTGCTTAAATAATGGAGGGAAATATTAATGAAAATAAATAAAAATGAAAATACATTTTATTTGAATTAATTAATTTTTTTAATTTTTTGTTATCCGAAAAAAGATTATTGTAATTGAGATTTATGGAAATTTTTCCTTTTTTTAATATATACCGTAAAACTTCTATTTGAAGCCCATGGGCTTATAAATTTCATAGGCTCTCTAGGATGGGCTTCAAATAGAGCATGGGCTTATAAATTTCAGAGTGAAAAATAAGAAAAATAAAATTTTTCATTAAAATTTGCAAAAAATCAGAACATATTTTTATAATATTTTACTAAATTTCACGATTCGAAACATGTTTTTTCTACTAAAAACATTTTTTGAACATGTTTTTAAAACTTACAACATGTTTTTTTATCATTTAAAATATGTTTAAAAATTAAAAGAGAAAAGTTGAAAAAAAATTTTGGGGTGGGCTTCAAATAGAGCGTAGGCTTCAAATAGAGCATGGGCTTCAAATAGAAGTTTTACGGTATCTCTTTTTTTTATTATTTTTAGATAGTTTATTTTTTTGCAATTATCTAAATTAATTTAAGAATATAAAATCTATTAATTCCATAGCTTTATCACGCGAGACTAGAGTTTTAGCAGCAGATAAAAATATTATTGCTCAAAAAATGAAAGACTAATTTGGAATAATTTTAATTCTGATTAAAATTGTTTTTCCCAATCACTCACTTCACATTCAAATCGAATTGGACGCGAATTGTTTGTTGTTTCTCAGTATTTTTTGCTCGTTTTAGGCGTAAAACTCTTCGTCCTAATACCAAGCTTTTTGAATCGCCAAATGATTGAATTGATCCAGTTGATGGCAACAAAATTATGCCTCCATCATTGAGTGAAAAAACATTGTCCAAACAATCGGTCTTCACCATCAATTGGCCTTCGCAATTTTCTTTCTCACAGAATCCGCCCATTTTATTCGAAGCATTCATAACGCAATGAATCTAATGAAATTCTTTTTATAAATTTTTTAAATATTTTTTACAGACCACATCATCCACATATTTATCTGTTTCAGTGCAATTCCCGCTGAAATGCACATCGCCTTCCACTTCTTGCATTGCCGTGTCCGTTGGTGAGCAAGAAGGCAGCGTAAATGGGGTACCGAATTTTTCCCAACGATTCCATTGGCCCTAAAAATAATTTTGACGTTTTTATTAGATATATAAAACACCGAAAAAAAACTGAAATTTCCAAAAAAATATTGAAAATGCCAAAAAGATTATAATGATACAGAAGTTTATCCTAGATCCGTAAACCTAATATCCAATTGTTAGAATTCTTATTTAAAAACCTAGATTAATTATATTTTGGATTAATTTTAATCAAATCTAATTTAATTTTGTACTAAAATGAAATCAGTTTATATCTTTTAATATCTTTTATTCTGACTGCATTATTATAAATTTTATATACCATTCGATGCTTCTTGAAGAATCCAAAGATATTGTTTTCGAATTTTCTCTTATTAGACTATTATAATTTTTTTTATTTTCTCAATTTGTATTTTTTCTGATAATGATAAATTAAATTTATCCAATGCTAATATTATTAAAATTTATTGTAATAAAAATTCCATTTTTTACCAACCAATCTGTCACATGTATAAAATGGCGGTCGTGCATTGTTGTTGAACACTAATTCTTCATTATTTTGACATTGAATTTGGGCTCTCAAAGATGCTTGCGAATTCTCCTCCCAGTCTAATTCGTGCAGTTGAAGAAGCGTATATTGTTGTGGATCAACACTTGGCTCCTGGCATTTGTCCGGTGCAATCACAATGTCAAACTATAAATAGAAAGTGGAAATTCAATTTTATAAAAATTGAAGAAAATCAAAAAAATGATGAAATAATTTTTTAATTTTAAATATTTTTACAAATTTTATTAATTTTTAAATATACTTCGCATGTTGCCCAATTTCCAGCCGCATCCTCGGCCAAATACACCACTCGAAAATGACCCCATCCAAATGTTTGACCAGATCGAAAATTGCTTTCAAAACGAACTATTGGATTTGGCCCAGCCGCTTGGAATATATTTTCCAGTGAATCTAATAAATATGATTTAATGCGATAATAAAAATGTACTAATGGATATATTGGAATATTATTTAATTTACAAATAAAGATAATTAGTATAGCATATATTTATTTCGGCTTTAAAATCCGATAATGCTACTGAAAAGATTTAAGAAAAATTAAGGTTAAAAAATGTATATTAATAATAAAAAAATCGTTCTGATACCTATATATTTATGCAGAGTGAATTTCGGCATAAGGCCAAAAGCTTACCCGATTTTCCTACTAATAAATACTTATGCAGAGTCCATTTCGGCATAAGGCCAAAAGCTTACCCGATTTTCCTACTAAATACTTATGCAGTATGCTTTTCTTGATAAAACCAAAAATATATCTTATTTTTCACTCAATATTTACTCTAATGAGGGTCTATAGCGTATATAAAAATTTCATGGATCCCATAAATGTTTAAAAAATTTTAAAAAATCAGCTTGAATTTAATAAAATTTCCAAAAAATTAAAAAATATTACCTTCCCATTCGACATTAGTAAGCCGCATTTTTCCATCAGGTACATAAATATATTGCGATTTTGGACAACCAATTGGAATTGGAGGCAATTTTGCTGAAATAAAATTTATTCTAGAAAAAAATGACATTTTTCGAACAAATTTTTGCGCCATCGCAATCTTCGTCCAATTGTCCTGGCTGACAATTTGAATTCGCACAAATGCCCGGAAAAATTTCCAATTGCGCCGAATTGAATGCATCAATGCTGGTGAAATCAGTCCAAGAAATTTTGGGTTTTGAATCGATCGGATTTTGATGACTCCATTTTTGGCAATTATTCGATTTTTCTGTCAATTCTTCTTCGTTCAGTGCCACATAATACAGCTTTAAAAAATAATTTTTAAAATAATTTTAAAAAAATGTTTTTACTTCAGCCAAACTGATTTGGCCAATGAATGCCGAATTTTCTTGTTCTTTTCCTTTTGGCTTCTTTTCCTTGTTATTGTTATCTCCATTTTGTCCCAAAATAATTTCACATGTTGCATCGCCGTACAAAGCAGCACGATCCCATTTAAATTCAAGGCCTTCCACGCTTGTGAATGAACCATCAAAATTTAATTGAATAATTGCTTTGGATTCGGATCCAATCGAAGAAATTAGACAAATCTTTGAATAATATTTAAATTAGAAAATATAATTTTAATTCTTTAAAAATGCACAAATAATTTTTTATTAATTAAAAATTTTTAAATAAAAATAGGGCTAATTTTTGATAATAAAAATAATTCATAAAAATGTTATCAATAAAATTGGAGAAATTTTTGTTGAAATTATTTTAATTAATTTTAACAAAATAAAATAAGGTTATACATGATGCCAACTGTGCTCATTCAATTCTTCAACATTTTTTCCATACGGAATAATTAATTGGCTGCCACTTTCCACAAAAATTTCTACATATTTTTTGTGCAATTGAAAAAGACTTAAAATAAAAAATATTAATATTTAATTAATTTTCCATACTCACATTCCTCCATTTTGCATTCTCAATGCCGCGAATGCTGGCATGTTCCCATTATTATTTTCATTCCTGTCAAATATTTTGGTGCCAATTTTACCAAAATTCACCCATAGGCAAAAAGAAAATTCAGCTGAATTTTTTATTATTAAAATTAAACTACTATGAATTATTCTAAATATTGGTCAATTTAATTAATTAAATATTCTTTTTTGATCAAAATAATTTAATTCTTACCCAAAGCTTCGGCACATTTAAATTGTGTTGAGACAATTTGCTGGTTTATTGGCGAATTAGCCTGTGATTTTGGATCGGCAAAATATATGTTAAAATGTGAAGGCCTTCCTGAAAATTTTGAAAAAATAAATTTTTTTTAATAAATTAATTTTTTACTTGATTCACAACGAATTCCGGTATATTGAGGGAAACAGTGACAATATGGAAATTTGGAATTGGGCAAAATACGGCATTCTCCTGCGCTATTGCAATATTGATCGTCCTCTCGACAAGGATCCTGTGTAAAAAAATTAAATTAAAAATAATTTATAAATTAAAAATAATAATTTTCCAGCAAAATAAATTATTTTTAAAATAAAGAAAATAAAAAAATTATTAAATTAATCAATTATTTTAAATAATCGGATTAAATATAATTTAAGAAACTATTCTTACAAATTTAATATTTTAAAAATTTTAATTTTTTAATTAGTTTTTAAATCAAATAATTAAAATAACCAATAGTGTTTTGCAATTGTCCATTGCGGAGTAGCCCGGAGTACATTCACATTTATATGAATGTCCGCTTTCATGAATTAGACATTTTCCACCGTTGAAACATGGATTCGGCTCGCAAATATTATTAATATCCAGAAGAACATTCTCTTTCTCACAATTTTTACCGATAAATTTGGCTGCAAAAATTTATATTATTTAAAATGTCGATTAAATATTATGAAATTTTATAATTTATGAATAATTTCATTGGGGCTAAAACCGGTTTAAAATTCTAATTGGCTAAAATTGTGGTCAAAATAAATATGATAGCAGATTTTTAATTTTATAATTAGTATATTGAAAAATAAATAATTGCAAAAATAAATTATTTTTTAAAATGTACTTACAATTTTCATCGCAAATGCATTCATATTTTTGTCCTTGTCCAGGGTTTTGACAAATTCCACCATTCAAGCAAATTTCTTTCAATTCACAATAATTAATTTTATTTTCACATTTGGAACCCTTAAAAATAAAATAAAGCTTGTTTAATAATCAAATTAAATAAAAAATTAAATATTGAATAAATTATTTTAGAAAAAATTTATAAAAAATTATTTTAATTAAAAATTAAAAAATTTGATTTATTTATAAAAAAGTCCTACAGCAAATCCATCCAAACAGGCACATTTTATTGTTTTATTGACACCTTCAAAACATGTGCCGCCATTTTTACAAATATTATCGTCGCACAAATTATTTTCTTCCAATTCATTGTCATATTCACAATAAATAATGCCTTCAGTCTCATCAAATTTACATTTTCCTCCATTTTCTTTACACCAATTTTCTCGTTCACATTTTTCCATTTGCGTTTCCCTTTTAATTTGACATCGTTCTCCTTCAAATTTTGAAGGACAGAGGCATTTTGAACTGAAAATATTTTGGGAAAAATTTATCAACGGTAAGGCCTTAGTAACAACACTAATATTCTAATTTAGATTTTTATTTATTTTATTATTCATGTTCTTTTTCATGAAAATTAATATTAATTAAATTAATTTTACATAAAATTTTCCGATTCATTAGGGCTGATGTGCCAAGCGCACTCTCCGCCATTTAAGCATTTGAAATTTTCATCAAAACAACTTTGCTTTGGCAAATGACAAAATTCGCCCGTAAATTCTGCAAAACATATATATATTTATTAAAAAATTATTTATTTTAGGAAATTCAAAAAATGAAATGTGTCTCAAAAATTTTACATTTAATATTAAAAATTATCTTCCATTTATTTAGGAAATTAGGCCTACCATTTTGGCATGAACATTTGAATGAATTTGACAATGTTTCTTTGCATTTTCCATCAAATTGGCAAGGTTTTGAGAATTCGCATAATTCTTGTGGGATGCATTCATTTTTTGAAATGTCCAATTTGAAGCCAATATTACATTCACAAATATTCCTTTAATGATAAATAAAAATTTTTAGCATTTCATCTCCTAAAACGATTTCATAAAAAGACCCAAGGCAACAAAATTATTTTTTTTTTCCAATTAAAAAAAATTCCAGAGGGGTATATTTTGCAAAACATAACCCAGTGCTACAAAATTAACTTTCAAGAATCGGGGACTGCAAAATTTCCTAGAAAATTACCTTCATCCGGGAGCTGAATAATTACTTTTTCCCACAGAAAAAATTCTCCTTATAGCCCCGGGTATATCTTATAAAAGCATACCCGGGGCTACAAAATTACTTTACAAAAGCATACCCCAGAGCTAAAAATTATCTTGGGGTTCCAAAATTCCCCTTGTAGCTCAAGGTAACAAAATTTAAAAATTTTTATTTTGAAATAAATTATCCCAAATTATTTACTCTTTAAGCTGTCCATTTGTGCATTCATTATTTATAATTTTCGCCGAATTATGATTTTGTCCAATATTATTTGTGCCAATTTGTTTTTCACATCTTTGCCCATCAAAATCTGCGAAAAATTAAAATTAATTATAAAAATTTCTGAAAAATTTTGAATATTTATTAAGAATAGATTCTAAATAAAGAATTTTTAACAATAGTTTTTTTTTGAATTTTATTGTTTAAAAATTTTTTAAGATTTTTTTTATAAATTATTTTGAAAATATTCTTTTATATAATTACTTTCTTTGCATGAGCATTTTGAGCCACCAATTCTATCAAATGAGCAAATGCCATCATTCAAACAAAATTCAGCTCCACATAAATCCAATGGGATTTCACAATTTTGTCCGATGAAACCCAAAAATTTCTCATTCGAACAATTATTTCCAATTGATTCAAAAGAAGAATGGGACAAGGCCAACGGAGAATTTGCTATAATTTAATTTTTACTTTTATGAAATTTTAATTTATTTTTTAAAGTTGTTTTTTCAACAATTTTCAATAAAATTTTCCATTCTCAATTCGAAATAATTTTTCATAATTTAATTTTTACAATTTTTGCACTCCATTTCATCCTTTGCAGCCTTTTTGCCAACCCCATCCAATGCATTTGGACATTTTCGGCATTCTGTCTGACCATGGTTAGGTTGGTATGTGCCCGGAGGACAGGCAATACATGGGGCCAGTCCGGATGGCGAATAAAAACCAGCCGAGCAAAAAGCTAATAGAAATTATTATTTTTTGAATTTTTGTTAATTAATAGTAGTAATTAAATTTCTTAAATTTAAAAATAATTCTCAACTTACGCAAGCAATCGCTTTCTTTACTCGAACCTTCACGGGCAGTGAATGTCCCAATGGGACATTTTTGGCATTCTTGGGCGCCTAAAATTGGCGAAAATGTTCCCAAAGGGCATGGCGCGCACATTTCATTGGAAAGAAAAAGGCCCTAAAAATATTGTTATTTTTGACTTTTTTCAATTTTTTTTTGTAATTTAATAATAAATTAATATCGGCGATTTTCAATTAATTTTATATAATTATGTAAAAGTTTCTAATTCGGTAATAATGGCTTAAGGATTTAATTATAGTTCTGCTATTATTTTTTTTATCGAGTATGACGATTTGGGAAATTTTTAAATATTTTCGCTAGAAGTTAAGAATCTTTTAATATTGTCATTTTAATTTTTAATTATATCAATATTTAATTTAACGAATTTTAAATAAAATTGACAACTGTCTATAAAAACTATGGTAAGAGATAAAAATGTTTAATTTTTAAATTTTCTCTATTCGATTTAATTTGTGTAAATTTTTTATTACTTTAGGGCATATCTGACATCGAAGTTTATCATTCGGTGCCCAACCATTTGGACAATGCAAATGATAGGCAATTGTTTGTCGTCGAGCCGAAATTGGACCTAAAAATTTAATAAATTAATAAATAAAAAATTTTCATACCATTTGGACATTCATTTTGTGGTAATGGCGGATTCAATGTTTTTGGAAGCGATTTGCTCAATTCATTAGTCAATAATTCAATGCATAAAAGGACATCACGATTACTTCTTCAAAAAATGAATTTTTTAATTGTTTTTAAATATTTAATGAATTAAAAAAAATCAAAATAATTGTGTAACTAAATTGAGTAAAATTGGATAAAAATAATTGAGACTAGCTGATGAAATATAGATGCAATTAATATAAAAGAAATTGATGAATTGAAATAAGCAATAAAATGTATTTAAAAGATGCTTAAGTCAGAATAACAAAGATGGAGTTTAATCAATCTCCGCGTCAAATTTATTTTTAAGCTCTTTCATCTAGTGCTAAAATTGCTTCTGTTTTGTGCCCCAGGCACAATTCGATATTATTATTTGAAGCTTTTTCACCTAGGCCAAAAATTGCTTCTGCAAATCGTAATTAGGACAATCATTTTTAAACATTGCCAGCTAGCCAAAAAATTGCTTCTGTCAAGTGTTGCGCCGTACATTGTTTTTTAAGCTCTTTCAACTAGGTCAAAAATTACTTATTTTGTACAATTTGAAATTCAATTTTAAGTATCGAACAAGGATTTATTAAAAATAATTTTTAGAATTATTTATGAAAAAATTTACTTATAATCAGTTGTTGAGAAATTTTGCACAAATGATTGGGCTTTAATCGAATGCGATTGGATGGTCCAATGAACTTGAGGACACTTTTGCTCCAAAAATTGTGACAAATGAGGACTAAAAATTTTAAAATTATTTTTTATTAATATTTTGTTATTAAAAATATTGAATTTTCCTTATGGAAATTTTCCGCCAAAAACTTTTGGATTTTTGAAAATTTTACCGTATCCTCTGAGCCAAATGTCGCATACAATTCACACTATCTGATGGGCCAATCGGCAACAATTCCATTGAAAGCGATATTGTGGAACTAAAAAATAAAATCTAAATCAGTAATAAATTCTAGTAATAATAATTAATAAATTAATTAGAATAAAAGAATTGTTACCTCATTTCTTGGAGGCACATTGGATCACCCAATAATTCATGTTCTTCTTCGCCCGTTCCAGCCAAATATGTCCATTTTGATTGATTCATACGGCAACGGAGTTCACGTAAATTTGTGGGGAATTCCATTCCACTCGGACATACGGTTCGTCTAAATATTTGACATTTTATGAGATTTTCCTCTTATTAAAATTTAGCGAAGTTATTGCCCAATAATTCATATTTTTTTAAGTAATTTTGTAATATATTAAAAATTGGTAAAATTTTAAAATATTTCATTTCTCATAGCTATAAATATAAGAGGTTTCTTTTAAAGAGCCAATAATATAATATAGAAGACGATATTTACCGAATACATATTTTTGTCATTGGATCCGATTGTGCGCATTCAAATTGATCCCATTCTGGTCCAAGAAATTGGAGAGGACAATCAATTGCTTTTCTGTAAAATTTATTAAATTAATTTTAAAGATAGATGATAATTATAACGTTAATTTGCCCAAAATTATCAATTACTTGAATCGATTTTGAATAAATTCGAGCACTAATTATAAGCTATTTTTGGCCAAATTTATCGTCTTAAACAATTTTTTGAAAAAAAATGTAGTATATAAATCAATCAATGATTTTTGATTTAAAGATATATTAATAGATTTATTTAAATCAATTCGACTTAAAAAATAAAATTGAACTTCCTATCTATTAAAATAATTGACTTACGATTGATACCAAAAGTGACAATTCCGATTGGGCAATGAGTCGCCGGCATTTACGCTGATCACTTTTGGTACTCCAATTTCCAATAGTGTGCCGATCGGGGGATCAAAACTATAAAAATTTTAAAAATAATTTTTTAATAATTAAAATAAATAAAATTTAAATAAATAATTATATATTTTATCATATTTTAAATTACCTCAATTTAATGTCAGCAATCGATCCTTGGGGCGCATTGAATTTAATTGGCGGATATTCCGTTGGAATCAATAAAACTCCCTCTTTATTCAAATTTGCGTTTATTATGGTTGTTGTATTCACTTGATGGATAAATATATCAGGACATTCAATTTGTGCATTTTTCTGGCCTAAAAATTTATTGAATAATATTAAGTATTTTTTAATGAGAATTTAAATTTTTTCTATAGGAAATTTTTGATATTGGCCATTATATCTGAAAATAACTAGCTAATTAATCAATTTTTCCTTATTATTAAATTAAACTCTTTCTTGTAGAATATTTTGATAACAAAATTTAATTGATTAAACATAATAATTGGCCAAAAAAATATGGTCAGAAAAACTTATTTTGTCATATATTTTTAAATAATTTGTTAAGCAATTTCAATCAGATAAACTTAATTTTCTCAATAATCGATTAATCTAAATCTAAATTTGAGTCAAAAAGTACAAATTTATAAATTAAATTAATATTCAACTCTCTAATATGATTTTCTATACTAATTTCATTCTACTATCTGATGAAATTATAAAGGAAAATATTAAATTATAATAATTTAAAATCATAAATAAATACTGTTTAAATTTTCATCATTTTCCCCTCCATTTTTCGATGCATCCAAAAATTCCACTTTTATTGAACAAATTTTGCTGAATCCATGACGATCCTCAGCCTTCCAAAGGATTTCATTCAAATTATCTTCCAATTGAATTGGCTGATTTGGATTGGTCAACGGAATATTCAATGGGAATAGACGAAAATTTGGGTCATTGTCAATCACTTTGGGCCTAAAATTATTGTAATATTTATTTTTTTTTTATTAATTTTCCGATTTACATAAAAAAATTATTTAAATTAAACAATTAATAAATTAAAAATAATTATATAAATTTAAATAAATATTCTTAAATTTATAAAATATTATTTTGAATAATATTAAATAAAATCACAAATATAAAAATTAATTTGTATTCAAATTATAAAATTTATTACCATGGGATCAAAATGTGCTCATATGTGTTTGCCGTCGTTCGATGAATTTGAATTTTATCCACGCATTCCAATTCCAATGGTTGCTCATCAATACAGTGGGGCAATGGGCCATCGAATTCGCCAGAAAATTGTATCTATCAAAAAAATAATAATAAATTTTAGGTCATATATTTTATAGTTTAATTTTTAAAAATTTTTCTATGAAAATATATTTAAAAATTTCTATTATTATTTTTTTGGATTACCTCATTTTCAATAGCCGGCAATTTGGGCAGCATTGGTTTGATTGATGAGATTTTGGATTGTGGTGCCTTATTCATCAATAATTTGCTTGGTAATTTATTGTTGCAAAGTGGGTCTGAGCAGCATGCCGTGCATGTTTCAATTCCCTCCAATGACGTTTTACAACTTTCGCGGATGCTGATATTTGCCTGAAAAAAGTATATAATTAACAATTTTAATATTTAAAATGTTTACTAAAATTATTTTTTATTTAATAATTTTTTAAATTTTTATTTTATTATTTAAAATTAATTTTAATATTTATTTTTAAAAATTTTATGTTATAAACCTGAAATATGCCGCAATCCATTCGGTTAGCACATCCACGCAAAACTGCAAATGGCATTTGCCCAGTGCCATTGGAAGTTGTGCGAACGAAGCAAATTTGATTGGGCAGACAGAATTTGGAATTATCTTGGGAAACGGCAATCAAACAATTTGGACTGGTTTCACTGTTGCATGAATGACATTGGATACCGGCTGTCAATTATTATTTTGTGTATATTTTAAATTAATCTTGGATTACGGTTGCTAATATTTAATTTTAAAATAACAGATTATAAAAATTATGATTTAAACAATAAAAAAAATTTCCGGCTGATAATAAATTTTATTTAATTAAAAATATTAAGAAAATACTAGCCCCTGCGGGGCTCTCTTGCCTTGAGATATGTGGATCTATGCTTGGGACACTTAGTTTTTGGAATCCCTGCGGGATTTCACTGAGTCTAGCCTAATTGGACTATTTGAATGTCTCGGAGGGAAGTGATCTATTTTCAAAAGGATTTAATCCATTTTCGCCCCTTAGGGGCTCAGGGGGGTTATCTCCATTTTCGCCCCTTCGGGGCTCAGGGGGGTTTGTTTCCATCTTCGCCCCTTCGGGGCTCAGGGGGGTTATCTCCATCTTCGCCCCTTCGGGGCTCAGGGGGGTTTGTTTCCATCTTCGCCCCTTCGGGGCTCAGGGGGGTTATCTCCATTTTCGCCCCTTCGGGGCTCAGGGGGGTTTGTTTCCATCTTCGCCCCTTCGGGGCTCAGGGGGGTTATCTCCATCTTCGCCCCTTCGGGGCTCAATGGGGTGGCCTCCGGCCTATTTCCCACCTTAATCCGCCCATTTTGACCCTTAATCCCTCTTAATCCCCCTTTATCCGGCTTAATCTCGCGCACCTTTAGGTTTCGTTCAAAACGGATATGATATTCGTGACCCCCGACCTCGATTACCCCATATACGACTATTTTTGTGAAAAATTTGAAAAATCCGCTCCGCGGTTTAAACCGCGGTAACTCGCGCACCGCTTCGCGGATCTCGAAAAAAGTTTCATATTCGGCTTCGCCGACCTCGATTACCCATTCCCCAGTGCTTATCTCGAAAAAAATTTTTTGAAAAGAGAAGGGTCCCCCCTATGGGTGTCAAAAAAACCGTTTTCCGCGCGGAGCTCCGCGCGGAATGAGAATTCCGGAAAATGACTATTTTTACCGAAATCTACACCAGGTCAAGATATGATTTGCACCAAACCGCTTGTCGATTAGACTATTTTAAAGAGAGTTATTGAATCTTTTTCCCGCGTTAACCCACCTCAAATTCTAGTAATAATAACTAGCCCCTGCGGGGCTCTTTTCCCTTGAGATATGTGGATCTATGCTTGGGACACTTCGTTTTTGGAATCCCTGCGGGATTTCACTGAGTCTAGGTGATTTTAGAGGAAATCAGAGCTTAATCCCTCCTTATCCATCTTAATCCGCCTTAATCCCCTTTATCCGGCTTAATCCCACACACTCCCAAGCCTGCTATTTCCATCTTCGCCCCTTCGGGGCTCAGGGGGTGGCCTTCGGCCTCTTTCCCCGCCTTAATCCTATCATCTTGACCCTTAATCCCCCTTAATCCGCCTTAATCCCTTTTATCCGGCTTAATCCCACGCTCTCCCAAGCCTGCTATTTCCATCTTCGCCCCTTCGGGGCTCAGGGGGTGGCCTTCGGCCTCTTTCCCCGCCTTAATCCTATCATTTTGACCCTTAATCCCCCTTAATCCGCCTTAATCCGGCTATATCCCGAGCACCTTTAGGTTTCGTTAAAAACGGATATGATATTCGGATTCGCCGACCTCGATTATCCCATGTTACACTATTTTTAAGTCGAAATTAAGAAAAAATTATTTTTCCGCTCCGCGGTTTGCACCGCGGTAACTCGCGCACCGCTTCGCGGATCTCGAAAAAAGTTTCATATTCGGCTTCGCCGACCTCGATTACCCATTCCCCAGTGATTATCTCGAAAAAAATTTTTTGAAAAGAGAAGGGTCCCCCCTATGGGTCGTAAAAAAACCGTTTTCCGCGCGGAGCTCCGCGCGGAATGGAATTTTTGGAAAAGTCATATTTTTGCCGCAATCTACACAAGGTCAAGATATGGTTTGCACCAAACCGTTTGTCGATTGGACCATTTTGAAGAGAGTTCTTGATTTCCAAAGCCGCGTCTACCCACCTTATTTTCTAGTAATAATAACTAGCCCCTGCGGGGCTCTCTTGCCTTGAGATATGTGGATCTATGTTTGGGATACTTCGTTTTTGGAATCCCTGCGGGATTTCACTGTCTCTAGGCCGATTTTCGCTTAATCCGGCTTAATCCATCTTTATCCGGCTTAATCCCCTTTATCCGGTTTAATCCCGCCCACTCGCAGGCCTTATGTTTCCATCTTCGCCCCTTCGGGGCTCAGGGGGTGGCCTTCGGCCCCTTTCCTCGTCTTAATCCCATCATTTTGACCCCTAATCCCTCTTAATCCTCTTTAATCCTCTTATATCCGGTTTAATCCTGCGTACACTCCTGGTCCTCCTTTTTCCATCTTCGCCCCTTCGGGGCTCAGGGGGTGGCCTCCGGCCCCTTTCCCTTCTTAATCCTATCATTTAGAACCTTAATCTCTCTTTATCCACCTTAATCCCCCTTTATCCAGTTATATCCCGAACATTTTACGGCCTTCGGCCGGGCCCCCGTGCCTTCGTCACGCTTCCACTTCAACTCCAATCCACTTCCAGAATCCATTTCTATTCAAATTGGCATATAATCATAACATTTTAGATGAATTTCTTCCTACTTTATGAGACGATGAAAATTGATGAAAATATTGGATTGGAAAATTTGAAATAATTTTTGAAATTTTATATCATTTTTATTTATTATGCTATGAATATAATATAAAGTATTTTAGATGCAGAATTTAATGGAGAATTTAATAAAAATATTTTAAAATTAAAAATTTTAAGTTAACCCCCTTAAAAATGGAATTTTTGAAAAATTTTCAAAAAATTAAATTTTTCAAAAAATTTCATAGGGGTTAGCTTTAAAAATTTTGAAATCATTTTTATTAAATTCTCCATAAAATTCTGCATCTAATAATGGAAAAAAAATCAAAGCTGTACCAATATTTACCTGAGATATGGCCAAAAATCCATTTGGCCAATGTCAGACCAAAGGGGGGACCCTTTGCTAATTTCTTGAAAATTTTTTTTTCAAAATTTTTATTTTCTCTATTGATATATATATCATTCGATTCAGAATGATCGATTTAGTCTATGAAATTTCAATTTCAGCCCAAAATAATCCATTTAAACCATAGTTATGGCCCTTTAAACTTTTCGGTTTAAGAAATTTCAAACCGGTTTAATCATAGTTTAAACCCATCTGTTTGAGCTGAAATTAAAATTTTATAGACTAAATCGACTATTGCGAATCGAATGAGCCTATTTTCAAACCATTTGCATCACATTTATCCATAATCCCCCTTTGGCCAAACCGCGGATTTCGCGCACCCATAACTCCGCGGAGCAAACCGTTTTTGAAAAAATTCAAAAAACGTACAAATCTACGATCCAAGCCCTATCCAATGATACCAATATCTCATTCCAATAATCATTTTTAAGCCAGATATGCTGTGGAAAAGTTATAGGGAAAACCGCGGTTTCACGTTTGTCTCGGATTTTGAACCCCTTAAACCCAACCGATTTGGGCGATCTTGGTGTCAATCGATAGCTATTTTAGTAAATGTTTGCCCATCTTCCCAGAACAAAATGCCAGCTCAACGTTTTCGGGCACTTTTGGGGATTCGCATCCATTCTAGTCGGATTTTTCAAAACCGGTTTGGGCCATACCGCGGAGCAGGAATCGAAATTCAAAAAAAGCTTTGGACAGGATGTTGTCCCATCAAATTCTGCATACCATAATGCAAAAAACCCGATCTCAAAAGCTCCACTCGATCCGGAAAAACCGCGAGGTCATGACAAAAGTCCATTTTTGGGGGGAGCGGAACAAACTCCGCGGATTATCTCCGCGCGGGGTGGACCAAAAAACTTTTTCATAATTTTCCTATGTAGCGGACCAGGTCGCCCACGGTACTAAAAAAAATTCACGACCTACGGAGCATTTTGAAGGCAGATCTTTGATTTTGAGTGTTTATCTACCGACCTTATTTTCTAGTAATAATAACTAGCCCCTGCGGGGCTCTCTTGCCTTGAGATATGTGGATCTATGTTTGGGATACTTCGTTTTTGGAATCCCTGCGGGATTTCACTGTCTCTAGGCCGATTTTCGCTTAATCCGGCTTAATCCATCTTTATCCGGCTTAATCCCCTTTATCCGGTTTAATCCCGCCCACTCGCAGGCCTTATGTTTCCATCTTCGCCCCTTCGGGGCTCAGGGGGTGGCCTTCGGCCCCTTTCCTCGTCTTAATCCCATCATTTTGACCCCTAATCCCTCTTAATCCTCTTTAATCCTCTTATATCCGGTTTAATCCTGCGTACACTCCTGGTCCTCCTTTTTCCATCTTCGCCCCTTCGGGGCTCAGGGGGTGGCCTCCGGCCCCTTTCCCTTCTTAATCCTATCATTTAGAACCTTAATCTCTCTTTATCCACCTTAATCCCCCTTTATCCAGTTATATCCCGAACATTTTACGGCCTTCGGCCGGGCCCCCGTGCCTTCGTCACGCTTCCACTTCAACTCCAATCCACTTCCAGAATCCATTTCTATTCAAATTGGCATATAATCATAACATTTTAGATGAATTTCTTCCTACTTTATGAGACGATGAAAATTGATGAAAATATTGGATTGGAAAATTTGAAATAATTTTTGAAATTTTATATCATTTTTATTTATTATGCTATGAATATAATATAAAGTATTTTAGATGCAGAATTTAATGGAGAATTTAATAAAAATATTTTAAAATTAAAAATTTTAAGTTAACCCCCTTAAAAATGGAATTTTTGAAAAATTTTCAAAAAATTAAATTTTTCAAAAAATTTCATAGGGGTTAGCTTTAAAAATTTTGAAATCATTTTTATTAAATTCTCCATAAAATTCTGCATCTAATAATGGAAAAAAAATCAAAGCTGTACCAATATTTACCTGAGATATGGCCAAAAATCCATTTGGCCAATGTCAGACCAAAGGGGGGACCCTTTGCTAATTTCTTGAAAATTTTTTTTTCAAAATTTTTATTTTCTCTATTGATATATATATCATTCGATTCAGAATGATCGATTTAGTCTATGAAATTTCAATTTCAGCCCAAAATAATCCATTTAAACCATAGTTATGGCCCTTTAAACTTTTCGGTTTAAGAAATTTCAAACCGGTTTAATCATAGTTTAAACCCATCTGTTTGAGCTGAAATTAAAATTTTATAGACTAAATCGACTATTGCGAATCGAATGAGCCTATTTTCAAACCATTTGCATCACATTTATCCATAATCCCCCTTTGGCCAAACCGCGGATTTCGCGCACCCATAACTCCGCGGAGCAAACCGTTTTTGAAAAAATTCAAAAAACGTACAAATCTACGATCCAAGCCCTATCCAATGATACCAATATCTCATTCCAATAATCATTTTTAAGCCAGATATGCTGTGGAAAAGTTATAGGGAAAACCGCGGTTTCACGTTTGTCTCGGATTTTGAACCCCTTAAACCCAACCGATTTGGGCGATCTTGGTGTCAATCGATAGCTATTTTAGTAAATGTTTGCCCATCTTCCCAGAACAAAATGCCAGCTCAACGTTTTCGGGCACTTTTGGGGATTCGCATCCATTCTAGTCGGATTTTTCAAAACCGGTTTGGGCCATACCGCGGAGCAGGAATCGAAATTCAAAAAAAGCTTTGGACAGGATGTTGTCCCATCAAATTCTGCATACCATAATGCAAAAAACCCGATCTCAAAAGCTCCACTCGATCCGGAAAAACCGCGAGGTCATGACAAAAGTCCATTTTTGGGGGGAGCGGAACAAACTCCGCGGATTATCTCCGCGCGGGGTGGACCAAAAAACTTTTTCATAATTTTCCTATGTAGCGGACCAGGTCGCCCACGGTACTAAAAAAAATTCACGACCTACGGAGCATTTTGAAGGCAGATCTTTGATTTTGAGTGTTTATCTACCGACCTTATTTTCTAGTAATAATAACTAGCCCCTGCGGGGCTCTCTTGCCTTATTGTAATGCTTACTTCTTGGTTATTAGAATCCCTGCGGGATTTCACTGTCTCTAGGCCAATTTAAGCTTATTCCGGCTTAATCCCTCTTTATCCATCTTAATCCCTTTTTTCCGGCCGATTTCCTCGCATTTCCCAGCCTTCTGTTTCCATCTTCGCCCCTTCGGAGCTCAGGTGGTGGCCTTCGGCCCCTTTCCCCGCCTTAATCTCATCATTTTGACCCTTAATCACTCTTAAATGAGAAAAAAAATAAAAAAAAAAATATGAAATATTTATTCAAAAAAATATTGAAATAAATAAAACCAAGGCTTCCACTTCACTCATTAAATTTGTGGCCCTAAAGAGGGCCGTTTGGGTTAAGGTTTTTGAACAATGAATGAAAAAATTCTATTTTGTGGTCTACTTTGCTCGGCTTGGCGGCATCCTTTTCTTTGGCCTTCCTCCTTTGTTGGCTTTTATGACTTCTAAAAAATCAATTAATTTTCATTTTAAATCCTATTTCTTACTCTTCAATTGCGGTTCTTGGCATGTATGCTCAGAATGAGTATACACATGGTGACTCGTGGAATAATGCTTATCATTGACCTTTGCATTGAGAACAAATGGACAACCTTTGCTACGAAAATGTTTGCAACGCCATATTCCGTGCCACCAGATTTTTGGTTTTTTGCATAAATTTCGCTCGAAGCATGCATCCAAATAATGAATGTTCACCGTTTCCGAAAAGAAAAAGTGATGTCCAAATGCGGAGATGTATTTTGGTGGCGGATTTTCATACGGAAAAATCATATTTTGCTCGGGGCGGAATTCTTTGAATGTCGAAACTATAAAAACTTTGATTTAATAAAATCATTAAAATCTACCATGCCAATTTACTGGATGCACATGTTCTCCATGTTGGAAAACATTGTACAAATTGTCAGCCTTTTTGATCATAAGAGCAAAATGGCAAGAATGGTTGTTCCTGTTTTTGCAATATATGAGAATTGTTTTCAATTTGAGGCGTTTTCGATGTATTTCTCCGCATCCATTCTAATAAAATTAAATAGAAAATATATTTAATAAATAATTTCACCATAATGGAATATGCTTCGAGCTGGTCTTTGGATTTGGAGCCAATGAAAGAATATTTTTCGGAATTGTAGGTGATTGGATGGATTGGATTAATTGGCTTTTCCGTATTCTCAATGCAATTGCATTTTGTTGTCCATTTATTCGCTTTTTCGACGGCGTAATATTGGGATCGCTTTTTCCTCAGTATTTCTACTCTTTTTGGCATTATTTCTAAAGAATGAATATACCATTACTTTCATTAATATTTAATTGTATATTTGCGCGAAAAATGATGAAAATGAGAGATAATTCGCGTTAGTCTAGGTTTAAAATTGTTTTGGATTTTGGGATCTGGTTTGTGATTCATTTACGAATTTGCAATTCCATGTGACTGAGCTGTGGCTCTTTCATTTTCAACTTTTTCTTCACATAGGCTTTTAAAATGCTATTCAATCATAATTCTCACCACATACAGCATTTTCACACACATACAGTGCATTTATTTTAGTCATTCCGAGCTAAGTTGACATAATACATGCTTTTCCTAGAGCATGCTAGTCCACCCAGCCTCAATGACACCATCCAATTAGTACTTTGTGCTCTCTTCGTCGATCTAAGCTGAGTGCTTTCAATTGCTGGCTTTCCAAAAGGCCGCTAGGCAACTCAACCCAGACACTACATGCTTGTTTCTGCTCATCATCATCCTCTCTCATATAGGGTGCGACTACGGAAAAATATAAATAAATATAAAGTGTAGCGGAAAATTTTTTTAGGGTAAATCGAATACGCTGATCAATAATCTACAAATATTACTTGACCAAAATGCATGGTGCATGAGATAAACCGCGGTTTGATCTGCAATACTGGGTTTTAATCCCTCTTAATCCCCCTTTATCCGGCTTAATCCCGAGCAACTTCCAGCCTTCGGCCAGGCCCACGTGCCTTCGGCACGTTTCCCCTTCACTTCCGACTCATTTCCTACCTTAATCCAATCATTTGGTCCTTAATCCATACTTAATCCCTCTTTATCCACTTGAAATCCCTCCATATCCGGCTATATCCCGGGCATCTCACGGCCTTCGGCCAGGCCCCCGTGCCTTCGGCACGCTTCCACTTCATCTCCAATTCGTTTACAATCAAATTGGCATTATAATCTAAACATTTTAGATGAATTTCTTCCTACTATATACGATGATGAAAAATGATGGAAAATTTGAATTGGATAATTTGAAATAATTTTTGAAATTTTATATCTTTTTTGTTTATTTGCCTATGAATATATTATAAATTGTGTTAGATGCAGAATTTAATGGAGAATTTTATAAAAATATTTTAAAATTAAAAATTTTATGTTAACCCCCTTAAAAATGGTTTTTCAAAAAATTTTCAAAAAATCAAATTTTTCAAAAATTTCATAGGGGTTAGCTTTAAAAATTTTCAAATTATTTTTATAAAATTCTCCATTAAATTCTGCATCTAAAAATTGAAGAAAATCAAATCAAAACCAAATATTAATCTAGATATGGCCAAAAATCCATTTGGCAAATGTCGGACCAAAGGGGGGAACCCTTTGCTAATTTATCGAAAAAAATTTTTTGAAAATTTTTATTTTCTCTATTGATATATATGTCAATCGACTCAGAATGGTCGATTTAGTCTATGAAATTTCAATTTCAGCCCAAAATAATCGATTTAAACCATAGTTATGACCGTTTAAAAATTTCGGTTTAGAAATTTCAAACCGGTTTAAACATAGTTAAAACCCATCAGATTGAGCCGAAATTAAAATTTTACAGACTAAATCGATTATTGCGAATCGAATGAGCCTATTTTCAATTCATTTCCGACGACTTTATCCTTAATCCCCCTTTATCCCATATATCCGATTTTAATCCGGCCATATCTCGCGAACCATTGGTCCAAATAAAAAACGGTTTTCAGATTCGGTATCAGCGAAACTGATTTGACCATATTACACTATTTATATGTTGAAAATTGAAAAAAATTTTTTGGCCAAACCGCGGATTTCGCGCACCCATAGTTCCGCGGAGCAAACCGCTATGGCTGAAATTGAAACAATGTCGCGATCCAGGATGGAAACACTATTGAATGATACTAATATCTCATTCTAATATTCATTAGGAAGCCAGATAATCAAGCATGTTTGGGTACTACTTTTTTGGCCAAAAAATCCGTTTTTTGGCCATAACTCCGCGCGGAGTTGAGATTTTGGAAAAGTTGGATTTTTCTCATGATCCCCGATAAATTGCCCATCGAATGATACCAAATTCATTGCATTCTGATCACTTTGAAGACAGATATTAGTTTCTGTTTGAAAATTTCGGATCTTATTTTCTTAATCCGCTTTATCCGGCTATATCTCGCGCACCTTTGGTCCAAATCAAAAACGGTTTTCAGATTCGTGATCAGCATCATCGAATTAACTATAAAACATTATTTTTAAGTCAAAAATGATAAATACCGAAAAGTTGGAAATTTGGCCAAACCGCTCGCGGTTTGCCATTCCGTTGGCCATATCTCCGGTTTGGCCAAACCGTTTGTCTCGATGTTGGTGTCAATCGATAGCCCTGAGTGTCCCATATAATCATAGAGGACATCGCAAAGCTGCAGCTCGTCATCTAAACCCACTTTTAGGGATTCGCATCCATTCTACTCGGGTTTTTCAAAACCGGTTTTGGCCATACCGCGGAGCAGGGGTCGAAATTCAAAAAAAGCTTTGGAAAAGGGGATGTCCCACCTGGTTGCCCACAGATCTGTAAAAAAATCCCGACCTCCTGAGCAAATCCTGAGCTCAAAAAACTCTCCGAACACAACACACCCCTTGTTATTTTCTAGTAATAATAACTAGCCCCTGCGGGGCTCTCTTGCCTTGAGATATGTGGATCTATGTTTGGGATACTTCGTTTTTGGAATCCCTGCGGGATTTCACTGTCTCTAGGCCGATTTTCGCTTAATCCGGCTTAATCCATCTTTATCCGGCTTAATCCCCTTTATCCGGTTTAATCCCGCCCACTCGCAGGCCTTATGTTTCCATCTTCGCCCCTTCGGGGCTCAGGGGGTGGCCTTCGGCCCCTTTCCTCGTCTTAATCCCATCATTTTGACCCCTAATCCCTCTTAATCCTCTTTAATCCTCTTATATCCGGTTTAATCCTGCGTACACTCCTGGTCCTCCTTTTTCCATCTTCGCCCCTTCGGGGCTCAGGGGGTGGCCTCCGGCCCCTTTCCCTTCTTAATCCTATCATTTAGAACCTTAATCTCTCTTTATCCACCTTAATCCCCCTTTATCCAGTTATATCCCGAACATTTTACGGCCTTCGGCCGGGCCCCCGTGCCTTCGTCACGCTTCCACTTCAACTCCAATCCACTTCCAGAATCCATTTCTATTCAAATTGGCATATAATCATAACATTTTAGATGAATTTCTTCCTACTTTATGAGACGATGAAAATTGATGAAAATATTGGATTGGAAAATTTGAAATAATTTTTGAAATTTTATATCATTTTTATTTATTATGCTATGAATATAATATAAAGTATTTTAGATGCAGAATTTAATGGAGAATTTAATAAAAATATTTTAAAATTAAAAATTTTAAGTTAACCCCCTTAAAAATGGAATTTTTGAAAAATTTTCAAAAAATTAAATTTTTCAAAAAATTTCATAGGGGTTAGCTTTAAAAATTTTGAAATCATTTTTATTAAATTCTCCATAAAATTCTGCATCTAATAATGGAAAAAAAATCAAAGCTGTACCAATATTTACCTGAGATATGGCCAAAAATCCATTTGGCCAATGTCAGACCAAAGGGGGGACCCTTTGCTAATTTCTTGAAAATTTTTTTTTCAAAATTTTTATTTTCTCTATTGATATATATATCATTCGATTCAGAATGATCGATTTAGTCTATGAAATTTCAATTTCAGCCCAAAATAATCCATTTAAACCATAGTTATGGCCCTTTAAACTTTTCGGTTTAAGAAATTTCAAACCGGTTTAATCATAGTTTAAACCCATCTGTTTGAGCTGAAATTAAAATTTTATAGACTAAATCGACTATTGCGAATCGAATGAGCCTATTTTCAAACCATTTGCATCACATTTATCCATAATCCCCCTTTGGCCAAACCGCGGATTTCGCGCACCCATAACTCCGCGGAGCAAACCGTTTTTGAAAAAATTCAAAAAACGTACAAATCTACGATCCAAGCCCTATCCAATGATACCAATATCTCATTCCAATAATCATTTTTAAGCCAGATATGCTGTGGAAAAGTTATAGGGAAAACCGCGGTTTCACGTTTGTCTCGGATTTTGAACCCCTTAAACCCAACCGATTTGGGCGATCTTGGTGTCAATCGATAGCTATTTTAGTAAATGTTTGCCCATCTTCCCAGAACAAAATGCCAGCTCAACGTTTTCGGGCACTTTTGGGGATTCGTATCCATTCTAGTCGGATTTTTCAAAACCGGTTTGGGCCATACCGCGGAGCAGGAATCGAAATTCAAAAAAAGCTTTGGACAGGATGTTGTCCCATCAAATTCTGCATACCATAATGCAAAAAACCCGATCTCAAAAGCTCCACTCGATCCGGAAAAACCGCGAGGTCATGACAAAAGTCCATTTTTGGGGGGAGCGGAACAAACTCCGCGGATTATCTCCGCGCGGGGTGGACCAAAAAACTTTTTCATAATTTTCCTATGTAGCGGACCAGGTCGCCCACGGTACTAAAAAAAATTCACGACCTACGGAGCATTTTGAAGGCAGATCTTTGATTTTGAGTGTTTATCTACCGACCTTATTTTCTAGTAATAATAACTAGCGCCTGCGGCGCTCTTATACCCGTATATTCGTAGGCCGTTTTTTAAGAATCCCTGCGGGATTACACTGTTTCTAGCCTTTGGTTTTACTTATACAATGCATTTGTAACATGCATTTCCACACTTCAAAACAAATGCAAAAATTGATTTTTTATTTTATTTATTTACATTAGATAAGATATAATTAAAATACATTAAAAATTTGATAATTTAGAAAAAAGAATAACGAAGAGGACAAAGGATGTTCAAACTTATTCGCTAAACGACTAAGAGTGAATAAAGACAAAGACAATTAAAAGAGTAAAAATATAACGAATGAATATATTACGAATAGGACAAAAAACGTTCAAACTTATTCGCTAAACGACTAAGAATGAATAGAGACAAAGACGATTAAAAAGAAGGAAAATAAACGAATGAATATAAAGAATAGGACAAAAACATTCAAGTGGGAAAAAGACTAATAAAAAATGCAATGGCGAAAATATAATAAAATAAATGAAAAATGTTATGGAAATACAAAAAAAATTGAAATAAATTATGTTTTTTACAATAAAAATTGGTGAAAAAATCCATCATTGCTCAATCCATTCCAATCCATTGTAATGCAAGTGCCCATTGTACAGTAGAACTATTGGTTCGCGCTCCCATTGCCATACTTCCTCGTAGCGTTCATGGTTTATTTGATGTTGCTATGAATAATTAATATTAAATAAAAAATATTGAATAAAATATTGTCTCACTCGAAGTTCGAAATTGGGCAAAGCTACTAATACCATTTCAGCAGGATGGTAATGCGAATTCAATGCAGCAAGTCGTTGTATTTCTGCTTCTGTAGTTGGTGTGATAATTGCAATTGGTCGTTGAAGATGATGTGCCAAAGCAATTGCTTCTGGAAAGCCCACGTATGTTTTGGTCTTAGCCGTGAAGTTACGCGCATAATTGGTGATGCTGCCTTGGTATTTGTTCAGAAATTCTACTCGTTCGCCATCGAGAACCCCGCCAATTTGATGTTGCAAAAATTCACGTTGTTCTTGCGTTCCAGATGCATCGGTTTCTTCCAAAATTCTGGCTGCTTGTTGGCGCAAATAGGCATGTGTTTTTCGGGTAGTGAAATGGGCTACACTACTAAAAATTTAAACATTTAAAAAATCAATGTCTGAGCTTTCTTACTGGAAAAAGCAATTTCCATCAGGTTGCGAAGGAAGCAGCCTTGTTGTTCCTTGTAAAGCTGATAATCTGCCGTAATATTGTTGTCCACCGGCGGTACCGCCATATTCTGATTCCGAAATTGTCCTTGTCACAGATTGCCGGTTTGATCTTCTTCTTGTTGTTGTAGGCGGAACAATTGGAGTTGCCATTGTGGTGGTTGTTCTTCTTGAGGTGGATGGTGTTTGGTAGTCGAGTGATTGCCGGGGTGTTCTTTGTTCTGGCTGTTCATCTGATGGATCTCTGTATTCGAAGCGGGGAGAGCCGGCTCTTTCTCGTTCCATGTCTTCTTCGGCCATTTTCATTGCTTCGTCGATTTCTTCTTGGTCTATGATGGCTTGGTGCACAATGTTTTGAATGGATATTGCGCCAGGACGGGTCAAGACACTAAGTTATGATTGTTTATTTATAAGAAGGTCCCTTCTTTACCGTAAATTATCCGGATCTCTAACTCGAGAAAATGCCACATAAAGTTGTCCATGACTAAAGCATTGTCCTTTGTCCAAAGCAATGCCAACCCGGTCCAATGTTTGCCCTTGAGCTTTATTGATTGTCATAACGAATCCTGGTCGAAGTGGAAATTGCATTCGAGTCCATCTCAGTGCCGATTGATTTTGTTCAATATCGCCTTCGCCATCGGTGAAGAGACAGCGGTAGAGTTCGAAGTCTTTGCCAGCATTTGGTCCGCTCAAATGTGTGCATATAAGGAGGTAAGCACTCTTGATGGTCTTTATCTGGACACGGGTTCCATTGCATAGTCCGTCTTGCACACTGAGATTCCTGTTGATCATCATAATTGCTCCTTCTTTGATGACCAATTTATGAGGAGGAAATCCGGAGGGCGTTTGGCGATTCAAGTTTTCTTCATATTTATCCGAGGCATAGACAGATAATGAGTCAAGTGGATTGCTTCTGTCAGGCTGGTCAGTTGAAAGCATTGTGCATCCTCTTCCGGGCATTTTTTCCTTAAAATTAAAAATAATTGATTTCAAATTTCATTCCAGAAACAATTACCAATAGTTGTTCATGGATCCGGAATGTTTCTTTGTTCGTTGGACAAAGTATTGCACTGCCTTTGAGCTTGTCAATATGTTTAAATGGGTCTTGCAATGCGGAAGGCGGGAAGACAAAATCAATGAAGTTCTGTTCATTTTCCATTTGCAATGATTTTGGCAACTCTATTCTGTTATTCTCGTCTGTTGTAACGCCTGTTGCCAATTTTTTCATGTATCGAGCAAATTTTTTGGTCTTGTTGTTTGCATTTGCAAGGCGTTTATTGATGGTTAGCCGTGTAGTTTTGAATGATCTAAGAAAAGAAATTTAATCGTAATATTAATATATATAATATTAAATTTACTTATAATGAATGCTTGATTTCACTGAGCGGGCGAATTGATGGTTTTCATCCTTGCCTGGCATAACGGGCATCAATTGTTTCCAGTCGCCACCAATAATTATTGCTTTTCCACCGAAAGGAAGGTTAGCGTATTCTGATTTGAATGAACGTAATTGCCGATCCAAGTATTCAAGCACGTAACGGTCCTGCATTGAAACTTCGTCAATGATAATGAGTTGAGCAGAGTCCAATATAGCAGCATAGTTGGAATGTCGTGCAATTCTGGGTGGTGTATCGTGTTTGACATCATTGGGCACACCGAAGCGACGATGGACAGTAGAGCCTTCAATGAGTAAGTTTGCTGCGATTCCTGTTGTTGCACAAGGGAGGACACGCAAGCCCATAGACTTCATTCCGGCTATGATGGTCTAAAATTTTTTTTATTGAAGGTTTTGATCGTATCTTTAATACATTATATGTGAATGTTTTGCCAGTTCCGCCCTCTCCGGTCAAGAAAAATTGCTTTTGTACTGTATTGTCTTTTGGGTCGGCCTTTGCTGCATTGATGACGGCATCAACGAATGGTCTTTGTTCTGTAGCGGTACATTGAGAATGCCATTGTTGGAATTTAGTGCCATAATTATTTGTTGATCCGGATTGTGGATCGCCATCCGTGTCACCCATGTGTTTTGCAAGAAAATCATCGCGGAAATATGTGGCTTCAATTTCGTCTTGCTTCGTCATGCGGAAATTATCTGGTGCGGGTAGTCCGACCATTTGGCAGGAAGTTTCATTTTCTTTAATTATAAATTAATTTTAAACTGTTTGCTTTTAAAATCACCATCGTTTGGTCGAATTCCATGGATACGCAATGTAATTTCGATGCGCTTTAACAGTCGTTCCATCTTTTGTTCTTTGGTCATGTTGCCAGGCCACATTGTGAGGATGTCGAAATGTTTTTGGAGTAGTTCGGTAGGCTTTTTAGGTAGCACATTTGCAATGAATAATGCGAACCATCGAATCCTTTCAGAAAGACTTCTTTTTTCGGCCATTGCATCTTTGATAGTTTCATCCCACATAACATCATCCATGATCAGTCCATGGGCAACTGCAGCATCAATAAAAGTTGGATGGATGATATTTTCATCATTTGGATCAATTCTGAGGTCTTCAAATGAGGTTGGACCTTTCACAGTAAGCAGTAATACACGAATTGCCTTTAATAAATAAATTTAAAATAGAAATTTATAATTTAAATGCGCACTTGTAATTCAATTTTTCCTGGTGCTGCTGAGCCTATTCTGACCAATTTTTGGAGTTTCCGCTTTCGTTCGAACCATGATTTGCAATTTTTTGACCACCAATAGTCTTCGCAGAAAGTGGCATAAGTGTGCTTGAGTCGTTGGTCGTCTTTGCCTTTTTCCTTGAGCTTTTTATTTATTTTGAAGAATTCTGTCAATTGCGACTTCTGCTCTTTGCCAATTTGCTCATTCTTCAACGCACGTTGGGCCGCTGCTTCTTCTTCACCATCTTCAAAGACAATGTTGATCTTAATATAGTGTTGAATAATGAGAATTTTATTTGAATTTGGAATGTATTACTTTTCCTGGTTCGTGCACATAAAGTGTTTGAACATGATGGGATTTCGAGAAGATTTTATGCCCCCATATGCCAAGGCCAGCTTCGCTTGATGTCCGATAAACTCCAAGGCGTATTTCTTCGAATTCGTCATAGTTGACCACAGCGGGTGAATTGTCTGTTTCTTTTTGAACTTTAACCAATGCGAGATCGCATCCTTTGGTAATATATTTGGTGACATATTTTGCGGTTGCATCTCCTTGAATCCATTCAATGTTTATGCTAAAAATTTTATTGGTTATATGTCATTATGTGAATTCCTCACTGAGATTTGTATTTTTTTAGGAGATATGGATTATGAGCAACAATGTGACGGTTATCAATAATTCTTCCAGTGCCGGTTCTTGATGGATATGTGTAAGTCTCTCCGTATAATTCTGGATTTGCTGCTTTCTCTTCTGCATTTGGAGCGAATGGACGGCGCCGATAAACGGGATAAGTTTCTGCGCTAATAACATCAGACATTGAGAATGGTCTCGGAAAGCGTTTTGTGCATTTTCCATCTACGACGCAAGCTGGTGAGCATCGGTGGGCCATAAGGTTTACAACAGTATCATGGTAGTCCCTTTGTCTTTGTGCCTTTTTTCCTCTTAAAAATGTAAAATTTATTATAACTCCTAATGTACAAATATTACTTTGCTAGTTTCGGTGGTAAAGTGGGAATTTCTGCAGAGATATATTTACGGCACCATTCTTCTGGAGTCAAATTCATAGTAGTCCAATCTTTTTTTGGAACATTGAAATAATTGTTATCCTCGGTTTTGAAAGTTATGCACATGTGGAGATGAGGCAAACCACTGAAAAAAATGTGAAATGCAATAAAACCAAATGCATTTGTAACCGTTTTTGATGTTCCACTGCAGAGAACCACGCTGCAACCGGTCCAAAAATTTGTCTTTCAACGATGTCCTTCATTAATTCTTTGTGTTTATTGATGAAGATCCTTGTAACGATATCAGGTCGATCGGCCCAAGTTTGTCCTTTTGCGATTAGTTTTTTAAATTCCGGAGCTTCTGAGTTCATTGTAAAAGTGAGCAAAATATGCGGGTTTCCAAATGCACGACAAATAGCTTGGGCGTCAGAATATGCCTTTTGATAATATCGCCTTGAGCCACGAAAAGTTTCAGGGGCAAAAAAGACTTTTCCGAGTTTAGCGCCAATTCCAAAGCCAAAGTTCCCTATGGAAAAAAACAAATGAATTGGATTGCACAAGATAAGTACCTGTTCGAATTTTATTTTCCAAAGCCTTGATTAAGATGGCAGGCAAGATTGTCACCAAATTTTGTTGTGTTCTCTTAATTGCACTCGCTTCATTGGCTTCGATACGATTGTAGACCGTCAGTATGTACATTTGAGCCAACATGAGACCCCACCAGAGCCAATGATATGCTTGCCAAGAATTACCGCGAATTTGAAACATGTATCGATAGTACTGCCGCATGGAAACATATTTCATGGCTCCTTCCGTTTTCTGGAAATTATAACTATATAATTTTGAAAATATTATTGTTTTGGTGCACCTTCCATTTTGCACCTCCTTCTTGACAATCAACCACTTCTCCATCTGCATCCTCGGTATCACTAATATCTTCGTGTTGTTCTTCTTGGTTTTGGCCATTTACTTCCTCTGCAGCTTCATCTCCTGGATGATCAATTAGATCGATGGCTTCTTCTTCGCGTTCTTCATCATCAGAGAATTCTTCGTGAATTATTGAGTCATTGTCTTGATTTGTCGGTTGTTTTTGCTTCTGTTCATCGGATTTTTCTTTGGATTTTTTCAGTTCAATGCCCAATTCGTAAGTCCGTTGGCCGTATGGGAAAAGGAGCGGAAAAAGTGCAGCATCAATGTTGGGATCAAATGGTGCAAAATCGACTGAACGTCCATCTTTTCCTGTTAACATGACTCCACGCTCTTGTGGTGGTGCATTATCGGCTTCTTCATCAAAATGAACCTTTAATATTCATAATGAACTCGTTTTGAATGCATTTTTCTTACAGTTGCGCACTGCATTAAGCCTTTTTCTGTTGGCAGAAGTAATCGGTGGTCATGGATACCACTTTGAACATTTGCGCCTTGTTCAATTGCTTTCCTTTTGTTCATCAGAGTCATTCGAAAATTGGGCATATCAATTCCATTTTCATCACAAAATTTTTTCTTCTCAGCATAAAATTCGGCGCAACTTTTGTATGCTTTTGCAAGCACATGATATTGGTCCAACATTCGGTGGAGTTCGGCGATGATTTCGGGCTTGAAAATTGTTTATTTATAATGATATATTTATTCAGTACTTTTAATTTATCATTTGCATCCAAATCCTCAATTCGTTGACGGATGGCATCATCTGGTGCGATCGTGTAACATTGGCCCCACTTTCTTTTATAATTTTTAGCATTGCCAGAATGTTGCTGGGGGAAATGGAGATCGGAGAGCCTGTATTTTATTGCGCCATTTATTTTTGCCACAGGCATGCCATGAGGAACAGTTTCCTAATCGAATAATTCGTTATTCATTTGTAATTAAAAAAATACTTTTTCCATGACCAATGTTCCAAAAGCCATTTCGCTGTTATACCGCCATGAATTTTCCAAGAAATTTTTGGTCTTAGCTGCATTTTGACCATTTTTCATTTGCAAAAGCTCATCAGGTTGTTTCTCGATGGTGGCCAAATGCTTCGAAAGATCAACCGTCCCTTTGTTGCAGCATTTTACGGAGTCAGATTCATGGGAAAGAAGATGTGCTTCGCAAATTTCATATTTGCAAACAGAGCACTAAAAGTGTAAAATGCATTTAAATTAGATACAAATTGTATTACATTTTCCGAAGAATCATAATAATCCGGGAAATGGTCAACTTCTCGATCGGCACAATATAGTCCTTTGTGATGATTGCGGCAATTGTTTGTCACTTCCAAAAATTTATCGTCGTAGTTCTTCGGGTTTTGTTGATCAGTATATATTGTTGGTGCTTTTGTTGTCCGCACGGATCGGCGAAGCGGAATTTGAGGTACTTTGAATTGTTCATTGTTCAATGCTTCTGCAATTTGCTCAGCGTCTTGTTCTCTTTGCTCTTCTGCTTCCAAAATTGCTTCTGCATGCTCGTTTGTCTCAGTCGCTAAAATATTTGAAATATAGAATTGGTTATATTTCTGGTAAGAATACATTCATTGCTCCATATTGAAGATATGGAAGAAGATCGAGAATCGCGGCCATCAGTCGACTTTCGTGGTCTACCGGGTCCCCTCTTTCGAATTGATGGTCTTCCCCGTTTTTTATGTTTATCGATAGTAACGGTTGGCAAGGAAGGAAATCCAGGTGGTTCGAAGCCAGGTGGAGCAGCCATTGTGACTTAATATAATGCATTTGCAATGAAAAGGAATTTTGTATACCATCCAATTCCATTGGTTCATCATCAGGAACCGTGTAATCCGAACGCGCAAATTTGCTTGTTGGGAAGAGCTCATCAGGATTCGGCCGTTTTCGTTGGGCTGAATTATTATAAATTATATTCATAAATATAGAAAATAATTTTACCAATTGAGCCAGTAGAAGAATTGAGATCGATATTCCCGAGCGCAGATGAGAAGGAAGCATTGAAGTCCGGTGCCGCAAAAACAGGAGTACCTGTTCTAAAAGAAGAAGAGGAACCGACCTGCTCGTCTTGAAGAAGACGCACTGACACAGTATTCTCTGCCGCCGAACTCGCTGGCTCATCTTGAATTACATATGCATAAAAAATATTAGAAAAAATTACTGGGATTTTCAGGTGGCAAATTTGAACTGGCAGCCGAAGATGAATTTTGCAAGGCACCGGTCGCAGTAACAGCCGAAGACTGCTCGCCTTGAAGAAGGCGCTTTGAGCCGGGCACAGGCGTCGTTGCATCAGCTTAGAACAATAAAATTAAATTTAAAAATAAATCAATAAAATGACCGGCACGCTCAGCATCTTTCTTTTTGGCATATTCGTCGCGCAATGCTTTCTTCTTTTGTTGAGCCTTGGTCAAACCCATTTTGATGGAAACTTAATTAAAATTTTTAGCAAACAAATTCGCAAAATAAACTTTCCTTTCTAAAAATTAGGGGAGTTTTTAAAATTAAGTTTTTAATAATTAATAAATAAAAATGGTGAAATAATAATTCTGGAATATGGGGTTGGTTTAAAGTCACTTCGGACTGTGAATGCATTTTAATATGGATGGAATGGATGCAGGGCTGGTTTAACGTCACTTCGGACTGGGGAATGAAAATATTGGATTGGAAAATTTGAAATAATTTTTGAAATTTTATATCATTTTTATTTATTATGCTATGAATATAATATAAAGTATTTTAGATGCAGAATTTAATGGAGAATTTAATAAAAATATTTTAAAATTAAAAATTTTAAGTTAACCCCCTTAAAAATGGAATTTTTGAAAAATTTTCAAAAAATTAAATTTTTCAAAAAATTTCATAGGGGTTAGCTTTAAAAATTTTGAAATCATTTTTATTAAATTCTCCATAAAATTCTGCATCTAATAATGGAAAAAAAATCAAAGCTGTACCAATATTTACCTGAGATATGGCCAAAAATCCATTTGGCCAATGTCAGACCAAAGGGGGGACCCTTTGCTAATTTCTTGAAAATTTTTTTTTCAAAATTTTTATTTTCTCTATTGATATATATATCATTCGATTCAGAATGATCGATTTAGTCTATGAAATTTCAATTTCAGCCCAAAATAATCCATTTAAACCATAGTTATGGCCCTTTAAACTTTTCGGTTTAAGAAATTTCAAACCGGTTTAATCATAGTTTAAACCCATCTGTTTGAGCTGAAATTAAAATTTTATAGACTAAATCGACTATTGCGAATCGAATGAGCCTATTTTCAAACCATTTGCATCACATTTATCCATAATCCCCCTTTGGCCAAACCGCGGATTTCGCGCACCCATAACTCCGCGGAGCAAACCGTTTTTGAAAAAATTCAAAAAACGTACAAATCTACGATCCAAGCCCTATCCAATGATACCAATATCTCATTCCAATAATCATTTTTAAGCCAGATATGCTGTGGAAAAGTTATAGGGAAAACCGCGGTTTCACGTTTGTCTCGGATTTTGAACCCCTTAAACCCAACCGATTTGGGCGATCTTGGTGTCAATCGATAGCTATTTTAGTAAATGTTTGCCCATCTTCCCAGAACAAAATGCCAGCTCAACGTTTTCGGGCACTTTTGGGGATTCGCATCCATTCTAGTCGGATTTTTCAAAACCGGTTTGGGCCATACCGCGGAGCAGGAATCGAAATTCAAAAAAAGCTTTGGACAGGATGTTGTCCCATCAAATTCTGCATACCATAATGCAAAAAACCCGATCTCAAAAGCTCCACTCGATCCGGAAAAACCGCGAGGTCATGACAAAAGTCCATTTTTGGGGGGAGCGGAACAAACTCCGCGGATTATCTCCGCGCGGGGTGGACCAAAAAACTTTTTCATAATTTTCCTATGTAGCGGACCAGGTCGCCCACGGTACTAAAAAAAATTCACGACCTACGGAGCATTTTGAAGGCAGATCTTTGATTTTGAGTGTTTATCTACCGACCTTATTTTCTAGTAATAATAACTAGCCCCTGCGGGGCTCTCTTGCCTTGAGATATGTGGATCTATGTTTGGGATACTTCGTTTTTGGAATCCCTGCGGGATTTCACTGTCTCTAGGCCGATTTTCGCTTAATCCGGCTTAATCCATCTTTATCCGGCTTAATCCCCTTTATCCGGTTTAATCCCGCCCACTCGCAGGCCTTATGTTTCCATCTTCGCCCCTTCGGGGCTCAGGGGGTGGCCTTCGGCCCCTTTCCTCGTCTTAATCCCATCATTTTGACCCCTAATCCCTCTTAATCCTCTTTAATCCTCTTATATCCGGTTTAATCCTGCGTACACTCCTGGTCCTCCTTTTTCCATCTTCGCCCCTTCGGGGCTCAGGGGGTGGCCTCCGGCCCCTTTCCCTTCTTAATCCTATCATTTAGAACCTTAATCTCTCTTTATCCACCTTAATCCCCCTTTATCCAGTTATATCCCGAACATTTTACGGCCTTCGGCCGGGCCCCCGTGCCTTTGTCACGCTTCCACTTCAACTCCAATCCACTTCCAGAATCCATTTCTATTCAAATTGGCATATAATCATAACATTTTAGATGAATTTCTTCCTACTTTATGAGACGATGAAAATTGATGAAAATATTGGATTGGAAAATTTGAAATAATTTTTGAAATTTTATATCATTTTTATTTATTATGCTATGAATATAATATAAAGTATTTTAGATGCAGAATTTAATGGAGAATTTAATAAAAATATTTTAAAATTAAAAATTTTAAGTTAACCCCCTTAAAAATGGAATTTTTGAAAAATTTTCAAAAAATTAAATTTTTCAAAAAATTTCATAGGGGTTAGCTTTAAAAATTTTGAAATCATTTTTATTAAATTCTCCATAAAATTCTGCATCTAATAATGGAAAAAAAATCAAAGCTGTACCAATATTTACCTGAGATATGGCCAAAAATCCATTTGGCCAATGTCAGACCAAAGGGGGGACCCTTTGCTAATTTCTTGAAAATTTTTTTTTCAAAATTTTTATTTTCTCTATTGATATATATATCATTCGATTCAGAATGATCGATTTAGTCTATGAAATTTCAATTTCAGCCCAAAATAATCCATTTAAACCATAGTTATGGCCCTTTAAACTTTTCGGTTTAAGAAATTTCAAACCGGTTTAATCATAGTTTAAACCCATCTGTTTGAGCTGAAATTAAAATTTTATAGACTAAATCGACTATTGCGAATCGAATGAGCCTATTTTCAAACCATTTGCATCACATTTATCCATAATCCCCCTTTGGCCAAACCGCGGATTTCGCGCACCCATAACTCCGCGGAGCAAACCGTTTTTGAAAAAATTCAAAAAACGTACAAATCTACGATCCAAGCCCTATCCAATGATACCAATATCTCATTCCAATAATCATTTTTAAGCCAGATATGCTGTGGAAAAGTTATAGGGAAAACCGCGGTTTCACGTTTGTCTCGGATTTTGAACCCCTTAAACCCAACCGATTTGGGCGATCTTGGTGTCAATCGATAGCTATTTTAGTAAATGTTTGCCCATCTTCCCAGAACAAAATGCCAGCTCAACGTTTTCGGGCACTTTTGGGGATTCGCATCCATTCTAGTCGGATTTTTCAAAACCGGTTTGGGCCATACCGCGGAGCAGGAATCGAAATTCAAAAAAAGCTTTGGACAGGATGTTGTCCCATCAAATTCTGCATACCATAATGCAAAAAACCCGATCTCAAAAGCTCCACTCGATCCGGAAAAACCGCGAGGTCATGACAAAAGTCCATTTTTGGGGGGAGCGGAACAAACTCCGCGGATTATCTCCGCGCGGGGTGGACCAAAAAACTTTTTCATAATTTTCCTATGTAGCGGACCAGGTCGCCCACGGTACTAAAAAAAATTCACGACCTACGGAGCATTTTGAAGGCAGATCTTTGATTTTGAGTGTTTATCTACCGACCTTATTTTCTAGTAATAATAACTAGCCCCTGCGGGGCTCTCTTGCCTTGAGATATGTGGATCTATGTTTGGGATACTTCGTTTTTGGAATCCCTGCGGGATTTCACTGTCTCTAGGCCGATTTTCGCTTAATCCGGCTTAATCCATCTTTATCCGGCTTAATCCCCTTTATCCGGTTTAATCCCGCCCACTCGCAGGCCTTATGTTTCCATCTTCGCCCCTTCGGGGCTCAGGGGGTGGCCTTCGGCCCCTTTCCTCGTCTTAATCCCATCATTTTGACCCCTAATCCCTCTTAATCCTCTTTAATCCTCTTATATCCGGTTTAATCCTGCGTACACTCCTGGTCCTCCTTTTTCCATCTTCGCCCCTTCGGGGCTCAGGGGGTGGCCTCCGGCCCCTTTCCCTTCTTAATCCTATCATTTAGAACCTTAATCTCTCTTTATCCACCTTAATCCCCCTTTATCCAGTTATATCCCGAACATTTTACGGCCTTCGGCCGGGCCCCCGTGCCTTTGTCACGCTTCCACTTCAACTCCAATCCACTTCCAGAATCCATTTCTATTCAAATTGGCATATAATCATAACATTTTAGATGAATTTCTTCCTACTTTATGAGACGATGAAAATTGATGAAAATATTGGATTGGAAAATTTGAAATAATTTTTGAAATTTTATATCATTTTTATTTATTATGCTATGAATATAATATAAAGTATTTTAGATGCAGAATTTAATGGAGAATTTAATAAAAATATTTTAAAATTAAAAATTTTAAGTTAACCCCCTTAAAAATGGAATTTTTGAAAAATTTTCAAAAAATTAAATTTTTCAAAAAATTTCATAGGGGTTAGCTTTAAAAATTTTGAAATCATTTTTATTAAATTCTCCATAAAATTCTGCATCTAATAATGGAAAAAAAATCAAAGCTGTACCAATATTTACCTGAGATATGGCCAAAAATCCATTTGGCCAATGTCAGACCAAAGGGGGGACCCTTTGCTAATTTCTTGAAAATTTTTTTTTCAAAATTTTTATTTTCTCTATTGATATATATATCATTCGATTCAGAATGATCGATTTAGTCTATGAAATTTCAATTTCAGCCCAAAATAATCCATTTAAACCATAGTTATGGCCCTTTAAACTTTTCGGTTTAAGAAATTTCAAACCGGTTTAATCATAGTTTAAACCCATCTGTTTGAGCTGAAATTAAAATTTTATAGACTAAATCGACTATTGCGAATCGAATGAGCCTATTTTCAAACCATTTGCATCACATTTATCCATAATCCCCCTTTGGCCAAACCGCGGATTTCGCGCACCCATAACTCCGCGGAGCAAACCGTTTTTGAAAAAATTCAAAAAACGTACAAATCTACGATCCAAGCCCTATCCAATGATACCAATATCTCATTCCAATAATCATTTTTAAGCCAGATATGCTGTGGAAAAGTTATAGGGAAAACCGCGGTTTCACGTTTGTCTCGGATTTTGAACCCCTTAAACCCAACCGATTTGGGCGATCTTGGTGTCAATCGATAGCTATTTTAGTAAATGTTTGCCCATCTTCCCAGAACAAAATGCCAGCTCAACGTTTTCGGGCACTTTTGGGGATTCGCATCCATTCTAGTCGGATTTTTCAAAACCGGTTTGGGCCATACCGCGGAGCAGGAATCGAAATTCAAAAAAAGCTTTGGACAGGATGTTGTCCCATCAAATTCTGCATACCATAATGCAAAAAACCCGATCTCAAAAGCTCCACTCGATCCGGAAAAACCGCGAGGTCATGACAAAAGTCCATTTTTGGGGGGAGCGGAACAAACTCCGCGGATTATCTCCGCGCGGGGTGGACCAAAAAACTTTTTCATAATTTTCCTATGTAGCGGACCAGGTCGCCCACGGTACTAAAAAAAATTCACGACCTACGGAGCATTTTGAAGGCAGATCTTTGATTTTGAGTGTTTATCTACCGACCTTATTTTCTAGTAATAATAACTAGCCCCTGCGGGGCTCTCTTGCCTTGAGATATGTGGATCTATGTTTGGGATACTTCGTTTTTGGAATCCCTGCGGGATTTCACTGTCTCTAGGCCGATTTTCGCTTAATCCGGCTTAATCCATCTTTATCCGGCTTAATCCCCTTTATCCGGTTTAATCCCGCCCACTCGCAGGCCTTATGTTTCCATCTTCGCCCCTTCGGGGCTCAGGGGGTGGCCTTCGGCCCCTTTCCTCGTCTTAATCCCATCATTTTGACCCCTAATCCCTCTTAATCCTCTTTAATCCTCTTATATCCGGTTTAATCCTGCGTACACTCCTGGTCCTCCTTTTTCCATCTTCGCCCCTTCGGGGCTCAGGGGGTGGCCTCCGGCCCCTTTCCCTTCTTAATCCTATCATTTAGAACCTTAATCTCTCTTTATCCACCTTAATCCCCCTTTATCCAGTTATATCCCGAACATTTTACGGCCTTCGGCCGGGCCCCCGTGCCTTTGTCACGCTTCCACTTCAACTCCAATCCACTTCCAGAATCCATTTCTATTCAAATTGGCATATAATCATAACATTTTAGATGAATTTCTTCCTACTTTATGAGACGATGAAAATTGATGAAAATATTGGATTGGAAAATTTGAAATAATTTTTGAAATTTTATATCATTTTTATTTATTATGCTATGAATATAATATAAAGTATTTTAGATGCAGAATTTAATGGAGAATTTAATAAAAATATTTTAAAATTAAAAATTTTAAGTTAACCCCCTTAAAAATGGAATTTTTGAAAAATTTTCAAAAAATTAAATTTTTCAAAAAATTTCATAGGGGTTAGCTTTAAAAATTTTGAAATCATTTTTATTAAATTCTCCATAAAATTCTGCATCTAATAATGGAAAAAAAATCAAAGCTGTACCAATATTTACCTGAGATATGGCCAAAAATCCATTTGGCCAATGTCAGACCAAAGGGGGGACCCTTTGCTAATTTCTTGAAAATTTTTTTTTCAAAATTTTTATTTTCTCTATTGATATATATATCATTCGATTCAGAATGATCGATTTAGTCTATGAAATTTCAATTTCAGCCCAAAATAATCCATTTAAACCATAGTTATGGCCCTTTAAACTTTTCGGTTTAAGAAATTTCAAACCGGTTTAATCATAGTTTAAACCCATCTGTTTGAGCTGAAATTAAAATTTTATAGACTAAATCGACTATTGCGAATCGAATGAGCCTATTTTCAAACCATTTGCATCACATTTATCCATAATCCCCCTTTGGCCAAACCGCGGATTTCGCGCACCCATAACTCCGCGGAGCAAACCGTTTTTGAAAAAATTCAAAAAACGTACAAATCTACGATCCAAGCCCTATCCAATGATACCAATATCTCATTCCAATAATCATTTTTAAGCCAGATATGCTGTGGAAAAGTTATAGGGAAAACCGCGGTTTCACGTTTGTCTCGGATTTTGAACCCCTTAAACCCAACCGATTTGGGCGATCTTGGTGTCAATCGATAGCTATTTTAGTAAATGTTTGCCCATCTTCCCAGAACAAAATGCCAGCTCAACGTTTTCGGGCACTTTTGGGGATTCGCATCCATTCTAGTCGGATTTTTCAAAACCGGTTTGGGCCATACCGCGGAGCAGGAATCGAAATTCAAAAAAAGCTTTGGACAGGATGTTGTCCCATCAAATTCTGCATACCATAATGCAAAAAACCCGATCTCAAAAGCTCCACTCGATCCGGAAAAACCGCGAGGTCATGACAAAAGTCCATTTTTGGGGGGAGCGGAACAAACTCCGCGGATTATCTCCGCGCGGGGTGGACCAAAAAACTTTTTCATAATTTTCCTATGTAGCGGACCAGGTCGCCCACGGTACTAAAAAAAATTCACGACCTACGGAGCATTTTGAAGGCAGATCTTTGATTTTGAGTGTTTATCTACCGACCTTATTTTCTAGTAATAATAACTAGCCCCTGCGGGGCTCTCTTGCCTTGAGATATGTGGATCTATGTTTGGGATACTTCGTTTTTGGAATCCCTGCGGGATTTCACTGTCTCTAGGCCGATTTTCGCTTAATCCGGCTTAATCCATCTTTATCCGGCTTAATCCCCTTTATCCGGTTTAATCCCGCCCACTCGCAGGCCTTATGTTTCCATCTTCGCCCCTTCGGGGCTCAGGGGGTGGCCTTCGGCCCCTTTCCTCGTCTTAATCCCATCATTTTGACCCCTAATCCCTCTTAATCCTCTTTAATCCTCTTATATCCGGTTTAATCCTGCGTACACTCCTGGTCCTCCTTTTTCCATCTTCGCCCCTTCGGGGCTCAGGGGGTGGCCTCCGGCCCCTTTCCCTTCTTAATCCTATCATTTAGAACCTTAATCTCTCTTTATCCACCTTAATCCCCCTTTATCCAGTTATATCCCGAACATTTTACGGCCTTCGGCCGGGCCCCCGTGCCTTTGTCACGCTTCCACTTCAACTCCAATCCACTTCCAGAATCCATTTCTATTCAAATTGGCATATAATCATAACATTTTAGATGAATTTCTTCCTACTTTATGAGACGATGAAAATTGATGAAAATATTGGATTGGAAAATTTGAAATAATTTTTGAAATTTTATATCATTTTTATTTATTATGCTATGAATATAATATAAAGTATTTTAGATGCAGAATTTAATGGAGAATTTAATAAAAATATTTTAAAATTAAAAATTTTAAGTTAACCCCCTTAAAAATGGAATTTTTGAAAAATTTTCAAAAAATTAAATTTTTCAAAAAATTTCATAGGGGTTAGCTTTAAAAATTTTGAAATCATTTTTATTAAATTCTCCATAAAATTCTGCATCTAATAATGGAAAAAAAATCAAAGCTGTACCAATATTTACCTGAGATATGGCCAAAAATCCATTTGGCCAATGTCAGACCAAAGGGGGGACCCTTTGCTAATTTCTTGAAAATTTTTTTTTCAAAATTTTTATTTTCTCTATTGATATATATATCATTCGATTCAGAATGATCGATTTAGTCTATGAAATTTCAATTTCAGCCCAAAATAATCCATTTAAACCATAGTTATGGCCCTTTAAACTTTTCGGTTTAAGAAATTTCAAACCGGTTTAATCATAGTTTAAACCCATCTGTTTGAGCTGAAATTAAAATTTTATAGACTAAATCGACTATTGCGAATCGAATGAGCCTATTTTCAAACCATTTGCATCACATTTATCCATAATCCCCCTTTGGCCAAACCGCGGATTTCGCGCACCCATAACTCCGCGGAGCAAACCGTTTTTGAAAAAATTCAAAAAACGTACAAATCTACGATCCAAGCCCTATCCAATGATACCAATATCTCATTCCAATAATCATTTTTAAGCCAGATATGCTGTGGAAAAGTTATAGGGAAAACCGCGGTTTCACGTTTGTCTCGGATTTTGAACCCCTTAAACCCAACCGATTTGGGCGATCTTGGTGTCAATCGATAGCTATTTTAGTAAATGTTTGCCCATCTTCCCAGAACAAAATGCCAGCTCAACGTTTTCGGGCACTTTTGGGGATTCGCATCCATTCTAGTCGGATTTTTCAAAACCGGTTTGGGCCATACCGCGGAGCAGGAATCGAAATTCAAAAAAAGCTTTGGACAGGATGTTGTCCCATCAAATTCTGCATACCATAATGCAAAAAACCCGATCTCAAAAGCTCCACTCGATCCGGAAAAACCGCGAGGTCATGACAAAAGTCCATTTTTGGGGGGAGCGGAACAAACTCCGCGGATTATCTCCGCGCGGGGTGGACCAAAAAACTTTTTCATAATTTTCCTATGTAGCGGACCAGGTCGCCCACGGTACTAAAAAAAATTCACGACCTACGGAGCATTTTGAAGGCAGATCTTTGATTTTGAGTGTTTATCTACCGACCTTATTTTCTAGTAATAATAACTAGCCCCTGCGGGGCTCTTTTACCTTGAGATCACTTTGGCTTATTCGTTTTTAGAATCCCTTCGGGATTTCACTGTCTCTAGATGATTTTTGGGTCATTTTATAGCTTAATCCGGCTTAATCCCCCTTAATCCGCTTTAATCCCCTTTATCCGGCTTAATCCCACGCACTCCCAAGCCTGCTATTTCCATCTTCGCCCCTTCGGGGCTCATGGGGTGGCCTTCGGCCCCTTTTCCCACCTTATCCCATCATTTTGACCCTTATTCCGGCTTAATCCCCCTTAATCCCACTATATCCGGCTTAATCTCGCGCATCTTCCGGCCTTCGGCCGGGCCCACGTGCCTTCGGCACGCTTCCCCTTCACTTCAGACCCATTTCCCGCCATAATCCCATCATTTTGACCCTTAATCCCACTTAATCCCTCTTTATCCGGCTTAATCCCGCGCACCTTTAGGTTTCGTTCAAAACGGATATGATATTCGGCTTCGCCGGCCCAGATTACCCCATATAACACTATTTTTAAGTCAAAATCGAGGAAAAATTATTTTTCCGCTCCGCGGTTTGGCCACGGTAACTCGCGCACCGCTTGGCCAATCCCGAAATAAGTTCGATATTCGGCTTCGCCGACCTCGATTACCCATTCCCTGAACTTTTGGAGAAAAAAATCGAGAAAAAATTTTTTGAAAAGTGCTTGGTCCCCCCTATGGGTACCAAAAAAACCGTTTTCCGCGCGGAGCTCCGCGCGGAGTGAAAATTTTGAAAATCTGGAAGTTTTGTCGGGGTCCCGACCTGGTCTGTGCACCTTTTTTAAAAAAGGTGCAGCCTACTGATCAAACCCCGAGCCTGTGAATTTGCATTTATGATATTGGGGTCTTGTTATATTCTAGTAATAATAACTAGCCCCTGCGGGGCTCTCTTGCCTTGAGATATGTGGATCTATGTTTGGGATACTTCGTTTTTGGAATCCCTGCGGGATTTCACTGTCTCTAGGCCGATTTTCGCTTAATCCGGCTTAATCCATCTTTATCCGGCTTAATCCCCTTTATCCGGTTTAATCCCGCCCACTCGCAGGCCTTATGTTTCCATCTTCGCCCCTTCGGGGCTCAGGGGGTGGCCTTCGGCCCCTTTCCTCGTCTTAATCCCATCATTTTGACCCCTAATCCCTCTTAATCCTCTTTAATCCTCTTATATCCGGTTTAATCCTGCGTACACTCCTGGTCCTCCTTTTTCCATCTTCGCCCCTTCGGGGCTCAGGGGGTGGCCTCCGGCCCCTTTCCCTTCTTAATCCTATCATTTAGAACCTTAATCTCTCTTTATCCACCTTAATCCCCCTTTATCCAGTTATATCCCGAACATTTTACGGCCTTCGGCCGGGCCCCCGTGCCTTCGTCACGCTTCCACTTCAACTCCAATCCACTTCCAGAATCCATTTCTATTCAAATTGGCATATAATCATAACATTTTAGATGAATTTCTTCCTACTTTATGAGACGATGAAAATTGATGAAAATATTGGATTGGAAAATTTGAAATAATTTTTGAAATTTTATATCATTTTTATTTATTATGCTATGAATATAATATAAAGTATTTTAGATGCAGAATTTAATGGAGAATTTAATAAAAATATTTTAAAATTAAAAATTTTAAGTTAACCCCCTTAAAAATGGAATTTTTGAAAAATTTTCAAAAAATTAAATTTTTCAAAAAATTTCATAGGGGTTAGCTTTAAAAATTTTGAAATCATTTTTATTAAATTCTCCATAAAATTCTGCATCTAATAATGGAAAAAAAATCAAAGCTGTACCAATATTTACCTGAGATATGGCCAAAAATCCATTTGGCCAATGTCAGACCAAAGGGGGGACCCTTTGCTAATTTCTTGAAAATTTTTTTTTCAAAATTTTTATTTTCTCTATTGATATATATATCATTCGATTCAGAATGATCGATTTAGTCTATGAAATTTCAATTTCAGCCCAAAATAATCCATTTAAACCATAGTTATGGCCCTTTAAACTTTTCGGTTTAAGAAATTTCAAACCGGTTTAATCATAGTTTAAACCCATCTGTTTGAGCTGAAATTAAAATTTTATAGACTAAATCGACTATTGCGAATCGAATGAGCCTATTTTCAAACCATTTGCATCACATTTATCCATAATCCCCCTTTGGCCAAACCGCGGATTTCGCGCACCCATAACTCCGCGGAGCAAACCGTTTTTGAAAAAATTCAAAAAACGTACAAATCTACGATCCAAGCCCTATCCAATGATACCAATATCTCATTCCAATAATCATTTTTAAGCCAGATATGCTGTGGAAAAGTTATAGGGAAAACCGCGGTTTCACGTTTGTCTCGGATTTTGAACCCCTTAAACCCAACCGATTTGGGCGATCTTGGTGTCAATCGATAGCTATTTTAGTAAATGTTTGCCCATCTTCCCAGAACAAAATGCCAGCTCAACGTTTTCGGGCACTTTTGGGGATTCGCATCCATTCTAGTCGGATTTTTCAAAACCGGTTTGGGCCATACCGCGGAGCAGGAATCGAAATTCAAAAAAAGCTTTGGACAGGATGTTGTCCCATCAAATTCTGCATACCATAATGCAAAAAACCCGATCTCAAAAGCTCCACTCGATCCGGAAAAACCGCGAGGTCATGACAAAAGTCCATTTTTGGGGGGAGCGGAACAAACTCCGCGGATTATCTCCGCGCGGGGTGGACCAAAAAACTTTTTCATAATTTTCCTATGTAGCGGACCAGGTCGCCCACGGTACTAAAAAAAATTCACGACCTACGGAGCATTTTGAAGGCAGATCTTTGATTTTGAGTGTTTATCTACCGACCTTATTTTCTAGTAATAATAACTAGCCCCTGCGGGGCTCTCTTGCCTTGAGATATGTGGATCTATGTTTGGGATACTTCGTTTTTGGAATCCCTGCGGGATTTCACTGTCTCTAGGCCGATTTTCGCTTAATCCGGCTTAATCCATCTTTATCCGGCTTAATCCCCTTTATCCGGTTTAATCCCGCCCACTCGCAGGCCTTATGTTTCCATCTTCGCCCCTTCGGGGCTCAGGGGGTGGCCTTCGGCCCCTTTCCTCGTCTTAATCCCATCATTTTGACCCCTAATCCCTCTTAATCCTCTTTAATCCTCTTATATCCGGTTTAATCCTGCGTACACTCCTGGTCCTCCTTTTTCCATCTTCGCCCCTTCGGGGCTCAGGGGGTGGCCTCCGGCCCCTTTCCCTTCTTAATCCTATCATTTAGAACCTTAATCTCTCTTTATCCACCTTAATCCCCCTTTATCCAGTTATATCCCGAACATTTTACGGCCTTCGGCCGGGCCCCCGTGCCTTTGTCACGCTTCCACTTCAACTCCAATCCACTTCCAGAATCCATTTCTATTCAAATTGGCATATAATCATAACATTTTAGATGAATTTCTTCCTACTTTATGAGACGATGAAAATTGATGAAAATATTGGATTGGAAAATTTGAAATAATTTTTGAAATTTTATATCATTTTTATTTATTATGCTATGAATATAATATAAAGTATTTTAGATGCAGAATTTAATGGAGAATTTAATAAAAATATTTTAAAATTAAAAATTTTAAGTTAACCCCCTTAAAAATGGAATTTTTGAAAAATTTTCAAAAAATTAAATTTTTCAAAAAATTTCATAGGGGTTAGCTTTAAAAATTTTGAAATCATTTTTATTAAATTCTCCATAAAATTCTGCATCTAATAATGGAAAAAAAATCAAAGCTGTACCAATATTTACCTGAGATATGGCCAAAAATCCATTTGGCCAATGTCAGACCAAAGGGGGGACCCTTTGCTAATTTCTTGAAAATTTTTTTTTCAAAATTTTTATTTTCTCTATTGATATATATATCATTCGATTCAGAATGATCGATTTAGTCTATGAAATTTCAATTTCAGCCCAAAATAATCCATTTAAACCATAGTTATGGCCCTTTAAACTTTTCGGTTTAAGAAATTTCAAACCGGTTTAATCATAGTTTAAACCCATCTGTTTGAGCTGAAATTAAAATTTTATAGACTAAATCGACTATTGCGAATCGAATGAGCCTATTTTCAAACCATTTGCATCACATTTATCCATAATCCCCCTTTGGCCAAACCGCGGATTTCGCGCACCCATAACTCCGCGGAGCAAACCGTTTTTGAAAAAATTCAAAAAACGTACAAATCTACGATCCAAGCCCTATCCAATGATACCAATATCTCATTCCAATAATCATTTTTAAGCCAGATATGCTGTGGAAAAGTTATAGGGAAAACCGCGGTTTCACGTTTGTCTCGGATTTTGAACCCCTTAAACCCAACCGATTTGGGCGATCTTGGTGTCAATCGATAGCTATTTTAGTAAATGTTTGCCCATCTTCCCAGAACAAAATGCCAGCTCAACGTTTTCGGGCACTTTTGGGGATTCGCATCCATTCTAGTCGGATTTTTCAAAACCGGTTTGGGCCATACCGCGGAGCAGGAATCGAAATTCAAAAAAAGCTTTGGACAGGATGTTGTCCCATCAAATTCTGCATACCATAATGCAAAAAACCCGATCTCAAAAGCTCCACTCGATCCGGAAAAACCGCGAGGTCATGACAAAAGTCCATTTTTGGGGGGAGCGGAACAAACTCCGCGGATTATCTCCGCGCGGGGTGGACCAAAAAACTTTTTCATAATTTTCCTATGTAGCGGACCAGGTCGCCCACGGTACTAAAAAAAATTCACGACCTACGGAGCATTTTGAAGGCAGATCTTTGATTTTGAGTGTTTATCTACCGACCTTATTTTCTAGTAATAATAACTAGCCCCTGCGGGGCTCTCTTGCCTTGAGATATGTGGATCTATGTTTGGGATACTTCGTTTTTGGAATCCCTGCGGGATTTCACTGTCTCTAGGCCGATTTTCGCTTAATCCGGCTTAATCCATCTTTATCCGGCTTAATCCCCTTTATCCGGTTTAATCCCGCCCACTCGCAGGCCTTATGTTTCCATCTTCGCCCCTTCGGGGCTCAGGGGGTGGCCTTCGGCCCCTTTCCTCGTCTTAATCCCATCATTTTGACCCCTAATCCCTCTTAATCCTCTTTAATCCTCTTATATCCGGTTTAATCCTGCGTACACTCCTGGTCCTCCTTTTTCCATCTTCGCCCCTTCGGGGCTCAGGGGGTGGCCTCCGGCCCCTTTCCCTTCTTAATCCTATCATTTAGAACCTTAATCTCTCTTTATCCACCTTAATCCCCCTTTATCCAGTTATATCCCGAACATTTTACGGCCTTCGGCCGGGCCCCCGTGCCTTTGTCACGCTTCCACTTCAACTCCAATCCACTTCCAGAATCCATTTCTATTCAAATTGGCATATAATCATAACATTTTAGATGAATTTCTTCCTACTTTATGAGACGATGAAAATTGATGAAAATATTGGATTGGAAAATTTGAAATAATTTTTGAAATTTTATATCATTTTTATTTATTATGCTATGAATATAATATAAAGTATTTTAGATGCAGAATTTAATGGAGAATTTAATAAAAATATTTTAAAATTAAAAATTTTAAGTTAACCCCCTTAAAAATGGAATTTTTGAAAAATTTTCAAAAAATTAAATTTTTCAAAAAATTTCATAGGGGTTAGCTTTAAAAATTTTGAAATCATTTTTATTAAATTCTCCATAAAATTCTGCATCTAATAATGGAAAAAAAATCAAAGCTGTACCAATATTTACCTGAGATATGGCCAAAAATCCATTTGGCCAATGTCAGACCAAAGGGGGGACCCTTTGCTAATTTCTTGAAAATTTTTTTTTCAAAATTTTTATTTTCTCTATTGATATATATATCATTCGATTCAGAATGATCGATTTAGTCTATGAAATTTCAATTTCAGCCCAAAATAATCCATTTAAACCATAGTTATGGCCCTTTAAACTTTTCGGTTTAAGAAATTTCAAACCGGTTTAATCATAGTTTAAACCCATCTGTTTGAGCTGAAATTAAAATTTTATAGACTAAATCGACTATTGCGAATCGAATGAGCCTATTTTCAAACCATTTGCATCACATTTATCCATAATCCCCCTTTGGCCAAACCGCGGATTTCGCGCACCCATAACTCCGCGGAGCAAACCGTTTTTGAAAAAATTCAAAAAACGTACAAATCTACGATCCAAGCCCTATCCAATGATACCAATATCTCATTCCAATAATCATTTTTAAGCCAGATATGCTGTGGAAAAGTTATAGGGAAAACCGCGGTTTCACGTTTGTCTCGGATTTTGAACCCCTTAAACCCAACCGATTTGGGCGATCTTGGTGTCAATCGATAGCTATTTTAGTAAATGTTTGCCCATCTTCCCAGAACAAAATGCCAGCTCAACGTTTTCGGGCACTTTTGGGGATTCGCATCCATTCTAGTCGGATTTTTCAAAACCGGTTTGGGCCATACCGCGGAGCAGGAATCGAAATTCAAAAAAAGCTTTGGACAGGATGTTGTCCCATCAAATTCTGCATACCATAATGCAAAAAACCCGATCTCAAAAGCTCCACTCGATCCGGAAAAACCGCGAGGTCATGACAAAAGTCCATTTTTGGGGGGAGCGGAACAAACTCCGCGGATTATCTCCGCGCGGGGTGGACCAAAAAACTTTTTCATAATTTTCCTATGTAGCGGACCAGGTCGCCCACGGTACTAAAAAAAATTCACGACCTACGGAGCATTTTGAAGGCAGATCTTTGATTTTGAGTGTTTATCTACCGACCTTATTTTCTAGTAATAATAACTAGCCCCTGCGGGGCTCTTTTACCTTGAGATCACTTTGGCTTATTCGTTTTTAGAATCCCTTCGGGATTTCACTGTCTCTAGATGATTTTTGGGTCATTTTATAGCTTAATCCGGCTTAATCCCCCTTAATCCGCTTTAATCCCCTTTATCCGGCTTAATCCCACGCACTCCCAAGCCTGCTATTTCCATCTTCGCCCCTTCGGGGCTCATGGGGTGGCCTTCGGCCCCTTTTCCCACCTTATCCCATCATTTTGACCCTTATTCCGGCTTAATCCCCCTTAATCCCACTATATCCGGCTTAATCTCGCGCATCTTCCGGCCTTCGGCCGGGCCCACGTGCCTTCGGCACGCTTCCCCTTCACTTCAGACCCATTTCCCGCCATAATCCCATCATTTTGACCCTTAATCCCACTTAATCCCTCTTTATCCGGCTTAATCCCGCGCACCTTTAGGTTTCGTTCAAAACGGATATGATATTCGGCTTCGCCGGCCCAGATTACCCCATATAACACTATTTTTAAGTCAAAATCGAGGAAAAATTATTTTTCCGCTCCGCGGTTTGGCCACGGTAACTCGCGCACCGCTTGGCCAATCCCGAAATAAGTTCGATATTCGGCTTCGCCGACCTCGATTACCCATTCCCTGAACTTTTGGAGAAAAAAATCGAGAAAAAATTTTTTGAAAAGTGCTTGGTCCCCCCTATGGGTACCAAAAAAACCGTTTTCCGCGCGGAGCTCCGCGCGGAGTGAAAATTTTGAAAATCTGGAAGTTTTGTCGGGGTCCCGACCTGGTCTGTGCACCTTTTTTAAAAAAGGTGCAGCCTACTGATCAAACCCCGAGCCTGTGAATTTGCATTTATGATATTGGGGTCTTGTTATATTCTAGTAATAATAACTAGCCCCTGCGGGGCTCTCTTGCCTTGAGATATGTGGATCTATGTTTGGGATACTTCGTTTTTGGAATCCCTGCGGGATTTCACTGTCTCTAGGCCGATTTTCGCTTAATCCGGCTTAATCCATCTTTATCCGGCTTAATCCCCTTTATCCGGTTTAATCCCGCCCACTCGCAGGCCTTATGTTTCCATCTTCGCCCCTTCGGGGCTCAGGGGGTGGCCTTCGGCCCCTTTCCTCGTCTTAATCCCATCATTTTGACCCCTAATCCCTCTTAATCCTCTTTAATCCTCTTATATCCGGTTTAATCCTGCGTACACTCCTGGTCCTCCTTTTTCCATCTTCGCCCCTTCGGGGCTCAGGGGGTGGCCTCCGGCCCCTTTCCCTTCTTAATCCTATCATTTAGAACCTTAATCTCTCTTTATCCACCTTAATCCCCCTTTATCCAGTTATATCCCGAACATTTTACGGCCTTCGGCCGGGCCCCCGTGCCTTCGTCACGCTTCCACTTCAACTCCAATCCACTTCCAGAATCCATTTCTATTCAAATTGGCATATAATCATAACATTTTAGATGAATTTCTTCCTACTTTATGAGACGATGAAAATTGATGAAAATATTGGATTGGAAAATTTGAAATAATTTTTGAAATTTTATATCATTTTTATTTATTATGCTATGAATATAATATAAAGTATTTTAGATGCAGAATTTAATGGAGAATTTAATAAAAATATTTTAAAATTAAAAATTTTAAGTTAACCCCCTTAAAAATGGAATTTTTGAAAAATTTTCAAAAAATTAAATTTTTCAAAAAATTTCATAGGGGTTAGCTTTAAAAATTTTGAAATCATTTTTATTAAATTCTCCATAAAATTCTGCATCTAATAATGGAAAAAAAATCAAAGCTGTACCAATATTTACCTGAGATATGGCCAAAAATCCATTTGGCCAATGTCAGACCAAAGGGGGGACCCTTTGCTAATTTCTTGAAAATTTTTTTTTCAAAATTTTTATTTTCTCTATTGATATATATATCATTCGATTCAGAATGATCGATTTAGTCTATGAAATTTCAATTTCAGCCCAAAATAATCCATTTAAACCATAGTTATGGCCCTTTAAACTTTTCGGTTTAAGAAATTTCAAACCGGTTTAATCATAGTTTAAACCCATCTGTTTGAGCTGAAATTAAAATTTTATAGACTAAATCGACTATTGCGAATCGAATGAGCCTATTTTCAAACCATTTGCATCACATTTATCCATAATCCCCCTTTGGCCAAACCGCGGATTTCGCGCACCCATAACTCCGCGGAGCAAACCGTTTTTGAAAAAATTCAAAAAACGTACAAATCTACGATCCAAGCCCTATCCAATGATACCAATATCTCATTCCAATAATCATTTTTAAGCCAGATATGCTGTGGAAAAGTTATAGGGAAAACCGCGGTTTCACGTTTGTCTCGGATTTTGAACCCCTTAAACCCAACCGATTTGGGCGATCTTGGTGTCAATCGATAGCTATTTTAGTAAATGTTTGCCCATCTTCCCAGAACAAAATGCCAGCTCAACGTTTTCGGGCACTTTTGGGGATTCGCATCCATTCTAGTCGGATTTTTCAAAACCGGTTTGGGCCATACCGCGGAGCAGGAATCGAAATTCAAAAAAAGCTTTGGACAGGATGTTGTCCCATCAAATTCTGCATACCATAATGCAAAAAACCCGATCTCAAAAGCTCCACTCGATCCGGAAAAACCGCGAGGTCATGACAAAAGTCCATTTTTGGGGGGAGCGGAACAAACTCCGCGGATTATCTCCGCGCGGGGTGGACCAAAAAACTTTTTCATAATTTTCCTATGTAGCGGACCAGGTCGCCCACGGTACTAAAAAAAATTCACGACCTACGGAGCATTTTGAAGGCAGATCTTTGATTTTGAGTGTTTATCTACCGACCTTATTTTCTAGTAATAATAACTAGCCCCTGCGGGGCTCTTTTCCCTTGAGATATGTGGATCTATGTTTGGGATACTTCGTTTTTGGAATCCCTGCGGGATTTCACTGAGTCTAGGTGATTTTGGAGGAAATCTTAGCTTAATCCGGCTTAATCCTCCTTAATCCCCCTTATCCGGCTTAATCCCACGCTTCTTCCGGCCTTCGGCCGGGCCCACGAGCCTTCGGCTCGTTTGCCTTTACTTCTTGGATATTAGAATCCCTGCGGGATTTCACTGTCTCTAGGTGATTTTGGGGTCATTTTATAGCTTAATCCGGCTTAATCCTTCTTAATCCGGCTTAATCCCCTTTATCCGGCTTAATCACACGCACTCCCAAGCCTGATATTTTCATCTTCGCCCCTTCGGGGCTCAAGGGGTGGCCTTCGGCCCCTTTTCCCACATTAATCCCACCATTTTAACCCTTAATTCTTTTTAATCCGCCTTAATCCCCCTTTATCCGGCTTAATCCCAGGCTTCCTCCGGCCTTCGGCCGGGCCCACGAGCCTTCGGCTCGTTTGCCTTGGGCCTTCGGCCCATTTCACCGCTTAATCTCTTCTATTTGACTCTTAATCCCTCTTAATCCGCCTTAATCCCCCTTTATCCGGCTTAATCCCAGGCTTCCTCCGGCCCTCGGCCGGTCCCACGAGCCTTCGGCTCGTTTGCCTTGGGCCTTCGGCCCATTTCACCACTTATTCCCTTCTATTTGACTCTTAATCCCTCTTAATCCGCCTTAATCCCCCTTTATCCGGCTTAATCCCGCGCACCTTTAGGTTTCGTTCAAAACGGATATGACATTCGGCTTCGCCGACCCAGATTACCCCATAAACGACTATTTTTGAGAAAATTTTGGAAAAAACCGCTCCGCGGTTTGGCCACGGTAACTCGCGCACCGCTTGGCCAATCCCGAAATAAGTTCGATATTCGGCTTCGCCGACCTCGATTACCCATTCCCTGAACTTTTGGAGAAAAAAATCGAGAAAAAATTTTTTGAAAAGTGCTTGGTCCCCCCTATGGGTACCAAAAAAACCGTTTTCCGCGCGGAGCTCCGCGCGGAGTGAAAATTTTGAAAATCTGGAAGTTTTGTCGGGGTCCCGACCTGGTCTGTGCACCTTTTTTAAAAAAGGTGCAGCCTACTGATCAAACCCCGAGCCTGTGAATTTGCATTTATGATATTGGGGTCTTGTTATATTCTAGTAATAATAACTAGCCCCTGCGGGGCTCTCTTGCCTTGAGATATGTGGATCTATGTTTGGGATACTTCGTTTTTGGAATCCCTGCGGGATTTCACTGAGTCTAGGTGATTTTAGAGGAAATCAGAGCTTAATCCCTCTTTATCCATCTTAATCCGCCTTAATCCCCTTTATCCGGCTTAATCCCACACACTCCCAAGCCTGCTATTTCCATCTTCGCCCCTTCGGGGCTCAGGGGGTGGCCTTCGGCCTCTTTCCCCGCCTTAATCCTATCATTTTGACCCTTAATCCCCCTTAATCCGCCTTAATCCCCTTTATCCGGCTTTATCCCACGCTCTCCCAAGCCTGCTATTTCCATCTTCGCCCCTTCGGGGCTCAGGGGGTGGCCTTCGGCCTCTTTCCCCGCCTTAATCCTATCATTTTGACCCTTAATCCCCCTTAATCCGCCTTAATCCGGCTATATCCCGAGCACCTTTAGGTTTCGTTCAAAACGGATATGATATTCGGATTCGCCGACCTCGATTACCCCATGTTACACTATTTTTAAGTCGAAATTAAGAAAAAATTATTTTTCCGCTCCGCGGTTTACACCGCGGTAACTCGCGCACCGCTTCGCGGATCTCGAAAAAAGTTTTATATTCGGCTTCGCCGACCTCGATTACCCATTCCCCAGTGATTATCTCGAAAAAAATTTTTTGAAAAGAGAAGGGTCCCCCCTATGGGTCTCAAAAAAACCGTTTTCCGCGCGGAGCTCCGCGCGGAATGGAAATTTTGAAAAAGTCATATTTTTGCCGCAATCTACACAAGGTCAAGATATGGTTTGCACCAAACCGTTAGTCGATTGGACCATTTTGAAGAGAGTTCTTGATTTCCAAAGCCGTATCTACCCACCTTATTTTCTAGTAATAATAACTAGCCCCTGCGGGGCTCTCTTGCCTTGAGATATGTGGATCTATGTTTGGGATACTTCGTTTTTGGAATCCCTGCGGGATTTCACTGTCTCTAGGCCGATTTTCGCTTAATCCGGCTTAATCCATCTTTATCCGGCTTAATCCCCTTTATCCGGTTTAATCCCGCCCACTCGCAGGCCTTATGTTTCCATCTTCGCCCCTTCGGGGCTCAGGGGGTGGCCTTCGGCCCCTTTCCTCGTCTTAATCCCATCATTTTGACCCCTAATCCCTCTTAATCCTCTTTAATCCTCTTATATCCGGTTTAATCCTGCGTACACTCCTGGTCCTCCTTTTTCCATCTTCGCCCCTTCGGGGCTCAGGGGGTGGCCTCCGGCCCCTTTCCCTTCTTAATCCTATCATTTAGAACCTTAATCTCTCTTTATCCACCTTAATCCCCCTTTATCCAGTTATATCCCGAACATTTTACGGCCTTCGGCCGGGCCCCCGTGCCTTCGTCACGCTTCCACTTCAACTCCAATCCACTTCCAGAATCCATTTCTATTCAAATTGGCATATAATCATAACATTTTAGATGAATTTCTTCCTACTTTATGAGACGATGAAAATTGATGAAAATATTGGATTGGAAAATTTGAAATAATTTTTGAAATTTTATATCATTTTTATTTATTATGCTATGAATATAATATAAAGTATTTTAGATGCAGAATTTAATGGAGAATTTAATAAAAATATTTTAAAATTAAAAATTTTAAGTTAACCCCCTTAAAAATGGAATTTTTGAAAAATTTTCAAAAAATTAAATTTTTCAAAAAATTTCATAGGGGTTAGCTTTAAAAATTTTGAAATCATTTTTATTAAATTCTCCATAAAATTCTGCATCTAATAATGGAAAAAAAATCAAAGCTGTACCAATATTTACCTGAGATATGGCCAAAAATCCATTTGGCCAATGTCAGACCAAAGGGGGGACCCTTTGCTAATTTCTTGAAAATTTTTTTTTCAAAATTTTTATTTTCTCTATTGATATATATATCATTCGATTCAGAATGATCGATTTAGTCTATGAAATTTCAATTTCAGCCCAAAATAATCCATTTAAACCATAGTTATGGCCCTTTAAACTTTTCGGTTTAAGAAATTTCAAACCGGTTTAATCATAGTTTAAACCCATCTGTTTGAGCTGAAATTAAAATTTTATAGACTAAATCGACTATTGCGAATCGAATGAGCCTATTTTCAAACCATTTGCATCACATTTATCCATAATCCCCCTTTGGCCAAACCGCGGATTTCGCGCACCCATAACTCCGCGGAGCAAACCGTTTTTGAAAAAATTCAAAAAACGTACAAATCTACGATCCAAGCCCTATCCAATGATACCAATATCTCATTCCAATAATCATTTTTAAGCCAGATATGCTGTGGAAAAGTTATAGGGAAAACCGCGGTTTCACGTTTGTCTCGGATTTTGAACCCCTTAAACCCAACCGATTTGGGCGATCTTGGTGTCAATCGATAGCTATTTTAGTAAATGTTTGCCCATCTTCCCAGAACAAAATGCCAGCTCAACGTTTTCGGGCACTTTTGGGGATTCGCATCCATTCTAGTCGGATTTTTCAAAACCGGTTTGGGCCATACCGCGGAGCAGGAATCGAAATTCAAAAAAAGCTTTGGACAGGATGTTGTCCCATCAAATTCTGCATACCATAATGCAAAAAACCCGATCTCAAAAGCTCCACTCGATCCGGAAAAACCGCGAGGTCATGACAAAAGTCCATTTTTGGGGGGAGCGGAACAAACTCCGCGGATTATCTCCGCGCGGGGTGGACCAAAAAACTTTTTCATAATTTTCCTATGTAGCGGACCAGGTCGCCCACGGTACTAAAAAAAATTCACGACCTACGGAGCATTTTGAAGGCAGATCTTTGATTTTGAGTGTTTATCTACCGACCTTATTTTCTAGTAATAATAACTAGCCCCTGCGGGGCTCTCTTGCCTTATTATCATGTTTACTTCTTGGATATTAGAATCCCTGCGGGATTTCACTGTCTCTAGATGATTTTGGGGTCATTTATAGCTTAATCCGGCTTAATCCCCCTTAATCCCTTTTTATCCGGCTTAATCTCGCGGATGTTCCGGCCTTCGGCCGGGCCCACATGCCTTCGGCATGTTTATCTTTGGCCTTCGGCCCGTTTCCCGCCTTAATCCCACCATTTTGACACTTAATCCTCCTTAATCCCCCTTTATCCGGCTTAATCCCTCGCATCTTCCGGCCTTCGGCCGGGCCCACATGCCTTCGGCATGTTTATCTTTGGCCTTCGGCCCGTTTGCCGCCTTAATCCCACCATTTTGATACTTAATCCTCCTTAATCCCAATTTATCCGGCTTAATCTCGCGCACCTTTAGGTTTCGTAAAAAACGGATATGATATTCGTAATCCCCGACCCCGACTACCCCTTATACGACTATTTTTGAGAAAATTTTGGAAAAAACCGCTCCGCGGTTTGGCCACGGTAACTCGCGCACCGCTTGGCCAATCTCGAAATAAACTTGATATTCGGCTTCGCCGACCTTGATTATCCATCCTCCAAACTTTTGAAGAAAAAATTCGAGAAAAATTTTTTTGGAAACAGAAGGGTCCCCCCTATGGGTCTCAAAAAAACCGTTTTCCGCGCGGAGCTCCGCGCCGAGTGAAAATTTTTCGGGTTTCAAATTTTTGTCGTAAACTTGACCGAATTTCGGGTCGTTTGACACCAAAATCAGGCCAAACGCTCCACTACGAAGTCTTAAACTTGAATCTAACTGAAATTTTGCGACCTTATATTCTTATAATAATAACTAGCCCCTGCGGGGCTCTCTTGCCTTGAGATCATGATTACTTCTTGGATATTAGAATCCCTGCGGGATTTCACTGTCTCTAGATGATTTTTGGGTCATTTTATAGCTTAATCCGGCTTAATCCCCCTTAATCCGGCTTAATCCCCTTTATCCGGCTTAATCCCACGCACTTCCAGGCCTGTTATTTCCATCTTCGCCCCTTCGGGGCTCAAGGGGTGGCCTTCGGCCCCATTTCCCACCTTAATCCCATCATGTTGACCCTTAATCCACCTTAATCCGCCTTAATCCTCCTATATCCGGTTATATCCCGCGCACCAACCGGGCCTCCGGCCCGGCCCACGTGCCTTCGGCACGCTTTCCCTTCACTTCCGACCCATTTCCGACCTTAATCCAATCATTTTGGCCCTTAATCCCCCTTAAACCTCCTTAGTCCCCCTATATCCGGCTATATCCTGTCCACCTACTGGGCCTCCGGCCCGTCCCACGCGCCTTCGGCACGCTTACCCTTCACTTCCGACCCATTTCCCACCTTAATCCCATCATTTTGACCCTTAATCCGGCTTAATCCCCCTTTATCCGGCTATATCCCGCTCACCATTAAGTTTCGTGCAAAATGGATATGATATTCGGCTTCACCGACCCAGATTACCCCATATGCGACTATTTTTATGTTGAAATTGAAGAAAAAATATTTTTCCGCTCCGCGGTTTGGCTACGGTAACTCGCGCACCGCTCGGTAAACCCCGAAATTTTTTTCGATATTCGGCTTCGCCGACCTCGATTACCCATTCCTGAACACTTTTTAAGAAAAAATAAGAAAAAAAATTTTTCAAAAGTGCTTGGTCCCCCCTATGGGTACCAAAAAAACCGTTTTCCGCGCGGAGCTCCGCGCGGAGTAAAGTTGGAAAAAAGTTTGAAATTTTCTCATAATCTACGGCCGAAGTGACGTCGATCGAGACCAAATTCCCGACCTACGGAGCATTTTGAAGGCAGTTATGAGTTTCTAAAGGATGTTGGACCGACCTTATTTTCTTATAATAATAACTAGCCCCTGCGGGGCTCTCTTGCCTTGAGATATGTGGATCTATGTTTGGGATACTTCGTTTTTGGAATCCCTGCGGGATTTCACTGTCTCTAGGCCGATTTTCGCTTAATCCGGCTTAATCCATCTTTATCCGGCTTAATCCCCTTTATCCGGTTTAATCCCGCCCACTCGCAGGCCTTATGTTTCCATCTTCGCCCCTTCGGGGCTCAGGGGGTGGCCTTCGGCCCCTTTCCTCGTCTTAATCCCATCATTTTGACCCCTAATCCCTCTTAATCCTCTTTAATCCTCTTATATCCGGTTTAATCCTGCGTACACTCCTGGTCCTCCTTTTTCCATCTTCGCCCCTTCGGGGCTCAGGGGGTGGCCTCCGGCCCCTTTCCCTTCTTAATCCTATCATTTAGAACCTTAATCTCTCTTTATCCACCTTAATCCCCCTTTATCCAGTTATATCCCGAACATTTTACGGCCTTCGGCCGGGCCCCCGTGCCTTCGTCACGCTTCCACTTCAACTCCAATCCACTTCCAGAATCCATTTCTATTCAAATTGGCATATAATCATAACATTTTAGATGAATTTCTTCCTACTTTATGAGACGATGAAAATTGATGAAAATATTGGATTGGAAAATTTGAAATAATTTTTGAAATTTTATATCATTTTTATTTATTATGCTATGAATATAATATAAAGTATTTTAGATGCAGAATTTAATGGAGAATTTAATAAAAATATTTTAAAATTAAAAATTTTAAGTTAACCCCCTTAAAAATGGAATTTTTGAAAAATTTTCAAAAAATTAAATTTTTCAAAAAATTTCATAGGGGTTAGCTTTAAAAATTTTGAAATCATTTTTATTAAATTCTCCATAAAATTCTGCATCTAATAATGGAAAAAAAATCAAAGCTGTACCAATATTTACCTGAGATATGGCCAAAAATCCATTTGGCCAATGTCAGACCAAAGGGGGGACCCTTTGCTAATTTCTTGAAAATTTTTTTTTCAAAATTTTTATTTTCTCTATTGATATATATATCATTCGATTCAGAATGATCGATTTAGTCTATGAAATTTCAATTTCAGCCCAAAATAATCCATTTAAACCATAGTTATGGCCCTTTAAACTTTTCGGTTTAAGAAATTTCAAACCGGTTTAATCATAGTTTAAACCCATCTGTTTGAGCTGAAATTAAAATTTTATAGACTAAATCGACTATTGCGAATCGAATGAGCCTATTTTCAAACCATTTGTATCACATTTATCCATAATCCCCCTTTGGCCAAACCGCGGATTTCGCGCACCCATAACTCCGCGGAGCAAACCGTTTTTGAAAAAATTCAAAAAACGTACAAATCTACGATCCAAGCCCTATCCAATGATACCAATATCTCATTCCAATAATCATTTTTAAGCCAGATATGCTGTGGAAAAGTTATAGGGAAAACCGCGGTTTCACGTTTGTCTCGGATTTTGAACCCCTTAAACCCAACCGATTTGGGCGATCTTGGTGTCAATCGATAGCTATTTTAGTAAATGTTTGCCCATCTTCCCAGAACAAAATGCCAGCTCAACGTTTTCGGGCACTTTTGGGGATTCGCATCCATTCTAGTCGGATTTTTCAAAACCGGTTTGGGCCATACCGCGGAGCAGGAATCGAAATTCAAAAAAAGCTTTGGACAGGATGTTGTCCCATCAAATTCTGCATACCATAATGCAAAAAACCCGATCTCAAAAGCTCCACTCGATCCGGAAAAACCGCGAGGTCATGACAAAAGTCCATTTTTGGGGGGAGCGGAACAAACTCCGCGGATTATCTCCGCGCGGGGTGGACCAAAAAACTTTTTCATAATTTTCCTATGTAGCGGACCAGGTCGCCCACGGTACTAAAAAAAATTCACGACCTACGGAGCATTTTGAAGGCAGATCTTTGATTTTGAGTGTTTATCTACCGACCTTATTTTCTAGTAATAATAACTAGCCCCTGCGGGGCTCTTTTACCTTGAGATCACTTTGGCTTATTCGTTTTTAGAATCCCTTCGGGATTTCACTGTCTCTAGATGATTTTTGGGTCATTTTATAGCTTAATCCGGCTTAATCCCCCTTAATCCGCTTTAATCCCCTTTATCCGGCTTAATCCCACGCACTCCCAAGCCTGCTATTTCCATCTTCGCCCCTTCGGGGCTCATGGGGTGGCCTTCGGCCCCTTTTCCCACCTTATCCCATCATTTTGACCCTTATTCCGGCTTAATCCCCCTTAATCCCACTATATCCGGCTTAATCTCGCGCATCTTCCGGCCTTCGGCCGGGCCCACGTGCCTTCGGCACGCTTCCCCTTCACTTCAGACCCATTTCCCGCCATAATCCCATCATTTTGACCCTTAATCCCACTTAATCCCTCTTTATCCGGCTTAATCCCGCGCACCTTTAGGTTTCGTTCAAAACGGATATGATATTCGGCTTCGCCGGCCCAGATTACCCCATATAACACTATTTTTAAGTCAAAATCGAGGAAAAATTATTTTTCCGCTCCGCGGTTTGGCCACGGTAACTCGCGCACCGCTTGGCCAATCCCGAAATAAGTTCGATATTCGGCTTCGCCGACCTCGATTACCCATTCCCTGAACTTTTGGAGAAAAAAATCGAGAAAAAATTTTTTGAAAAGTGCTTGGTCCCCCCTATGGGTACCAAAAAAACCGTTTTCCGCGCGGAGCTCCGCGCGGAGTGAAAATTTTGAAAATCTGGAAGTTTTGTCGGGGTCCCGACCTGGTCTGTGCACCTTTTTTAAAAAAGGTGCAGCCTACTGATCAAACCCCGAGCCTGTGAATTTGCATTTATGATATTGGGGTCTTGTTATATTCTAGTAATAAACTAGACCCGGGGGCAAGCCCCGGGTCTAGTTATTTTTAACAGCCATCATGTAGTGTGGTGGTGATTATGTTTGTTCAGTATTTAAAAACCTTTTCCTAGAGTTGTACATTTTTTGTTGTTTAGGGGGGCTTCGCCCCCCTTTTGGAGGGTTTAGGGGCTCCGCCCCCTTTAGGCGCGAGCTAAGCGAGCGCGACTTATTCATGAAATAAATTAATAATATATATCAATGAAGGATGTAAATTCTGAATTTAATATTATTTTTTTTATAAAGTTGCATGGCAACAAAATTGTGCTTAGCAACTTTTTTGCGCAACTTTAAAAAAATCCCAAAAATTTGGATTTAAGATATTTTTACTTATATTATTCTATTACATCAAAATTTTTCTACAGAACTTTGCGGAATTTAATAAAAATTTTTAAGAAATATTTTCATTCTTTATAGATTAGATATAAAAATACACTTTTAATAATATAAAACTTATACTTCATAATTATTTATTTTTTTTCGGTTTGTACTTTCTCGTTGGTCAGGGGGGTTAGGGGGAGGGGTCCGCTACGCTCGGCCTCGGCTCCCTCCGCTCGGTCGGCCCGCTCCGCGGGCCTCCCTCGCTCCGGGAGCCTCGGCCTCGCTTCGCTACCCCCTCCCCCTCCCCCCTGAAACCCCCCACACCCCCACCCACGAACAGCCGGCGCGCTTCGCGCGCCCCCATAGCTCGCTTCGCTCGCTCACTTTACCCAACATTATAATTTTGTTCATATTTATTAGTTTTTCCCACCTCTGAGTCATTTTTGGTGCTTCGCCCCTCATTTTAGTCATTTTTTGGTATTCGCGCGCTGCGCGCGCGCTTGCAGCGCGAGCTAAGCGAGCCCAATCATCATCATTTTACTCAGTTTTTCATGGGCTTTCGAATGGTATATCACATGACATATAAAAATGTTCCATTCGAAAAATCTCGATTTTGGCACTTTGTGCCGAACTTTCGAGACCGGCACAACTCTGTGGCATGTTGTCCAAATTTCGAGATCGATAGCTCATTCGACGCGCCTTTCAAAACTGCACAATATATGTCGGGCGCACGTTAGCGCGCTGAAAGCGCACCGAGTTATGGTCGAAAAACCTCAAAAAATATGGGTTTTAAACCGTTTTTGAAAATTTCAAGGAGAGGTCGTAACGGTGCCGTGAAAAATCTTTCTGTTTAAATTGTTGCGCACATGTCCAAGAATCTTTGGGCAAAATTTCAGCCCAATCGTATGGTTGCGCATTGAGATAAAATTCGAGATGTGCCGCACCCCCCACAGAATTTACTGAAGGGTTTAAAACTAGACCCGGGGGCAAGCCCCGGGTCTAGTTATTTTTAACAGCCATCATGTAGTGTGGTGGTGATTATGTTTGTTCAGTATTTAAAAACCTTTTCCTAGAGTTGTACATTTTTTGTTGTTTAGGGGGGCTTCGCCCCCCTTTTGGAGGGTTTAGGGGCTCCGCCCCCTTTAGGCGCGAGCTAAGCGAGCGCGACTTATTCATGAAATAAATTAATAATATATATCAATGAAGGATGTAAATTCTGAATTTAATATTATTTTTTTTATAAAGTTGCATGGCAACAAAATTGTGCTTAGCAACTTTTTTGCGCAACTTTAAAAAAATCCCAAAAATTTGGATTTAAGATATTTTTACTTATATTATTCTATTACATCAAAATTTTTCTACAGAACTTTGCGGAATTTAATAAAAATTTTTAAGAAATATTTTCATTCTTTATAGATTAGATATAAAAATACACTTTTAATAATATAAAACTTATACTTCATAATTATTTATTTTTTTTCGGTTTGTACTTTCTCGTTGGTCAGGGGGGTTAGGGGGAGGGGTCCGCTACGCTCGGCCTCGGCTCCCTCCGCTCGGTCGGCCCGCTCCGCGGGCCTCCCTCGCTCCGGGAGCCTCGGCCTCGCTTCGCTACCCCCTCCCCCTCCCCCCTGAAACCCCCCACACCCCCACCCACGAACAGCCGGCGCGCTTCGCGCGCCCCCATAGCTCGCTTCGCTCGCTCACTTTACCCAACATTATAATTTTGTTCATATTTATTAGTTTTTCCCACCTCTGAGTCATTTTTGGTGCTTCGCCCCTCATTTTAGTCATTTTTTGGTATTCGCGCGCTGCGCGCGCGCTTGCAGCGCGAGCTAAGCGAGCCCAATCATCATCATTTTACTCAGTTTTTCATGGGCTTTCGAATGGTATATCACATGACATATAAAAATGTTCCATTCGAAAAATCTCGATTTTGGCACTTTGTGCCGAACTTTCGAGACCGGCACAACTCTGTGGCATGTTGTCCAAATTTCGAGATCGATAGCTCATTCGACGCGCCTTTCAAAACTGCACAATATATGTCGGGCGCACGTTAGCGCGCTGAAAGCGCACCGAGTTATGGTCGAAAAACCTCAAAAAATATGGGTTTTAAACCGTTTTTGAAAATTTCAAGGAGAGGTCGTAACGGTGCCGTGAAAAATCTTTCTGTTTAAATTGTTGCGCACATGTCCAAGAATCTTTGGGCAAAATTTCAGCCCAATCGTATGGTTGCGCATTGAGATAAAATTCGAGATGTGCCGCACCCCCCACAGAATTTACTGAAGGGTTTAAAACTAGACCCGGGGGCAAGCCCCGGGTCTAGTTATTTTTAACAGCCATCATGTAGTGTGGTGGTGATTATGTTTGTTCAGTATTTAAAAACCTTTTCCTAGAGTTGTACATTTTTTGTTGTTTAGGGGGGCTTCGCCCCCCTTTTGGAGGGTTTAGGGGCTCCGCCCCCTTTAGGCGCGAGCTAAGCGAGCGCGACTTATTCAGGAAATAAATTAATAATATATATCAATGAAGGATGTAAATTCTGAATTTAATATTATTTTTTTTATAAAGTTGCATGGCAACAAAATTGTGCTTAGCAACTTTTTTGCGCAACTTTAAAAAAATCCCAAAAATTTGGATTTAAGATATTTTTACTTATATTATTCTATTACATCAAAATTTTTCTACAGAACTTTGCGGAATTTAATAAAAATTTTTAAGAAATATTTTCATTCTTTATAGATTAGATATAAAAATACACTTTTAATAATATAAAACTTATACTTCATAATTATTTATTTTTTTTCGGTTTGTACTTTCTCGTTGGTCAGGGGGGTTAGGGGGAGGGGTCCGCTACGCTCGGCCTCGGCTCCCTCCGCTCGGTCGGCCCGCTCCGCGGGCCTCCCTCGCTCCGGGAGCCTCGGCCTCGCTTCGCTACCCCCTCCCCCTCCCCCCTGAAACCCCCCACACCCCCACCCACGAACAGCCGGCGCGCTTCGCGCGCCCCCATAGCTCGCTTCGCTCGCTCACTTTACCCAACATTATAATTTTGTTCATATTTATTAGTTTTTCCCACCTCTGAGTCATTTTTGGTGCTTCGCCCCTCATTTTAGTCATTTTTTGGTATTCGCGCGCTGCGCGCGCGCTTGCAGCGCGAGCTAAGCGAGCCCAATCATCATCATTTTACTCAGTTTTTCATGGGCTTTCGAATGGTATATCACATGACATATAAAAATGTTCCATTCGAAAAATCTCGATTTTGGCACTTTGTGCCGAACTTTCGAGACCGGCACAACTCTGTGGCATGTTGTCCAAATTTCGAGATCGATAGCTCATTCGACGCGCCTTTCAAAACTGCACAATATATGTCGGGCGCACGTTAGCGCGCTGAAAGCGCACCGAGTTATGGTCGAAAAACCTCAAAAAATATGGGTTTTAAACCGTTTTTGAAAATTTCAAGGAGAGGTCGTAACGGTGCCGTGAAAAATCTTTCTGTTTAAATTGTTGCGCACATGTCCAAGAATCTTTGGGCAAAATTTCAGCCCAATCGTATGGTTGCGCATTGAGATAAAATTCGAGATGTGCCGCACCCCCCACAGAATTTACTGAAGGGTTTAAACTAGACCCGGGGGCAAGCCCCGGGTCTAGTTATTTTTAACAGCCATCATGTAGTGTGGTGGTGATTATGTTTGTTCAGTATTTAAAAACCTTTTCCTAGAGTTGTACATTTTTTGTTGTTTAGGGGGGCTTCGCCCCCCTTTTGGAGGGTTTAGGGGCTCCGCCCCCTTTAGGCGCGAGCTAAGCGAGCGCGACTTATTCATGAAATAAATTAATAATATATATCAATGAAGGATGTAAATTCTGAATTTAATATTATTTTTTTTATAAAGTTGCATGGCAACAAAATTGTGCTTAGCAACTTTTTTGCGCAACTTTAAAAAAATCCCAAAAATTTGGATTTAAGATATTTTTACTTATATTATTCTATTACATCAAAATTTTTCTACAGAACTTTGCGGAATTTAATAAAAATTTTTAAGAAATATTTTCATTCTTTATAGATTAGATATAAAAATACACTTTTAATAATATAAAACTTATACTTCATAATTATTTATTTTTTTTCGGTTTGTACTTTCTCGTTGGTCAGGGGGGTTAGGGGGAGGGGTCCGCTACGCTCGGCCTCGGCTCCCTCCGCTCGGTCGGCCCGCTCCGCGGGCCTCCCTCGCTCCGGGAGCCTCGGCCTCGCTTCGCTACCCCCTCCCCCTCCCCCCTGAAACCCCCCACACCCCCACCCACGAACAGCCGGCGCGCTTCGCGCGCCCCCATAGCTCGCTTCGCTCGCTCACTTTACCCAACATTATAATTTTGTTCATATTTATTAGTTTTTCCCACCTCTGAGTCATTTTTGGTGCTTCGCCCCTCATTTTAGTCATTTTTTGGTATTCGCGCGCTGCGCGCGCGCTTGCAGCGCGAGCTAAGCGAGCCCAATCATCATCATTTTACTCAGTTTTTCATGGGCTTTCGAATGGTATATCACATGACATATAAAAATGTTCCATTCGAAAAATCTCGATTTTGGCACTTTGTGCCGAACTTTCGAGACCGGCACAACTCTGTGGCATGTTGTCCAAATTTCGAGATCGATAGCTCATTCGACGCGCCTTTCAAAACTGCACAATATATGTCGGGCGCACGTTAGCGCGCTGAAAGCGCACCGAGTTATGGTCGAAAAACCTCAAAAAATATGGGTTTTAAACCGTTTTTGAAAATTTCAAGGAGAGGTCGTAACGGTGCCGTGAAAAATCTTTCTGTTTAAATTGTTGCGCACATGTCCAAGAATCTTTGGGCAAAATTTCAGCCCAATCGTATGGTTGCGCATTGAGATAAAATTCGAGATGTGCCGCACCCCCCACAGAATTTACTGAAGGGTTTAAACTAGACCCGGGGGCAAGCCCCGGGTCTAGTTATTTTTAACAGCCATCATGTAGTGTGGTGGTGATTATGTTTGTTCAGTATTTAAAAACCTTTTCCTAGAGTTGTACATTTTTTGTTGTTTAGGGGGGCTTCGCCCCCCTTTTGGAGGGTTTAGGGGCTCCGCCCCCTTTAGGCGCGAGCTAAGCGAGCGCGACTTATTCATGAAATAAATTAATAATATATATCAATGAAGGATGTAAATTCTGAATTTAATATTATTTTTTTTATAAAGTTGCATGGCAACAAAATTGTGCTTAGCAACTTTTTTGCGCAACTTTAAAAAAATCCCAAAAATTTGGATTTAAGATATTTTTACTTATATTATTCTATTACATCAAAATTTTTCTACAGAACTTTGCGGAATTTAATAAAAATTTTTAAGAAATATTTTCATTCTTTATAGATTAGATATAAAAATACACTTTTAATAATATAAAACTTATACTTCATAATTATTTATTTTTTTTCGGTTTGTACTTTCTCGTTGGTCAGGGGGGTTAGGGGGAGGGGTCCGCTACGCTCGGCCTCGGCTCCCTCCGCTCGGTCGGCCCGCTCCGCGGGCCTCCCTCGCTCCGGGAGCCTCGGCCTCGCTTCGCTACCCCCTCCCCCTCCCCCCTGAAACCCCCCACACCCCCACCCACGAACAGCCGGCGCGCTTCGCGCGCCCCCATAGCTCGCTTCGCTCGCTCACTTTACCCAACATTATAATTTTGTTCATATTTATTAGTTTTTCCCACCTCTGAGTCATTTTTGGTGCTTCGCCCCTCATTTTAGTCATTTTTTGGTATTCGCGCGCTGCGCGCGCGCTTGCAGCGCGAGCTAAGCGAGCCCAATCATCATCATTTTACTCAGTTTTTCATGGGCTTTCGAATGGTATATCACATGACATATAAAAATGTTCCATTCGAAAAATCTCGATTTTGGCACTTTGTGCCGAACTTTCGAGACCGGCACAACTCTGTGGCATGTTGTCCAAATTTCGAGATCGATAGCTCATTCGACGCGCCTTTCAAAACTGCACAATATATGTCGGGCGCACGTTAGCGCGCTGAAAGCGCACCGAGTTATGGTCGAAAAACCTCAAAAAATATGGGTTTTAAACCGTTTTTGAAAATTTCAAGGAGAGGTCGTAACGGTGCCGTGAAAAATCTTTCTGTTTAAATTGTTGCGCACATGTCCAAGAATCTTTGGGCAAAATTTCAGCCCAATCGTATGGTTGCGCATTGAGATAAAATTCGAGATGTGCCGCACCCCCCACAGAATTTACTGAAGGGTTTAATAACTAGCCCCTGCGGGGCTCTCTTGCCTTATTATCATGTTTACTTCTTGGATATTAGAATCCCTGCGGGATTTCACTGTCTCTAGATGATTTTGGAGTCATTTATAGCTTAATCCGGCTTTATCCCTCTTAATCCACTTTAATCCCCTTTATCCGGCTTAATCCCACGCACTCCCACGCCTGCTATTTCCATTTTCGCCCCTTCGGGGCTCAAGGGGTGGCCTTCGGCCCCTTTCCCCACTTTAATCCCATCATTTTGACCCTTAATCCGGCTTAATCCCCCTTAATCCCCCTATATCCGGCTATATCCAGCCCAGCTACCGGGCCTCCGGCCCGGCCCACGTGCCTTCGGCACGCTTCCCCTTCACTTCCGACTCAATTCCCGCCTTAATCTCACCATTTTGACACTTAATCCCACTTAATCCCCCTTTATCCAGCTTAATCCCGCGCACCTTTAGGTTTCGTTCAAAACGGATATGATATTCGTGATCCCCGACCCCGATTACCCCATAAACGACCATTTTTGTGAAAATTTTGGAAAAAACCGCTCCGCGGTTTGGCCACGGTAACTCGCGCACCGCTTGGCCAATCCCGAAATAAGTTCGATATTCGGCTTCGCCGACCTCGATTACCCATTCCCTGAACTTTTGGAGAAAAAAATCGAGAAAAAATTTTTTGAAAAGTGCTTGGTCCCCCCTATGGGTACCAAAAAAACCGTTTTCCGCGCGGAGCTCCGCGCGGAGTGAAAATTTTGAAAATCTGGAAGTTTTGTCGGGGTCCCGACCTGGTCTGTGCACCTTTTTTAAAAAAGGTGCAGCCTACTGATCAAACCCCGAGCCTGTGAATTTGCATTTATGATATTGGGGTCTTGTTATATTCTAGTAATAATAATTGATTTAATAAAATTGGATTAGCTGAATTATTAATATTAGTTTGTAATTTTTAGGATTATTAATAAAATAATTAATTCAGCCTCTCAATTATTTAAGCTAAAATCAATGGCTTTCAATGAACTTTATTAGTTAAAAAATTAAAAATCATTTTTTTTTTGAAATTGTAAAATAGAATTAGAAAACTAGTTTCAAAAAATTATTTTTAATATATTAAAAATTAAAAATAGGTACTTATAAATAATTAAGTAATTTCAATAATTGTTAATTAATTATATTTGTAATTCATAAAAATTTGCACACCTTTTAAACAATTTTCCCCATTGCCAGCTTGATCAGAGCATTTGCATAAATCCACAAATTCCTCATTTGCCGGAAACCATTTGCCCAGTGGGGAACAAATCAAGCCCATTGCCCCCTTCCCGCCATTTACGCATTTCCCTGGAACTGTGTGATTTTCGGATTTGACCGATGTTCGGGGGAAAAGTGTTGAGCCCAATTGAAGCTGGAAATGTCTTGTTAATAATTTGAGTTTTTTAATGATCCTGATTATATTTTTGGCCGATTTTTACATTTTAGAAGAAATATTTTAAATATTTTATAAATTTTTGGTTCTTTCCCATTGTAAATTCATTCATATTGCAAATTTCTATCTGACTCACTAACGAATATCTAAATAAGAATCTTTAAATTTATTAATAAAACATAACCATTGTGTTAGCATTTTCTATTGATCATTTTGTTATTAAAATGAATGAATAAAAAATAAAAATTGTCCAAAAATTTTTTGGTCTTAAAAACGAAGATAATACTCCCAATTAATTTGTTGTCAATTCTTTCTCTATTTAATTTATTTTAATTAACTTTTTATAATATATTTATTCATGTTTCAAAAATTAACCTTTGGGCAAGCGGTGATTGTAATTTTCATTCGTTCCATTTTCAGCTCTGGCGATTGTTCATCAACGGAAATTTGAAGCCAGAGAAATGGATGTTCCAATGAAAATTGAATTGAATGCACAGTTGGGTCGGCCAAAACGCCACCTTAAAAAATTTATAATACTCCGAGAATTCATGCGAAATCCTATCAAAACAAATTAGGAAAAAATACTTTTGGAATATATTTTAATAAAGCCTATTTAGGCGCTATTTATATTTGATATTTTTATTCCGGAATTAAGCTTGTGTAACTTACACTTGGATTAAATATATTTTATGTATCTTACGCATAAATTAAATAAACTTTTGTATGTCTTATGTTTGGATTAAATAGTATACTTTTGTATGTTTTATGTTTGGATTAAATAGTATACTTTTGTATGTTTTATGTTTGGATTAAATAGTATACTTTTGTATGTCTTATGTTTGGATTAAATAGTATACTTTTGTAATTCGTATATCTTATGTATTTTAGGCTAATATATTTTATTCCCTCCTAACGAAAGAAGGGAGGAATATATTTTTATTCCCTGGAAAGATGTTTTGGTATATCCATCTAGAGAATATATGGAAAAAAATAATCATTTAAATTATACCAAGTGGTGTGAAATGTTCACTAGACGGTGGCCCTTCCAAATGGATATCTGTTGAATAATAGCTCAACCAAACAAGGCAATTTTGGCATGGAATTGGCGACAGTTCGATTGAAGCATCCAGCCAATCCTTAGCAGATACTTCCACCACTGGAGAGATTAAAAAACTGAAATATTAAATATTGAATTTATTATAGCTCTTTCGAAGCGGCTCTCGAGCTGTATTAATTGTTGTTTTTATTATCATATTAATATCATAGTTAATCAAATTACTTCTTAATGCCAACCAGTGGCCTGAAGCTCCAACGACCGTTGCCCAATTGTGACCACTGAAAAATATAATAGATTTAAAAAATTATTATTTTAAAAATTAATTATAAATGAATTTTTATTATAAATAATTTATTTACGTGAGCCGATGCCGTCCAACTAGCTGTGCCCGCATTTTTTGCACTGTCAAATGCCATCTCTGTGAATGGAATGGCGGCATTGATCGACGACTGCCAATTCTGCCGTATTTCGCTCTTTTCAATTTGACGCTTTTTTCTCCCAATTTTCGTTGGCATTTTATCTTTCTTCTCCGCTTAATTTTATTATATTTTTATTTAAATTAATATTATTTAATTAATTTTTATTATTTCAAAATTATGATTTACCTTTTATACATGTTCTTGGTGTTGGATCGCTGAGTCGATAATTTGGCTGTGCACAATGGAAGGTGACTTTTTCGCCAACGCTGATTTTGTATTTATCTGCCATCAAAAGAGAATGCACATCGGGCATGGTCAGCTGGCAATGTTCTTTTTCCTTTGCTTAATTTAAATTTAATTATTTTTCTATAATTTACTGTTAAAATAAAATTTGATTTTGTCAAAAAGTTAAAATAAATAAATTTTTAATTATTTTTTAAAAATAATTTTCTATTATTATTATTATTTTTATATTTTTTAAATAATTTTTAAATAGTTTTTTAAAATATTTTTTTACATTAAAAAAATTTAATAAAGCAATTATTTAAAAAATATCCATTTTATTGATTATGGTTTTTATAATTTAATATATGATTGGTAAATAAAATCATGATTTGGCCGATTCAAAAATGTTCTTATTACACATTTGATATTTTTAATTATTTTTCTTTTCATTTACCTATGCAAATTGGTGGTCCATTACTCCATTTGCCATTTGGTAGACAAATGGCTTTGTTCGCTCCAATCATCAAATAATCGTTTTCATTATTTTTCCCATTTTCGCATTCAAATTCCAATATTTCATTGATGTCAAATTCTGTTTTTGATCCTTTTATTTTTGTCATTGAATTTGGTAATGTTGGTGCTTGGCATGAAAATGCTAAATAAGGGAAAGAATTAATTTTTTATCTTATTTAAATAAAAATTTTTTATTTAATTTAAATTTATAATTAATTATGTATAATTTTCTTAATTTATTAATTTTTTTAATTAAAAAAAATTATTTTTAAAATTATTTTTATTAACTTTTTGTGCATTTTTCAGCCAAATTTTCGTCTCCTTTCCATTGCCCATTTTTTCCACATTCCATTTTTGCCGTTGGGCCAATCAAAACAGATGAAGCATTTTTGTTGTTTGTTCGACAAAAAATCGACAAATTTGTGCCAGCAAAATTAAATCCTTCAGAATTATGGAAAAACAAATTTTCTCCATTTTTTATTGAAGGATATGGGCATTGTTGAGCTTAAATTTAAAAAAAATATTATTAATTTTAGATGAATATTTTATTGATAATTTTAATTTAAATTTCAATAAAAAAATATTTTAAAAGAAAAATAATTTTATTAACTATAAAAAATGGACGTACCTAAACAGGAAATTTGCGGCCTACTCCAAGTCCCATTTTCGTTGCATTCTGAAAACGAATGGTTGCCCTTCTGCAATGATCCATCCGGGCATTTGTAAAAGGCACGACTTCCAAATAGATTGCCTCGACTTTGATTAATCAGCTGCTGGATTGGAAACAAAAATTTGGATGGTGGCAATATTTCCTCAGGTACATTCGGACATTTGATTGCTGTAAACGAGGGATAATTTCAATTAATTGGATTTTTTTATTAGATAATTTTATAAGATTCATTGCAAAATTTGAAAAAATTTTAAAATTATATTTCAAATGAAATTTATGATAATAAAAAGTATTTTTCATTCGTTAAAAAAATTAATTTACAATTTGATTATATTAATTCATAAATGTGAAAAAAATTTTTTAATATTTTCTAATATTTTATTTTATTTATTTAATCAAAAAATAACTACAAAAAACTTTAATGAAAACTTGTGCCCAATGTCATGCGCATGTCAAATTTATGGTGCGATCGGTTTTCGCACACCACATAAACGAAATAAACATCATCATTCGTTTCTTAATTCATTTCCATCAATTTTGTTATGATCAAAGCGCAAATTGATGACAATTTTTCATTCCTAACTATTCTCATGATCAAATTATCTTGAAAGTTAATGTGATTCATATATTAGTTCATTCATAATTTATTTCTAAAATGTTGAATGCAATAAAACTTTTAATTCTTCATGCAATTTTATTTAAAACTTAAGTTATATTTCCACTCCACCTCTTTTTAAACAGACATTAAAATTCCGTCTCGGTTTTTATTTTAAAAATTAACTAATAAACAGATGGCATAATGTTTATGAGAGCGGTCATTTCTTAAATAAACTTTTAATTCCACCTCTTTTTTAAAAGAGCATATTATTCTGCTAGTATTCAATTTTTAATCTCATGGAAATTTAATCTTTTAAACTAGAATCATCTGCAGATCAAAAGATTTACGCCAAATCTTTTTCAACAATGTTAAAATTCCCTCATCATCCATCTTTTTGTCCAATTCGCCAAATTCAGTCAATAATTATGCGCGAACAAATTGACCAAAAACAAAACCAAAACCCAACATCAGCGATCAACAGCTCAGGAGTTCCATCTTTTTTCCAACATTTCTTCCACTTTTCAGCACACCTTATTTCCTTTTGCAAATTCCTGTTTACAACATAGCCTCTTTCATTATTTCATTCGGTTATATATTTTATGAGCGCAAAAATCATTTTTATTAACGTGATTTTCATTCGCATTCTCATTGCGTGCACAAATACAAAGTACTAGTAGAACCATAATTTGGAGCGCAAAACAGAATTTATTTTTTTTTAAATATATATTTTTATTATTATATTAATTTTATACTTAATATTTACACTAAAATTTAACTGAGATCTTTTTATTTATTTCAAAAAATTGATGCCAATTCCATTTAGCATAAAATTATAGTAGAATTTATCCAAATTTTAGCATCGAAAAATCAACATGTGACCTAAAAACTTGATCAAATTGGACTCAATTTTAGACCCGATCCTGTCAATCAAATAAAGCCACGAATGTAAAGCTAAGTTTAAAATTAATTCCATAGCCCCAACCTATTTTATGTCTATTACCGCCTTAATTGTTATTCGGAACAGAACGAAAAATTTTAATTAAATTCCTTGATTTTATGAGTAAATTAATATTTTCTTATAAAAATACAAACATTTAATTTGAAAAAGTATTTTGCATGAAATCAGCATGGATCCATAAATACATCCTACTCTAACCAAAATTATACTACATTTCTTTGTGAATTATGCATCCCACGCAAATATAACGCCATTTCCTTTGCAATTATTTCTTCCGCCGACACAAAGGTGTGTTCAACAAATTGAGCAAAAAAAAAAATTTCGGCGGTCTCTTTACTCTTCCACATTCATCCATTTCCGCCCTCAGGCGCTCTCCAAAAGCGGAGAACAAACAACGCATAAATCTTCGGACATATGAAATACCCTTATTATATTTTTGGGTGGAATTTGGGGAATAATAAGCGCTCGAGCCAGCCATTTTCCCCATATCCCCTTATTCATTCTGCCAGCCTAAAGCAATGGACCCCCTCCACCCTTTTCCGCCCAATTTTATATTTTCTGCCCTAGAGGGATGAATATAGGGCAAGTTGTGAAATTGAGAACAAACCAAAAATTTTTTTGGGGTGGAGGGTCAGACAATTAGAAGGTTGGAAAACTCTGAAATTGTAAATTTTTCAGGCAAAATTTTTAAATAATTTTGTATACCAACTAATAAATATTTTTTTAATTTTTTCCTGAATCCGTGCCTACCCAAAATCCAATGAAAATTGTAAATAAGAGAAATTTCGGGTTAACATTTTAATATTTAATAAAATTTTTATTAATTATAAATCGGATATTTTTTTGTGATTAGACTATTTTAATTTCCTTTTAAAAGCTTTAATATTTTTATAAATTATAAATCGGATTTTTTTGTGATTAGACTATTTTAATTTTTTTCAATAGCTTTTAAGAAATTCTTTTATCTTTCTGGGAAAATAATTTGAAGGTTGGCATAAAAGAATTAAAAAGTTTCACACGGATTTAGAGACAAAGGTAAAAGGCATAATAAATATAATATGTGGCGATATAATAGAATCTTTGACGAAAATTTTTTGCATTGATGCTATTCAATAGTCTAGAAATTTATTAAAATAATTTCTGCGATAATTTATATCTCTGCACTTTTATTTTCCTTATTTAGCCTACTTTTTGGACATTTACATACATTATTTATCTTGTTTTTTGTGCTCCACCATTTTTGGAACATTCCCCAGAATGAAATTTGAGCCATGATATTTATCGTAATAAAACTCATATACATTTTTTCCCAAACCTAATTTGCTGCAACAGCCGAAAAAAATTTCTAGCGTTTTCTAAAAGGAAAATAAAAATTTTTAATATTTTATTTGTCAGAATTTATTCAAAATCTATGGATTAATTGAATACTCATCAGAAACCCTTTATTAACTATAAATATTATTATTTTAAAAAGGCTAAAAAAATAAAATTTTTTTCAAAAAATGAGGAAGGGAAATAGAATAATTATTAAGACATAAAATAAATAATATTAATATGAGAAAATTAATTTACGAAATTAATTTTTGTGGCCATAAAACTTGTCTCTAATATAAGCAATAAAGTATGTATTAGTCATAGGTTTACATAGTGTGGGATTAGAGTTAAGATTATTAGGAATGAATTAAAATCTTCAAAAAGTCTCTGAATTTTGTCGATTTTTCGACATGAATTTTTTTTTGTAAATTAAAAACTTAGAAAAATAAAATTTGAAAAATCGGAATTAACAACAATTCTACTCAATAAACTACCACATCATCCATTCCTAATTGTCCAATTTTTCTTGAGAGCTATAAAAATTATTTATGCATATTAGCCCGCCTACATACTTGTTCAGTGTCTCAATTAAATTGCCAAAAATATATTTGATGCTATCATTTTTCGTGTATCCAAAGGAAATGATGGTGAATGTGGGAAAGGGCGGAACCACTAAATTCCACAAACAATGGGATAAATTTGGGTACAAGAACCAAATTTCAAGCCTATATAAAAGATAGGAATTTTGGCAGTTTTTATTTTTCAGCCAAATAATATTTTTAAATTATATTTTTAAATTTTTTTTTTAATTTTTAAGAAAAGAGCCGAATTAAATCTATTTGTAAAAAAAATTTTTATAAAATTAAAATAAATATTTTTTAAAATTTTATTTATAAATTAAAAATGACGTCTAAAAATTTTGGTGAAAATTAATTAATTTAATATCCAAAATTTTCTAAAAATTTTACAAATTGTTAAGCTAAAAATTACAAATAAAAAATTTTTCTCCAAATTTAGCAAAAAACTCATAAAAATTCCCAAAAATTTCTATTTCTATAAATAAAATGAGCAACAGCAGCGGATTCTACGACAATTTGAGCGTTTCGGACGGCGATTTGTCCTTATCAAATTCGGTGACCACTCCAACTGGGGTGGATCGCTTAAGGCCAAACAATTCCGAGTCAAATGTTCGAAACAAGGCGGCTAAAAAAGCTGCAGAGGAGGCAGAAAATGTTATTGGCACACCATTGACCACCGAATCTGAGGAACGAATTGAATTGAAGGTGATTAAAATATTCGAACTTTATTATTCAAGCGCCAAAATTTTTTGATTGAGAATTGGGATTTGAATTAATATTTATTTAAGGTCCCATCCCCGTCGTCATTGGAATCGTCAAGTAACCAAAAAGACCAACAGGATCGATCACCTCATTTGCGAGAAATGGTTTGTTGGCATATTTTTAATAATATTTAATCAATTTATTTATCACTGAAAAATTATTTATGCCCTTTTTAATTAAATTATTTCAAAAACTAAATTTTCTTCTGTAGAAAATTTATTTTTTATATTTTTAATTCAGTTCATCTTATGCAAATTTTTCTGTTAGTTTAAAATTTAAATTCAAAGCTTAGCAATTTTTTATTTTTTATAATCCAAAATTTATGCTATATTAATACATTTTATTTATCATTAGGGCTAAATTAAGCTCGTTTATATTTTTTTCAAAACATTTTTTATAATTTTTGGTGGATTCAATTATAAATGCATTTTTATTAAATAAAATTTATTTATAAAATGATAGAAATTTAATTAAATGGCCTTATTGCCTTTATAATCATTTTTTAGGAATAAAATTGTAAATTAATTTTGTATAAATTTTTTATAATTTAAATTTTTTTATTTAAATTTTTTTAAAATTTTTTTAAAGATGAAAGCTTATGAGAGCATAATCAGCCATGTTGGTGAGGATGTCAATCGGCAAGGCCTACTCAAAACACCAATGCGCGCCGCCAAAGCATTGCTCTATTTCACCAAGGGATATGAGGAAAATTTTGACGGTACAATTTCGAATAATTAATTTTACTAATTTAATTATTTCTATTAAAGATGTGCTAAATGAAGCAGTTTTTGATGAGGACACGGACGAGATGGTTAGTGTTAATTTTTAACTTTTGTAAATTGAGTCAAACTTTTGTGCATCTTGTCTAATATTTAAGCAATATTTCAAATCATTAATAAAATTTTAGTACTATTTGATTTAACATAATGCCCAAAAAGTTATGGCCAAAACTGCTTTGGTCTATTTACAGCTTTCGAATATTTATTTTTCTAAATATTTTCAATTTAAAAAGGTGATTGTCCGAGATATCGAAATGTTTTCTCTTTGTGAGCATCATTTGGTCCCATTCTTGGGTCGTGTCCATATTGGCTATTTACCAAACAAAAAAGTGCTTGGCCTTAGCAAATTGGCCCGAATTGTCGAAATGTTCAGTCGACGATTACAAGGTTATTTACTATTAATTTTATAATCAAAAGTTGTTTTAAATTGAACTATATTTTGGGTATAATTTGATTTTTAAGGCCGTAATAATAATAAAAATAATTTTAAAAAATTTATATGGAAAAATGATTCATTTTTACTATTTAGTGAGATTTAAATTAATTAAATAATTGACCGAAATTCATAAAAATTTTTTTTTGCAGTTCAAGAACGATTAACAAAGCAAATTGCTTCAGCGATTTTACAAGCCGTACATCCTACGGGCGTTGGGGTCGTGATTGAAGCCAGGTAAATTTAATTATTATTATTTGGTTATTAAATATTAAAAAATTGCTTTCTAATTTCAGTCATATGTGTATGGTTATGCGCGGTGTGCAAAAAATTAATGCGACCACAACAACTTCCTGCATGCTGGGCGTATTTCGGTGATATGATAATAAAAAAAAAATAATTTTAAAAATTTTTTAATTAAAATTATATAGAAAATTCACCAATTCTTTTGCCAAATTTGTAATTATAAAAATACCAATTTTAAATTTTATAATTTACAAGAAAATAGAATTTTTAGAAAAAATAAATTGTTTAATAATTTCAGTGATGATCCAAAAACGCGCGAGGAATTCCTGACATTGATTAAGAAATAAATTCGACTAATACCCTCTATGCGCGAATTTATTGATGTTGAGAAAAGAATGAAGTGAAATGATACAATTTAATTTTTAATATTTAAAAAATTTTAATTGAATATTTTTGTAATTATTTTTCGACATGGTTTTTTTCACCATTAGATATATTTTATTGTATTGTATTTTAAATAAACATAAATGTATTATTTAACAGTTTATTAAAAATTTTAATTTTTAAATTTATTTTAAAAACTTTTGCACCTTGGGACATTAAACTTTTATTTTGCTTATTTTGACAATTTAATAAAAATAAATATTTATTTTCACCTTCGCATTTTGGTTCCGGCATCCATTTTCCATCCGGCATACAATACACATTTGTTGGCTCCAATGGTTTAAAGCTGTAAATTTTTTTATTATTACTTTTTATCAATCTCGCGAAGTAATATAAAAGTGACATACCCAAATTGGCAGCCAAAAGATATTAGGCCCTTTATCCGATTCAATGCCAGAATGAAACCATTTTCAATGATAGGCACAATGCAGGCGGCAAAAGAAGAGAAATTGTTATTTTCTAAATAAAAAAATTAAATTAAATCTTTTCCTAAAAAATTGATTAAAAATAATTTAAATTTTATTTTAATTAAAAATTAAATTTCTATAATAGAATTTTTAAAAATTAAATTAAAATAATTTTAAAATTACCTTTTGTTAATTTTTTCGCATTTTCTGCCTCCGAAAAGCAAGATTGGCCATTTCCGCTTGCCTCCAGCAATTTCCATTTTCCGCCCTTTTCGCAAATTAATTTGCCCCCGCCTCTTCTTTCTGTTTCTTCAATTGTTGGGCATTCAAAATGGACGATTGAGCGGAAGGGAAAGGATTTTTCGGCTGTTATCAATTTTTGGCCATTTTGCCGAATAATTTTCGCATTCAATGGATGTGGGCAATCTTCAAAAATTTTTTAAAATTATTATTTAAATTGGAGGGAGGGAGGATAGATAAAATTGGAAATTGGTGAGTATACATAAATTCTTTAAATTTTGTGGATTGCTTTCCATAAATTATTTCATTTAACCTTTACATATAGTATTTATATAATATCAAAATTTTGAGTATAATTCTACTTACAAATGCAAAATAAGTAAAAATTAAAAAATCTATAATTAAAATTGAAGAGGATTAGGAATTAGGATAGCAATTCTATGAAGTTAAGCCTATTCCCTTTATTATTTTATTTATTTTCGATAGGTTTTCGCTGGATTATGATTTATGAAGGAAATAAAGAAATATGAAAATTTGATTATAGAATGTGATGAGGAACAAAACCTCAATTTATCACTTTCCCTTTTGTTGGCTACTTTCCATAAATTATTTCACTCTGCATTATATAAGTTTTAAATGAAAATTAAACTTTTTATTAGTTAAATCGTTAACAGTCCACAAAAAAATTATTTAAATAAAAAAATAAATTTATCTTTAATTAATTTCAAAAAATAATAATTTTATTGTATTTTTTCAATAGCATTTTTCAACCTGCTGCACTTTAGTGCATTTTTAGTTTAAATTTATTTTGTAAAATAAAGTTTAAATTAACAAACCGATTGAATAAATAAATTTTGCAGTGAAATTTTCTGAAACAGCTTGAATTCGAATTTTCATTGTATCCGAGTTGCTTCGAAATTGAAAGGGTATTCTACAAAAAAGTTAAATTGATTTTTAAATAACAAATTTATTTTATATACTTTTTTGCTAAATCCAATGGAAAAATGTCCTCATCGCCCATTTTGAACTGAAAATAATTAATTTAAAAATGTAGAATTTATTTTTCGAAAAATATTAATATAATTTTAATTTATAATTATTTATTTTTTATCTAAATTCATTCACTGTTATTTTATCGTCCTCAGTTGCATTCAAATTATCAACAAAAATTGTGAAAGGACAATTTTCATTTGGTGCATTTTTACATGGAATTTTTATAAGCCACGAACAATGAATTTCACTTTAAAATATTTATAGTAAAACTAAACAAATTTATTTCCAAACCTTTCGGCTAATGGCATTAAATTGTGGATTTCAATGCTTCCATATAGGTTATTCAGCAATTGGTTCAAACAAGCTATTAAATATAATATTTTAATTTTATTTAAATTTGATTATTAATTTTTTATCTAATATTTTTAACAAAATTAATTCCTTTTTACACATTTTTTTCATTTTTCAATTAAATTTACTTAAATTTTACACCTCTTTCAAAAGCGACTTGAAATCCTTTGCCAGCATTGGATGTTTTTCTCGCCTTGAATAGGAAGTCAATTCTTTGCGCATTTACTAGCAGGGTAGTTGGTGGCAATTTTGATGAAAAATTTCCAATTTGATAATTTTTATCCAATGAAATTGTCAACCAATCATCTTGGGCCAAATCAAATTTGATGAACTTTAAATAAGGGAAAAATTTATATAATTACAAACTTAATTATTAAAATATTTAAAAAATTAACTTTGATGGCAACAATGCCCCGGGCTTGATTTTCAATTGTCCAATGACAATCCATCGGCACTTTGTATAGTCCATTATCTGGGATTCGCATTGGTGTGGAAAATGAGCCATTCTATCAAATAATTTGGATAAATTAAAAAAATTATTTAAAAAATAAAAAAAATATTTAAATTAAAAATTTAATATCTACCCATGATTCAAAACGTCGATGGCAGATAGAAGCCTCTAAAATAGAAAAGAAAATTTAAATAATTTATTGATAAAATAACTAATTTTTAAATTGATTCCGCATATTTTTAATGGAGATAATTATTTCACTTTTTTCTGTTAGAATTATTCTACCTTTTTTCATAGAAAATAATTAACCTATTTCAAGATCTGCATCTTATTTCCTTGAAAATAATTCTAACTGTTCTCAGAAAAAATAATTCCAACTATTTAAAGATTATTCCATTTGTTTTTGAGGATTTTAAAATAATTTCTTCTATTTTTTTAGCAGAATGATTCCACTTATTTTTGTTACTTTCATTTTTTAAATTAATTATTTTTTTCTTTCTTATTGCTCCAAATATTTAATTTTCCAATTTTTTCAAATTTTTTGTAAATCTCACCATCAGCAGAATATTGCAATTGAAATTTGCTGTTGTCCAACATTTGCTGTTTTGATTTAGCAGCACTTAAAATAATTTTCACATTATGTGAAGCCAAAAGCATGGAATGTGTATTGCCAATGGAATTATCCACAATTTTGGACGATTCGCCATTTTCTTCATCCACAATTTGTAATTCATCGCCGGCTTGCAAATTTAGTGACAAAAACTGGAATTTTAATTAAAATTCATACCAATTAAATTGTGGCAAAAAATTGAAGAAAAAAAAAGGAAAATGCAAAATTATTTTAATGAATTTAATTCTTAATTTTATATTTTTAAAAATAAAAAATAAATTAATTTTATGGCACTATAAAACTCAACATTTAATTTGATGCGGGCTCCTGGCTTTTGCACAATTCTCCATATTTGGTGTTGGCAGAAATTTTCAGAATTCGAAAATTCCTTCCCGTTGAGCTGTAGCTTCAAGCCATTTGCATGAATAATACCAAAGGGTGCACTGAAAAAATAAATAATTATAAAATTTTAAATATTTTAAAATTAATTAATGACCTCATCTTTAATTAGTAGATAATGAATTAATAAATTCTCACGTGTATTCCATTGTAATCAAATTAGATTGATTATTGTTGCCGCAAGGACAATCTCCACCACAATTGGATTCATCTTCGCCGTTGGCACAATCCGCAAAGCCATCACAAATGGCCAAATGCTGTAAGTAAAATTGAAAATTTTTTTGAATATTCCAATAATTTTTGATTAAATTTTTATCTTTTAATGAATTTTATGAATATTTTTATGACCGATATACAGCCACTATTGTCAGAGCATCGATGTTGAGGCTGAGAATTTGAATCTGAAATAAATATATATATAAAAATTATATTTTAAATATTTAATTAAAAAACAAATAAAAAAAATTATTATTATTTTATTGAATAATAAAAATTTATTTTTATTAAAAATTCACCAAGATAGCATGGAAATGTTTGACAAATTGTTGGCAACAAATCTGAACAATTTCGTAGGCGCCATCCAAACTTTAAAAAAATTTCAGAAAATTATTTTAATTTTAATTAATCCAAACTTGATTTTGGTCAACAAAATGGGCATCCCATGAAATGCACAATTTTCCGGCTGATGAATAATCAATTAAAGCAATTTGTGGTTCCAAAGCGGCCCAAATTGGACTGAAAATTTATTAATTAATAAAAATATTTTCAATAAATTTTTAAATTAAATTTTTATTTTTATTTATAATTATTAAAAATTTAATTAAAAAATATATTTATTTTCACTTATAAATGCTGGCACTTTGGTTGGATCCAAAGCGGTAAATCCGATCAGGTATTTTTCCAATTTGGCTCTCATCAAAATTAATAAACCTAAATAAAAAAAATTATAAAATTAAAAAAAAAATTTTAAATAAAACCAGGTTGTCCAAAATTCGCCATTTCCATTTTTCGTGTCAAAATTCATTTGGCGACTTAATTCTTTGTGGAGCAAAAAATTTTGTAAATGCAATAATTCACTGGGAAAATTTCTGGAAAAATTTAAATTTTTTAAATTAAAAAAATCAGTGAGGACTTTTCTGTTCGGCAAATCATATTCGCTTCGGCCCAATCAAATTTATTTGATTCCGGTAATTTTTTGAAACAATCTGTGCCAATAAGTTTCCATTCATCTTTTAAATAAAAAATTTTTCCATTATTTTTTAAAAATTTACCATCGTGTTCAGAAGGACAAAATAATTTGAGATCACCAATATTGTATTTGAAGTCATCATCGGTTTGGGACAATGCAATTTGGATTGAGCAAATTAAAGTAAAAATAAATTGATTAAAAATTAATGAATGAGATGAGAAAATTTTGGCGCTATTGAGCATCATTGATTTCACATTTGGAGAGAGAAATATTTTATTAAATATTTTTACAAAATTAAATTTTCGAAAAATAAACTGCTGAAATGGAAAAATATTTTTAAATTAATCATTGTTAAATATTTTCGATTGAATTATATTTGTATGTATGTTTAAATTAATAATTTTTTGTGAGAGTTAAAAAATTATAAAAATTATTTTTTTAATTTTATTAATTAATGTGTCGATGAAATTTCTATATCTAAAAAATCAATTTTTTGTTCTAAATGTGCGGCGAGAAAAATCTATTAAACCGTTGCGGAAATTGTTGTGATTGATAAAAAAAAAAGAAGGGCAATTGGAATGGCGAAATCAGTGTAAGGGTAAGGGCGCAATCGAATCATGAAAAAAAAAGAAAACATTGCCTTCAAAGAAACGGGTCGATACTCTCGATTATAATGAGAAGAAGAAGACGAAATTTTTATTTGGTTTGAGGGGAGTGGTTATAATGTGAAAATATCAAATTGATAGGCTCTTGTCGATTTTTTCATGAGTAATGGTGCGCCCAAAATTGGCGGAAATCAATAGAATCTTTTTTAAGGTGCGGCTTTATTATTAGATGAAGGGAGAAAGAATTAAATATATTATCAATTTATTTATTTATTAAAATTGTATAATCATGTTCTTTTAATTTCATATTTTCATCTCAATCAGCCATCTCGCGGTATTCCATCCTTCCTTGGCAATTTATTGGAGAATGGGCTTGGAAAGGTGATCTGTAAAATAAAATATATTAACAAAAATAAATAAATAAAATTTTATTTTAAAAAATTTGAATGTCGTAATTTATGTAAGGTTTGCTCATTCGAATTTTATCAAATTAAATTTTTAAATGAATATTTGCTCAAATTTTATTTTTGTTATTTCTACAACCTCTCAATGGGATGAGATTCTTAAAGAAAGAATTAATGCATTTGATAGAAATTGCCCAAAAAATTATGACAAAATGAATACGCCTTGGAAAATTTTCTTTCCATTTATCAAATTAAATTTTATCAATCTTTTTGTTATAAAATGCTCTTTAGAGCTTATTCCAATGTTTGAACATTTTAGAAACAACTTAAGATTATCGAAAAATGGGAATAAAAATCGAATACTCAAAGTTCGGGTATCAACACAAAACGAAGATATTAAAATTTGAACACTTTGAAGGTAGATTAAATTTTTTTTAAATAATTTTTAAAATTTTATTATTTTTGTTTGAAGGAAAAAAATCATGCGTTATGACTATTTATAAAAATGTAAAAATTTAATTTTCTATATTTACTAACTTGTTTATATTTTCGTCCCAATTGTTCCATCAATTCACGGACATGTTGTTCGCCACGTGTCTCACAAATGACCCGAACCATGACGGAATGAATGTTCGCTGCAAGCCAGGCTCTTTCATGGAAAATGTCCTTAATACTGGCACCGGCTTTGGCAATTTCCATTGTCAGTTCGGCAATTCCTTTTTAATGGAAGAAATATTATATTTTATGAATATTGGTTTTTTTTAAGAGAATTAAGCATTGAAATTTCTAATTAAGATTTTGAATTTAGTAAGCAGATGCTTTTTTTTGCATTTAGTAAGCTGATGCGTGAAGCGAACTTAGACTTAATCTATATGGAGTGAAGCGAATTTAGACTTAATCTATATGGAGTGAAGCGAACTTAGACTTAATCTATATGGAGTGAAGCGAATTTAGACTTAATCTATATGGAGTGAAGCGAATTTAGACTTAATCTATATGGAGTGAAGCGAATTTAGACTTAATCTATATGGAGTGAAGCGAATTTAGACTTAATCTATATGGAGTGAAGCGAACTTAGACTTAATCTATATGGAGTGAAGCGAACTTAGACTTAATCTATATGGAGTGAAGCGAATTTAGACTTAATCTATATGGAGTGAAGCGAACTTAGACTTAATCTATATGGAGTGAAGCGAACTTAGACTTAATCTATATTGAGGAAAGCGTAGATTTAATCTATCTAATTCCTAAAAATTTTTAAAGTGTTAACTAAAAATTTTAGTTTATTTTACGACCTCCAGGCCTATCCGAAACGACCACATCGAATTTTATCAGCCGTCCATCCACTGCCAATCCTCGCTCAATGGTACGGCCTAAAATATTTTCAAATAATTTTAAAAAAAAAATTTACCGAGCACAGTTGTATCAATGTTGCCTCCGGTCAAAATTGAGACAACTCTGTGAAATTAATTATATTTTTTATTCGATTTTCTGCAGACCTTTTCCCGCGAAGATGATCTAATTTTCCTGCAATAAATGCGGCCAAGCCAACTGCGCCGCCTCCTTCTACCACAGATTTTTCGATCTTAATAAATTTATAATTTATTTAATCTTAATTAATATTAAATTTTAAATAAATATTTGGATTATTTTTAATTTTTTATACCTAATTATGAAACTAGGATTTTTAAGAGTAGCTTTTCCTGGTGTAACAAGGAGTGTTAATGAAAGTTAAATAATGAATGAATCTTAATGATAGAGTAGAGTTAATGAAAGCAAATAAGAGAAATGAAATATTATGCAAGATTTATCCACTAACCAAGAGTACAGAATACCAAACATTCTTGTGCATTTAGTTAGTGGACTTGTCCACTAACCAAGAAGAAAAATTCCAAGAAGAGAAATGAGTGAAGAGAAGTGTGTTGATATATAAAAGTGTTTTAAAATTGAGTATTCGACTTTTAAAATTAAATTTTTTAATTATAATTTTTTTGTTTTTACCTCAATAAGCCTCAAAATGGCCAAAGCAATTGCCTCTTCGCCAACACTGACCATTTCATCGATGAGTCCTTCGGCTGTATGCAAGGCATTGTAGCCAACGGCAGGCACCGAAAGGCCTAGTTGAAAAAATATATTTTTTTTAACTATTATTTATATTAATTCAAAATAATTTATCGAATTTTAAAAAATTTCTTTCAAAAATTTTCGACCCTTATTAGTCATTTCTTTATAAAAACCAGAGCTTTATTCAATGGGTCAAATAGTTGGAAATTTTCACATTTAAATAATCAAATTTATAAAATTATTAAAAATATTTATCTCCAAATTTTTTATTTAAAATTACCATCAGCCAAGCTCAATTCGGGGAACATTGGTTCGTCGATTTTATTGATGGCATTATAGAAGGATGGGCACATTTCAGATTCACTGAATATAGTTTTAAAAAATGATAGAATATTAAAATTTGTTTGAAATTAAAAAATTTCTAAAAATGTAAATTTTAATAATTTCCACAAACATTCCAATAATTAGCACTTCCGGCTTAAGTGTTTTGATGGCCAAAGCAACCCCAGCAATGAGACCGCCACCGCCGACTGGCACCAAAACGGCATCCACTTTATTCACCTTCATGAAAAAATTATAAAAAAATATATAAATATTTATTTAATAATATAATAATTCAAAAATATGACACATTTTTAATTTAAAAAATCACAATTTTTTTATTTTAATTTTCCCACTTCTTCCAATATTTCAAGCCCAATTGTGCCTTGGCCAGCGACCACATCAGGGTTATCAAATCCATTGATGTATTGTAAATTTTGATCACGAGCCAATTCATAAGCGTGAATTTTGCACTCTTGTATATTTAGGCCATGTAAAATCACTGTAATAAATAAAACATTTAAAAAATATACTCGTCAAATATTAATTTATTTGCAAATTTACATTTTTTTTTGGCAATTTTGGTTTATAATTTTTGTACTTGAATCTAATCAAATACATTTTTATAATATTATTCGCTTAAAAATTAAAATTTAAATATTGGTCACATTTAAATTAAAAGCTTAATATGATTTATTATTGTAGCTGTTTTTAAAAATGCCTAATATTAATTCGAATATATGTAATCAATTTTTGATAATTTTTTATTATAAATATAATTTAATTTTTAATATCAAATATTTTTTTTTACCATTAGCTCCATAGCATTCACAGGAACTGATTTTCATTAATGGCGCAAATTTGGGCATTACAACCGTGACCGGAATATTCAATTGTTGGCCATGATAAGCCAAGGCCAATGCATGGTTGCCAGCTGAGGCAGCAATCACACCAATTTTTCTGAGTAAATGCAACAGAAATTATTTTACTTGCATTGGATTTTTTGTACTTTTCATAATTTTAATTTAATTTTTTTTCTTTTGAATTAAAAATAGAATTCGGTATTAATATTTCTGTCTTTCATAATAATATTTTTGTTTATAAGTACCCAAAAATTTTTAATAAATATTTTTATAAAACATATCTTTGGTATAAATTTTGACCTACAAAATAAATATTTAAATTTATTTTTATAACTTTTTGTCTTAAAAATTTCAAAATTCGATATTTTGGATAAAATTAAATTGATAAAATTCAATAACTAGCTAATTAGGCAATCTTTTTGTCACAGTTTCCTTGGTTCCCGGAAAACTGGTCAGTGGGGAAAGCTGGTCAGTGAGGAAAAATGGTCAGTGGAAGACTGGTCAGTACGGAAAACTGGTCAGTGGGGAAAACTGGTCAGTACGGTAAGCTGGTCAGTGGAAAAGTGGTCAGTGGGGAATTTCTTTTTAGGTAGGCAAACCGTAAGTATTATACTTAAATCGATGCAATTCGGAGAGCTAGGCATCAATTAAACATTAGTTTCCTATAATGGTTCGAAAATATACAAGTTAGAACATTTTTAGACTCATTTCTTTACTGACCACTTTTCCACTGACCAGCTTACCGTACTGACCAGTTTTCCCCACTGACCAGTTTTCCGCACTGACCAGTCTTCCACTGACCATTTTTCCTCACTGACCAGCTTTCCTCACTGACCAGTTTTCCGAACACGGTTTCCTTTCTCTAAAACCAACTTTTGTTCCTCACTCAGCCGCATCAGAGCGAACCGAGCACCTCGTTCCTTAAAGCTGCCAGTCACTTGCAAATATTCCTTCTTGAAGAACATGTCCACTGCGAACATAGATGACAGGGTGTTGGATTTCTATGAAAAAGCACAAAATTTTGAAATAAAAAATTTCCAAAAATTTACCACACTCGGCGTTCTCACGATTCCATCTCGAATGTTGAATGCGGCTGAGGAAATGTCAGCAAATTGAATTTTCACCGGCTTCTTTGGATTGCACAACGGATCGACATATGGTACCAGCGTGGACATTGGTGACAATTTTCTGCTGATTGGACATTCTAAAAAATGGAATATTTAATTTAATATCGAAAATTTTATTCAATAAATTTTTAAAATTTTTTAATAATCAAGAGATACTTTTTACTAGAACATTGGTAGTGAGATATATTTTAAGCCAGAATTAGTTAAAGCAAATTATACTATAAAGAATGAATTTTAGGCCTCTAATTCTCAAAAGGAAATTACTAAATTACGAAAGCAATGATTAGATAATTTATCTTTTAATCTTATAAAATATTTTGGTGAGCTTTCCTACATTAATTTGAGTATAGTTGTACCCAAAATATATTCTTTTTTTATAATTGTAATAAAATATAAAAATCCTAAGCGAAAAGAGCTTTCCAATGGTACATATATAATTTTCCCGAATAAGTTTTTTCCCTGTCGATAATTTATAGGCCAAAACTTTTTGACTAAACTATTTAGAATAACATTAGGATTTATAGAAAATTAACTTAAAAGAATACAAAAATGATGATTTTTCGATTTTCGACGTGTGATTTTTTGGATTAAATTAGTTAATTTTATGGCTAATAAAATAATTAAATTTTTTTCTGAATTCTGACCATTCCGTAGTTCAGCTGGAATTGGCGAAGGCCGCTCTCGTCCATTGGCCAATTGAATATTGTTAATATTTCCACTTATTGGGGATGAAGTTCGACTGCTTGCCGACGAAGTGGTCGATGAATTCTCGTTGTCATCAATATTTTTGATCGCTTCATTTCCTCCCATTTTGGCCATATCTGTGGCCAATTTATCCATTTTTGTCTCAATTTTGCTGCCCATTCCCAAATTTAATAAATCCTAAAAATTTAATTTTAAAAAAGTGATTGCATAAAAATAAAAATTAGGGATAAATATTAATTGAAATTAATTGGCGATCGCATTGTAGGTAGGTAGACATGCTATTTCTGTGAGGAAAAGTCTAAATAATTTTTTGCCTACCACAAATTCATATAGAAATTCAAAATACACAAATTTATTCTATATGAAAGAGAATCTGACAAATTCTTTAAAGATTTTGTCCTAAGAAAATTGCTAAGTTTCAGAAAAACTCTCTAAAATACAAAACAATTTAATTTATTTTTTTCAATAATTTTTTGGATAATATAATTACTAATTAATGGAAAATTTTTAAGCCAATGATTTAATGGGATGAGGAGGATACACTGGAAAATAATTCATAAAAAGGACATATTATTAATAAATTATTATAAAAAGGGGTAAGGAGAATAAAGAAAATTGGTGATTTATTAATATAATGTAAAAATAAATTGAATTTTTCAGTAAAATCAAACTTATATCTTACTTATTGAAAGTTGAACCTACAGTTCAACGTAATTTAGAGTGCATGATGCAATAAAAAATGCAAATATGATCATTTTGTAAAACTATGGATGGAAAAAAGAAAATGGAATGCATAAAACGAACACAATTAGCATTAAAAACTGGCGTGACTATGACTACCCTGAGCGTGGCCTCATTAAAGTCGTTGGAGGGAAAATGCACAATTGAATAGAAAGAAGACTACATTCAATTGCTTTTCCTCCTCTTTTAATATTTTATTATCTTATCATTTCAAACATTTGATTGGAAAAGTGGTAAATAAAATTATTTCACTGTCAGCAGTCTGGCCAACTCAAAATTTAATATGAATTCATGAATGATCGCATGTTTCAAAAATTTTAAGAAAATTTTTGTTTCCAAATACTGGACAACAAATTATTTTTTAGTGAATATTAGCTTAAATTAAACAAATCGCTTACAAATTTTATAATGGTCTTGGATTAATTGATTTAGAGAAAATTAATGAATTTGATATGGATAAAAATTAAAAAAAGAGTGGCAAAATATGGCCATAATCTAGTAGTTCTAAATTTTTGGCCATAATTTTAAGGTCAATTAATTTTTAATCAATTATTTAATTATAAAAATACTCCAAATACGAGAGATTAATCCAATAATTAATAATATAAACTTAATCGATTCCTGAAATATTGCACAAAGTCCGCATGATCTTTAATTACCTTAAATGTTGAATTTTTAGTCGAGATCAAAACAATATAGGAAAGCAACAATCCAAAGTATGGGTACAACACTCTTTCACTTTCATTTGGTGGAGTGATTGATTTTCTGGCTGCTACTGATTACCGCTTATCACGAGAAAATTCATTTTGTTAAACAAAAACACAAAATATAGAGTTTAATTTAATCAATGTAAACAATATGAGAATTCACGAAAATTTAGTTATAAAATTTAGTTTATTTTATTTAAAAACATTTCCTTGGGTTAATTAAAGAATTTGACCTTCCCAATATATCCCAAATGTTTATAAGCCTAATTGCAATATTAAATTACCATGGGAATAGATGGATTCTACACAATTGTTATTTGGATGGAAAAAATAAAATTTTGTGATATTTCTTCACAATAGAGGATAAAAGTGATATGAAATATGAATGTGAATTTCAATTTTTTCCGATATTAATTTTTTATATTATAAAGTATGCTATTTTTTTGCCACTAATATTTTTTTTGCCATTAAGATAAAATTATATTTTAAATGCCACTAAAATATTTTTTGCCACTAAAAGTATTTTTATGCCACCAAAACTGAAAAATAATAAATAAGGGAATTAAGGGGGATATAGGGGGATTCAGATGAATTAAGCCCCGAAATAGATAGGAAATTACCCGGAGAAGTCGGGGATGCTGGCCGAAGACCATAAGAGTGCGCGGGATGTAGCCGTATATAGGGGGATTAAAGCCCCGAAATAGATGGGCGCGTTTCCTGGTTTGGCTGTTTTGCTTCTGGCTTCGCGAGATTATCGAACCCCTAACCCTAATCCCTAACCTCTAAATAAGCTTATTCCGGCTTAATTCCCCTATATTCACCTTAATCCACTTATTTATTATTTTTCAATTTTGGTGTCATAAAAAATACTTTTAATGGCAAAAAAATATTTTTAGTGGCATTTAAAATATATTTTATCTTAGTGGCAAAAAATATTTTCTTTATATACAGTATAAATTCATTCACTATTTCTCTTTAATTTAATTTTTATTACTAATTTACTAATTTTGCTTTTTTTGCAAAATTTTCATAAATGCATTTTAGTTTATCTTTTATAATTTGGATAATTTTACAGGGAATTTCAAGGGGTTAAACCTTAAATTATTTAGTAAAAATAATTTTTTATCTATAATTGAACTTTAGACGAATTTGCATGAATTGTTCAATGCTTTACAAAAATAGTGGTGAGAAATGAGAAATAATTCATAATAGAATAGCATTAATTTTAAAATTAACCTTTTATAGTATTTATGAATAATTAATGCAAGAAATTTTTTGTAATTTATTTAAACTTATTTATTTAACTTTATAAAGAATTTTATTTATAAGTGTATTAGTGGATTTCCGGTTCAAATTTTTCGGAATAATCATTAATTTTGGAATACAAATATCGATTCAATTCTTCATAATTCATCTTTCTTGATCATCTCTTCATCTTCATCATCTTCTTCATCTTCCTCCTCTCTTTCACCAGCAGTGTTATACGCCATTTTTTCCAATTGGTCTTTGAGACGGCGAATCCCCTAGAGAATAATTTAAATTTATTATTTTGTAAAATTAATTAAAAATTCACTCGAATTAATTCGTCCGTGTCACCAGTCCATTTGAAACAGCTTTGGATTTTTTCCAAGTCTGATTCGATGGACTTCTTGATGAAGGCATCCGAAAATTGACGAGTGCCATATTTGCCTCCCAGCAATGGCATGATATCATAGATCTGTTGGTAATAAATAGGAACAGGGTTGAATAAAAGAATTTCCAATTATAGAAAATTATTTTTTAATATTTAATTTTTTCTTAAAAATATTATTATAAGGTGTCTGGGTTTTCTTAAGGTGAGGGATTGGTAATCATTGCCATTTATTTTTGAAAAATAATATATTTAAACTGGTTTTTAAACCATTTAGAATGGTCTGAATTTAGAAGTAATGTGATATTTGGAATCCTTGTCCTAGAAAAAAATCTAATGCATAAATTTAATTGTAAGTCAAAAAAGGAAAATAAAAATTAATTAGAAATTTTTCTTATTTTTAGTGACAAAAAAAATTATTTTAGTTTTTTTTTTTAAATTTTAAATATGATAGAGTTAATAAATTATCATCCAAATAATGAAATTAATGATCAAAATCACACTCACATCTCCATTGCGTTCGTCAATTACAGTGTAGACAAAGAGGAAGAATTCCAACTTCTTTGGATCATTTGCTTTCACTGCCTTGACCGCCCTGATCAGTCCATTCTTTTTGTTCAACAAAACGACGGCATAGCAGGCAACATTGAAATCGCTTTGGGTTACGATGCCCGGTTGTTGACTTATTGCAAATATCTTATGAAAATGCTGGGGCAGGGGAACAAATAAAATTATTATTAAATTTAACTATATTTTAAAAATTTATTTTTGTAAAGGATGGTATTTAATTTTGCGAAAAAAACATTGAAAATTGCGAAAAAAACATTGAAAATTACGAAAAGAGTATTGAAAATTGCGAAAAGTTTATAACAGTTTAGTGGTTTGTTCTAGCCCCCCAAACCTTATATCCAATCGATAGATCTCGTCAAGACGCGTCGATTGGTATATATTTTGTCGTGGCTTGATGAAAAATTAAGGGTTTTAAACCACTTAAACCGCTTAATGGGGTTTGGTTCAAAACCAATTAAACCATGACAAATTATATACCATTCGATGCGTCTTGATGAGCTCTATCCAATGGTATATAGTTTGTGAATTTTGGACAAACCAATAAACCGTTATAAACTTTTCGCAATTTTCAATGTTTTTTTTTCGCAATTTTAAATATTCCCTTTTTGTAAATCCGATAAAAGTGGATTTCAGAAATTTATATTTTGACCAGAAATTATTTTTATTACTTCTTGCTGATATTTTAGTTTGATAAATTTGGGTTTTAAGATATAGAAAAACACAGGAGAAATATTTAATTTATTTTCTTAAAAATTTTTTGGAATAAACCGGAAACAAAAATATTATGAAATTTTCCGTTTGTCTATTGAACTAAAAAAAATTACAAAAAATTCCAACCTTCCATGGCATCTTTCGGTCCTTTCGTTTGTTGAAGCTTTTTTCCACAACCACTGATTGATTCCTGCCATTGGATTCCATCTCAAAGGAATACTTTTAAATTTATTCACTCCCTTACATATTTCCCTGTAGCTTTACAAAATCCACTATAATTCGTTCAAAAATATCGAAAAATTAATGAGTTAGACCAAAAAATTTACAAATTTTTGAGGTGTTAAAAAATAATTTCCCCATGTGGAATTAAAAAAGAATGTTCAAATTTTTTTAAATTTCTAACATTGATTGACCTCAATTGGATCATAAAGTCGCCAGAGTTGGTCACATTCCGTTTTGGCCTCCTCCGATTTAGCATAATTCTTCCAAATGCAGCCATTCATGCCTTTGCCTTCCAAATCCATTTCATTCCAAGCATCCTCCTGCCAACTATTGGAAGAAGAAACGGAATTGGCCAATTGTTGATGAAGGATAAATGGGAAGAAAAGAAAGAATAAAAATTTGATGATGTTGAATTGCATTGTTTTGATGAAGAATGGGAGAGAAGGGTAAATTACGTTTTTTTGTTCTGTCAAAAAAAGGAGATATTTAAAACTGAAAAAAAAACATTTAATTGAAAAGTGTATGTATATAGAATTTTTTAATGCAATAGGATGATCTCCTATTATACTTTTTTTTTGAAAATAATCACCAAAATGTGTTTTTCCTTTCCGGAAAATGTTCGCCAAAATGTGTTTTTCCTTTTCGGAAAATGTTCGCCAAAATGTGTTTTTCCTTTCGGAAAATGTTCGCCAAAATGTGTTTTCCTTTTCCGGAAAATGTTCGCCAAAATGTGTTTTCCCTTCCCGGAAATGTTTATCAAAATGTGTCCCTTTCCGGAAAATGTTCGCCAAAATGTGTTTACCCTTTCCGGAAAATGTTCGCCAAATGTGTTTTTCCTTTCCGGAAAATGTTCGGCAAAATGTGTTTTTCCTTTCCGGAAAATGTTCTCCAAAATGTGTTTTTCCTTTGCGGAAGATGTTCGCCTAAATGTGTTTTCCCTTTCCGGAAAATGTTCGCAAAAATGTGTTTTTCCTTTCCAGAAAATGTTCGCCAAAATGTGTTTTTCCTTTCCGGAAAATGTTCGTCAAAATTTGTTTTCCCTTTCCGGAAAATCGCCAAAATGTGTTTTTTCTTTCCGGAAAATGTTCGCCAAAATTTGTCTTCCCTTTCCGGAAAAAGTTCGCGAAAATGTGTTTTTTCTTTCCAGAAAAGGGAAAATGTTCGCCAAAAATTTAATTCTTTCAAAAATGTAGCAAATTAAAGAGAAAATTTGTTTGATAAAAATTAAAAAAAAGGAATTTATTTAATTGCCAATTAATGGTACCATTTTTATTTCTTTTTAAAATTCTGCAAATGAACAGGAATGGAATGGGTAATCTTCCTTTTGTCGACTCTCGCCTAAAATTGCCTCAGCTGCCACTCAAAGCAGCAGTTTTTTTGGAAAGAGCAAAACATTCGATAATATTGATGAGGGTCTTAGTCCAAAGAGAAGAGAATTATTGAGCACGGCCAAAGACCAACTGTGGCCTAAATTTGGCTCACTCATCAGGGAAATGTGGAGGGAAAATGGAAATGGAACGCAACATTTTTTTTTCATTTTCCGTGTTCTTTCGTTTCTGCCAGAAAAATGATAAATTTGCTGCAAATACTGGAGGAAAAGGGGAATAAGAATTTTTTCGAATGAAATTGTTATTTATTCTTTTATTCCACATAAAAAAATAGTTGTTGGAAAAGGGCTGCTTTAAGTCAAATCGAAGAAAGTGGCGAGAATAAATGGAAAGATGTTGGACTAAATAAGTTGGTGCGATTATCTTCAAAATGGAGATGTGAGAATGGCCGTGATCTCGAATGGAAGGAGAAAGTTCAAAGTAGGAAGAAGATAAAATAAGGAACGCAGATCTGAGCAGAAAGATGAATAAAAAATGAGGGGGCAAAAATTGGAAGAGGAAAATTGATTTGTCCAATTGGAAAATCCAAAAATCACGTATGATGTATCCATCACAGAATTTTAAAAATGGAAAAAGCACATATGAAGTAATTTCATAGGAAAAGAGTTACATTCAAGTAATATTTAAAAATTAAAAAAATAAAATTTTATACTTCTAATGCTTTTTGTTTTTAATTTATTTTGCACATATTTGACGAATGTACTTTTTTAATATGTATGATTTTGGTTGATAAAAAAAATTGCAAAATGTACAAAGGGAAGTTTGTCGAATTAATTAAAAATTAAAATACAATTTTTGTCTGAAAATTTGTATAAAATTTTAAATTTTTTCTCAGTATTTAATTTTTTTTATATATTCCTCTTGCCATTGCATTAATAATTTTCTTCGAAAATATATGTTTCTATGTAATAAAATTTGCGTGATTTATTCATTTTACATTTAATCAACTTTGATGAAATTTTTGAAGACAATTTTAAATTCTCATTATTTCCTTTTTAAATTTTATCACAAAAGGATAGTAAATTTTCTTTCACTTTTTTGACACATTTGCTCAAAATTATAAAAAAAATTTTTGAATATTTAAAAAAATTTAGAAATTTCTAAGCATCGAAACATTAAATAAAATTATTTTATTTAGTGTTTTCCATTCTAGCATAAATTTTAACAATAATATTATGGAAGAAACATTTGTTAGCCCGAATACCACTTTTATTGATCGTTTCCAAATTGGACTGCTTTATGTGTTCTCTTCATTAATTTTCTTTACCCTGCAATTTTCTATTTGCTTTGTAATTAAATTTTTAAAAAATTAATAAAAGGATAATGTGCCAAATAATTTTATTTTATTATAAAATATTAATAAATAATCATTTTTAAATTATTTAATTAAATTAATATTAAATTTCTTACATTTTTCTATTTAGTAATTATCAAATTTTAATAAATTAAATAAATTTATAATTTTTAATTTTTTTACTGAAATTACATTTTTTTTAAAGATTTTCCTCTTATACAAAGAATACCGTCAGAATCTCTGTTACCGTATAATGGCAATTAGTTCTCTGATAGATTGCATACAATTGGTAGCTCATGTTTACGGTGGAGTAATTGTAATCTTCAATGATTCATTTTCATTTCAATTGGAAAAGGTGATGTCTAAAAATTAAAATTTTTAATATAAAATTTATAATAAAAAAAAAATAATATTCCTAATTTTATTAAGGCTAAAAAATTAATTTTTTTGTAATATTTTATAATTTTTTTTGTATAATAAATTTTTATTTTTTTTTATTAAATTTAAAAATTTTAAAAAATTTGATTATTATAATTTAAAAATTAATTATATTTTATTCGAATTTTATTAAATTTAAAATTAAAATTTTATTATATTTTATAATTTTTTAATAAAATTTATTTTAGTTTTTTGGCTGTCTATTGGAATCACTCTCAACCATTTCATTTTCATTTGCATTTTTATTGGCATTAAATCGATTGATAGTTTTTCTGCCCAAAAGCTTAAAATTTTTGAAAAAACAAAGAGAGCATCAATTATTCAATCTGCTAATTTTATTTTGTATCCTATTCGGATTGGTTATTCAAGTGAATTTAAAAATTATAAATAATTGAATTAAATATAAATAATGAAATTAAATTAAAAAAACAAAATAATATAAGAAAATGTAAAATTAAAATATTTAAAAAATAGTGAAATTAAATTAAAATATTTAATTTTCAGCTCCTTTTCTGCTTCTCTCCATTTGCAACTCTACGATTATCAATACACATGGAAATATTTATACTCGGAAAATGGCATCCAAATGTGGTTATGGCTTTATAAATTTGAAAGTTACGAACCATTACCAATTTTATTCATCACATTTTGCATTTATTTATCAATATTTGTATTTCTTATTCATCAGGTTGACTAAAGCTTGATATAATAAATTTTTATTTTGTATTATAAAATTAATTTTTAAAAAAATACAAATATTTTTTTAATTGAATTCTTCACAAATTATACATAATTATAAAATTTATAAAAAAAATTTTATTTTTAGAGAAAGATGGTGACGGCAAATTCGAATGATCGATCAAATTTTGCCAGTTTTTCCCAAAATGAATTACGTCTACTTGCACAGGCAGACATGATAAAATAATATAAAATATTAATTATTTTTGGAAAATTTATTTACATTTTAAATAATATTGTCATTCTAAATTCTCGAATCATAAAAATTCAGGCATTTCCACAATTTGTTATGGAACTGTCAATAATAATGCTTTGGAATTGGTTCCGAATTCCATATCCGGTTTTTCTAAACTTGCAATGGATTTTCTACAATGGCTACAAACCTTTAATATATCTAACAATGAACAAGTGATTTAATTTTTCATCATATAAAAATATTATAATTTTTAAATATTTTGATTTTCTACAAATTAGATATTTATTTTTGCAGACCAATACGAAAAAAATTGCTGTACCTTTGGAGCTGCCGAACAAAGAAACCAATTAATTGCGATGTGGGAGCTAATAGAATTGTACCAGTGAAGAATGTTTTTTTCACACAAACCATCCCGCAATTAAACCAATTCCAATGACCATGACAAATCTATACCAGAGAATATAAGAGTGATGGCAATTCTTGAAATAATAATTGTGGTAAAAAGATGAAAATTTTTGTGTATTATATAATGAAATATTATTAATAAAAATAAACACAAAAATGAATCAGAAAGGATGGCCAAACTAATAAATATTTTTAATTCGCATTGAACTCTGCACAAAAATGAAGTCATTGATTTTGCACTTACCCCTTTAGTTTTACAACTAAAATAAATAAATAAATATCCAATAAAAACTAGAGTCCGGTTTTTCAGATTTGCCGGGCCCGGGTACCCGGGTTTTTATTCAAAATTTTTCCGGACCGGGCCCGGAAACCCGGGTTTTCCCGGGCCCGGACCCAGTTTTTCCCGGGCCCTGACCCGGGAAAACCCGGGATTGCCTCAAATGACCCGGGTTCCGGGCCTGGGCCCGGGTAAAAGCCGGGTCGGGCCCGGCCCCGGTCCGGACTCTAATAAAAACCTAGCAAATACGCTAGAAAAGAAATAAATGGAAAAATAATATTGAAAATAAGGTTTTTTTTAATATCAAAAATTATCCCAAAAAATATTTATCGAAAATTTTGATGCATATATAAAAATACTCGATTGTTTTAAAATATTTATAAAATAGAAAATAATTAGTGAAAATTGGGACAACATAAAAAATAGGTTAACAGGAATAAAAGTAAAATTCGTTAGAAAAAATATCGATAATCACATCCATTTGATCCCGAAGAAAAAGAAATATAGTATCCAGAGTATCCATCAAAATCGTTAAAAATTAAAATCCAAATCCAGAAAATCCACCACCTGATGATCCCATAGCATAGGCTGTTAAGCCAAAGCCACCATTTCCGCCGGTGTATGCGCCGCTATAATTGCCACCACCATTGGTGTTGGCGCGACCAGCACCGGTGTATTGGTTTTGGTCGCCACCATCAATTTTTTCACCTGTGTATATGTCGGAAAAACCACCGTGGCCTGCTGAAAATAAATTTATGTTATTTAAATATCAATAATAATAGGATACGGTTATTAAATACCGTCAATTGGGAACCCTTGGCCATACTTTTGGTCATTATCAATTAACAAGGAAAACTAATCAATTTCCGGGAAGATGATATGGAAAAATATAGAATTTATAGTCCTCAGTTCTCAATTCTGGATTCTAAAACCGAAAAGTGCAAAATAATGACCCAAATAAGCCTAAATCAGGTGACCTAATTGCCATATTTTACATTTGCCATATTTTTGAGATTTTGGCAAATTGGAAATTTCTCTTGTGAGGCAATTTTTAGCTGAAATTTTTCGCTGTGTGGCCATTTTTGAGAATTAAAACTTGCTAAAGAAAGTGAAAAAAAAAGGAAAAATATTAAAGAAAAAATGTTTTTGAATCAAATTTCTATAGAATTTTAAGCTTTTTAAGTAATTCCATATTTTTAAAAAAAATGCCATATTTTTGCCATATTTTTCAGGGCTTATGCCATATTTTTGGTCAGGTGAATAGGTCACCCTGGCCTTAAATCTTCCTATGTTTCACTCAACCATATAGTAAGTATATTGTACGTTTATATTCTTGTCCTTTTGGCAAAGTTGCATCAATGAGCATCACTTCATCTTTTATTTGCAAAATCTGGAATGGTTGCCGATAATCGCTGCGTTTGTTAAATTTGTATTTTGGATCGATTTGTTTAATCAATTCTAGCAGAAAATAGATCAAATATTCCGCATCGGACATTCCATCGCGATATGTCTCCAATTTGGATGCTTTCCTTACATTTTTTTCCCAAAATTTCATTCGGGTTGGGAAATAGCATACGTCTAAAAATAAGAAACTGATTATCAGTTAGTCATTTACAGAGAATGTCATCAAAAGTTTCCTATAGTAATGTCGTGTTTATACATAGATCAGTAATTTTTTTCCATTTCTCGAGATTCTTAGAAAATCTTTTCCAAACTAAACAATTTATAAATATCATTAAATAAAAAAAAAATACAATCTATTATTTTTTTAAAAAAAATTACAAAAGCTTTCAAAAAATTTCAAAATAAATTTTTTTCTACAAATTATATAAAATTATTCAAAAATAGAAAAATATTGATGAATATGGGATATGGGTTTAAAATTTCATGTAAATGAACTAAAATACCGATAAAAACATATTCGTTATTTATCATGCTATTTTATGTTCAAAAATATAAATCTTGGCCGTAATAACTACTAGTAAAAAAATCGATTGAAAATACACATACAATACAAATAAACATACCAATGGACATTAGTGCATAATCGAGTGCCCGAATCCAAATTTGTCTGTACGCATTTCGGGCCTCGCCAAATGTAATAATTTTTCGTAAATCCGTTAAAGCAAATGAGCTCTGACCCTTCGGGAATGCAAAATAATTCGATCGTTTAGCATCTTTATTGTATTCCTTCACTAATTGTTCAACATATTTTTTCCCAAGTTCTGTTTTTGCATGCTTCTGCCATTTATAATCAGCATAATCGAATTCACCATGTATAAATTTGGCCACTTTTATACAAATTTTATCATAATCATCTTTGTATTTGGCATCGACATTCTATTATGGAAATATTTTCATGTAATATTTTTTGGATGTTTATTAGTTATATTCACCTATGATTTATTCAACTTTTTTAAAATATAGCGTAAATCTTCTTTAACTAACGAGGCGGGGATGTGGCCGGAATTCCGAATTCTCCGTCTCGAAACCAGAAATTTCGGTGTTTTTGTTCCGTTCCTATTTTTTGCACTTCGGTTCCGATTTGGAATTCCGAAAAATTTTTGGACTATTTTCATCCAAAAATTGAAATATTTATTAAAACTATCCATTTTTTACTTAAATTTCTCTCTTTTTCTTTAGGAATGGGTCCTTTTTCACCAAAGAATGCTGTTATATTTACAATTTTATTTTATAGCTAAATATTAATATCCTATAAACCGAAAAATATAAAAATTAACTTGTTAGAGTATATTTTAATAATAATTAATATTAATTATACTTTGTAATGTGCGCACAAATTGTTCAATTCGTTTTCCATATTTATGCCGAGCACTTTGTTAAAACCAAATATATTTTCCTGTCTGGTCAGATTTCTCTTCTTCATACATTATTTTATAAGTGTCGTCGTGTGGAAGTGGAACCGATTTTTGTCCATCATTTTTGTCAGATAAAAATTTAAAAAATTTGTTCAGCTCGAAATTTGGAATCGCTAAATTAATTTGAATAAATTTTAATTTGAAATTTATTAAATTATTAAATTTATTATTAATAATTATAAATTATAATTTTATTTATGGAAATGAAATAGTAAAAAAATATTACGAAAATTTTTTAAATATTTAATTAAAAAAAAATATTACATCTTTTATCCAATTTAATTTTATGCTCAACAAAATTTCGCAAATTCCGAAATATTGGCAAAAATGTGTGCTCTGCTTCTTCCCTTTGTTGTTCACCAAAATCCATAAACAATGTTGTTTTGAGCAAAATGACCGCCATTATATAAGCAGCCTTTTTGTTAAACATCATATTTAGCGCTAAAAATGTACTATTAAATTATTATTATTTTATTATTATATTTATTATTATTATTTATTATTATCATTTATTATTATTTATTATTATCAATTTTATTTATCATTTTTATTTATCATTTTTTATTTATTATTTTTATCAATTATTATTTATTATTATTATCCATGGAATATTATTGGATAGTATTATTTAATTTGCCGAAAAAACATTGAAAGTTGTTCAAATCTGTTTATCGAAATTTATTTTATTGGACACTCTTATATACCTATTGAAAGTTCTCGTCGAGAGCATCAATTGATATAATAGAATTTGTCACGCAAAAAGATGGAATGTTCAAATAAGGTTTGAATTTTTTCTTTAATTTAAAAATTGCCAAAATATTACTCACAATAAAAAGGCAAAAATTTAAAAATAAAAAAAAAAATTATTTTTAAATGATAGATTAACATATTTTTATCATTTTAAAAATTATTTGATTCAATTACAATTAAAAGTAAACTTTTTATGATTTTTTAACTGCTAAATCCTGCCTCCGACTTGGATTTAATTTCTCCTTATAAAAATAAATCCCGATTTATTGGAAAAAGATGAGAATATGAAAATTGGCTTTAAGGTTCTAAATCGCGATTTAGGGGAACTTAAATAGCGATTTATCGATTTTAGCTTAAATCGCGATTTAAAATCCGAAGATGAGAATATCGATTTAGAAAATTAAATCGCGATTTAAGAAATAAATCCGTATTTAGCAATAAATCTCTGGAGATTGAGAATCTCAGTTTTAACTTGTTTAATCGATGTAAAATTTAAGAATATGTGATGATATGAATTTAAAACCAACTAATTCCTTTTGGCTGTTTGGGCACGCAACAAATGAATTCTGATGGAATGAACATATTCCTTTCAAAATTGTATCGACATGTGGCTGTCATTCCCTCAAATTCTGAGCATTTTTCATGTTCGGCATTGGGCTGAACTCCGTGTTTTGCATATTCCTCATGGTTGTCTGGTTTACAGGGTACAGCTAATCTGCTCTCTTCTGGAAGGCAACCTATGCAAAAAAATGGGAATTTATTCATAATTAATAGGGTCTCTGAATTTGGTGCTGCTCCGATATTTGCGCATTCTCCCAAAAATGACATTTGCGCATAAAAAAATAATTTTAAAAAAATCCAATTAACAGAAAAATCATTTTATTTTTATTTTGGCTTGTCCAAGGCATAACTGGCATTAACTATATATAAAAAATTAGATGCATTTCACATTAAAATAGAAAATAGTTATCCATAAATTATTGCATGGGAACAAAATATATGCTAAAATGTCGCCTTTCTCATCAGTCTTTGAGAATTGGAATTAAATTTTTAACATATTTCTTCCATTAATCTATATATGGGTTCCTAGGTATATAAATAATGTTTTTATGATAGTTGGAGTGTTTTAAAATAATTTTATTTTGCATATTTTCCCATTTTTTAAGATTGTCCTTCAAAAATGCAACAAAATTTGCATATTTTAAGAAATTTTTCCGAAATTTGCATATTTTGGCATGGCACTTTTTAGTGCATATATAAATCAGTACTCTATTCATTATCGAGAGCTATAGTCAAAAAATAATGAAAATACCTCTAGAATAGTAAGCAACAGGATGATTCTCCTCTTTGTTCAAAACGGCTTTTTGCCCATTGTGTGGATCATGTTTGCCATCGGCAGAGGTTTTTTCCACAAAATTAACTGTAAATTATTAAATTATTCAAAAATTTTTATACAATTTTTACCGTTTATGATTAAAATTACGATTAAAGGAATTATTCCATTCATTTTTGATGATCCAAGCATAATTTAAGGAATAATTTGATTAATCGAATAATAATAATGATAATGAATCCCAAAATAAAAAAGAATAAAATGGAACTTTTTAGAAAATATAGCATTTTACCCATTTTCATGAGAGATTTTATGCCATATAACAAAATATTTTCACAAATGATCTTCGTAAATTATATGGGGGATAATCAACTGCAGAATGGCGCACGCGACCAAAAACATTGAGAGAGAGAGAGAGAGGATTTTGGCCATTCGCCATTGTGCCTTCGATTGGGCAATTGAATGGGCCTCTGAATGCCGAAAATAAAATCCCGGGAGATCTTAGAAAAGTTTATGGGTGATCATTGTGAATGAAATCGGCTGCGCCTTATTTCAAGGGAGATTTTATGCCGAATAACAAAATATTTTTACCAGTGATCTTCGTAAATGTTTATGTGTGATAATCAAATTCAGCAGAATGGCGCACGCGACCTAAATAGAGAGAGAGAGAGGATTTTGTCCATTCGCCATTGTGCCTTCGATTGGGCAATTGAATGGGCCTCTGAATGCCGAAAATAAAATCCCGGGAGATCTTAGAAAAGTTTATGGGTGATCATTGTGAATGAAATCGGCTGCGCCTTATTTCAAGGGAGATTTTATGCCGAATAACAAAATATTTTTACCAGTGATCTTCGTAAATGTTTATGTGTGATAATCAAATTCAGCAGAATGGCGCACGCGACCAAAATATAGAGAGAGAGAGAGAGGATTTTGGCCATTCGCCATTGTGCCTTCGATTGGGCAATTGAATGGGCCTCTGAAATAAAATCGCGGGTGATCAATGTGAATGTATCAGCTACAGAATGGCGAGCGAGGCCAAAAAATATTGAGTTGGAAAGTTGGCCATTTGTGCTCGTATGCCGTCGATTTTAGTCTTATGTTAGAGTTTTCCATAGCCTGCAGGCACATATCCAGGATTTTGGATAGTGGGGGGATGGTGGCCCATGTAAAAAAATTTACCCCAAGTAAAAATTTTAGTATAAAAATTTGTCTCGCAGGGTAAAATTTTGGCCAAAAAGCCCCGCTAGGCAAACTTTTGGTTCTCCACCCCCCCCCCCCCTAAATACGTGCCTGAGAGCCTGATTGTGAGATGCATTTTTCTTCCAACTGCCATTCTTTTTGGGTAAGCTAGTATCGGTGCCAATTTTTTAACATTTTGTTGGCTCTCTTTTATTGCCCTCTTCATGAGCCATTTCAGAGCTTTTTTGAATCGCTCATGCACCATTTTGTCCACAACATCTGCTGTCATTTCATCACTTTGTTCCAAATAAAGCGAATAATTTTGGCAAAATTGGCGCACTCGCTCGTAAAGCGAATTTTCTTCATCCTTTAAAGTGGAATTTTTAGGCAGAAATTAAGTGACCAATGCAATGATGCTGCCCAAATTGACTTCACTTTCAAGCAATGGTCCAATATTGGATTGGAAAAGCCAAAATCCGCTTGGCAGCTTCCTCCAATTCCAATTCATTATAATATTTTGTACCAATCAAAAAAACTTCTTGTGCTTCAGAATTGTCAATAACCATGCTTTGGAATTGGTTTCGAATAAATCGTGTTTTTCTTAATTATCAATCAATTTTCTATAATGGCTACAAATTCACATTTAACAAGTAATTAATGAATTTAATTATTACTTTTTGATTTTAAAGAAAAATAAATATAATTACTATTTTGCAGGCCAATACGAAAAAAGTTGCTCTACCTTTGGAGTTTCCGAATAAACAAGCCGGTCAATTGCAGTATGACAACTATTATAATAGCACCAACGGAAAATGCTTTTCTGCACCCACAATCCGCCTTTGAACAGAGTTCCAATGAGCAATGACAAATGTGGATGTGGACCAAAAAAATTTTAAGGAATATTATGGAGATGACACTTTTTTGAAATAATTACATTTGAAATTCAAAAAATGTAGAGAAGATAAAAGAATTTGTGAGAAATAAAATTTGGATATGATGAATTAATTTTTGATTTAATTAGTTTATTTTTATTCATTTTCCATATTTCGCATTTCCATTTTATTTTTTTTTTATTTTATGAGTCAAAGGGCATAAATGCCGTTCGGGCCCAATATGCTGCCCATCCATTTTCCAAGAGAAGAATTCCGCCGTTTATGGCGATTGCCGCCGAAGATAAGGGAAGATGGATGGGCAATTTTTTTTCATTTTTTCCCGCCTTTTTTATATTCTATTGGAACTGAGGTCAATAGATGCAGAAAGAGTTGCCCAATTGCTTGCATTTTTCTTATTTTGCCACACAAAAATATACAAAATTACTTAGCGATTAAAAATATTATTTAGTTAGATTTAAGAATTATAATTATGTATTTTTTTTATTATTGCTGAAAGCGACTATAAAATAAAATTTATTAAGCTTCATCCAAAAGAATGTTCAAATTATTGACAATTTATTTTTTGCTTGTGCTTAATTTTCCTTTATCATCAACAATTTACAACAATAAAATGATGATGTTGGCATTAGGAAATCCAGAATGTATGCTACCGATGGATAGAGGACATGAATGCACAGATTCCGATAACAAAACAGCGCCATCATCATTATCAGTAAACAAAAAATTTACTCGATTTTATCAAATAATAAAATTAGTCTAAAAATAATTTCAACAAGGGATGTGACATAGGCGGTATGGCCTTTATCTTTATATATATAGCAAATAGCATGTAATGGGGCAGAAAATTTACTAAAATACTAAAAATAAAAAGCATTGACCAGTTTGGCATTTATAGAGTTGGGGTCAAAAAACTGCTAGTTTAACAGAAATTCAATACTCTAGAATATAGAAATTTTTCCAATGCTAAAATCGATTCAAAATTTACATAAATCGACTCTTCTTAGTTGGGTGTATGAGACGAATAAAAGCACGCATTAGTCGATGCGAACAAAAGACAAGAATTTATGGCTTCGAGAAAAACTCAAAATTCAAGGGCCTCCTTTGGGTCACTCTTTCGATTTTTCTCTTTGAGATAATAAATTTGTAACAATTTTATCTCGATAGGACCATTAAACGAAAACTTTTATATTCACCAGACACCAGAGGATTGTCAATAAACATTTTGATTTTTCAAATTTTGACCTTAACTCGCTAAATATTCAATATGAATATGTGTCAATGTTTTTGATATTAATTTATAAGAAAATATAATAAATAAAGACCTATAGAAATTGACAATGCAGCATTATAACCGTAGTCAGGGATATTAAACTATTTCCAATTCTTACTTATAATTCACAAATAAAGCCGATAAACTCTCATTAAAAATATAAATTCATTTATTTTAAATAATGCACTATAGATAAGGGATAAAGCATTTAATTTTAATTTTATTTTGTTTATTCAGTTTTATTTTGATCCACATGCGAAATATTGTCTGGCCTTCAACTATAAAGGATGTGGCGGGAATTTGAATCGCTATTCCACTTTTCATCAATGCATGCGTTGTATTCCAGGTTATTAATAATCAGTCGTCATTATCATTTTTACAAGACTATTGATGAAATAATGTAAACTTGTTAATTGGCCATTGGGTTCATTGAGAATTAAACATTATCGATTTTATTATATATATACCAAAAAAATTAAAAATTTTTAAGCCTAGGAAAATTTGGTTCCATAATATATAGTAGATTTTCCATTCATAAATTGATCTTGTTAATATAGTAATTTATTCTATTTGAAGCCCACCCTGAAGAAGCTTTGAAATGTATACACTAATGGACTTCTAATAGAATAAATACGATATAATTAGTTCCATTGCTAAATACTCAATCAGAACCGTGATTTAACAAAGTAATAGGACCATGAATGACTAATATTAGAATTCAAGATCCGTTTAAAATGAAATTTGCCAACAGAAAGTATTTTAAAAATTTAAATAAATTTTTAAAAGTTAAATTATATCAGCATTTTTATTGGGAAATAAATATATTCTTGTGATTTATATCGAAAAAGGCATCTATTTTATCCAAAGATAATTTTATTTTTGGCTAACCTAGGCCCAGCCATTTTTGGGCGCATTTTTTTATTTCTCTCTCTAATTTAAATTTTTTTAAATAAAAATTTTTCAGTAAAAATTTAAAAAAAATTCACAAATTAAAATTATATTTAATGGCAAATATACTCTTATTTCAAAAAAATTCGTATAAATAATACGATTATTGCGGGAAATTAATAGGAGTTATCAATATCTAATTGATATTCAAAATCCTATTATTAGAGAGGCAAGAATAAATATTTTAACCTTTAACTTTAATATTTTTAAAACAGTCGACATGATCTATTGTTACGGTGAACAAAAAGGCACATGTTCCGCCGGCCTATTTGATAGGCTTTATTGTTGGATTACTGGCGGTAAATGTTTGAATGGATTTGCTGGGTACAGAATATGTTGCGACAAATCAGCACAAGGTAGTTAATAGAAAAATTGGTACTTATATCGTTTGGGTCCCATTTTTGAAAAGTGAAGGGTCCCCCTATGGGTCATCAGGTTTCGGGTTGGGGTCATTCTGGAAAAGGTTAGGGATAGGATGGGGATGGGCTAAAAATCATCTCGCGTGTATCCTAAACCCAAACCTGACACCACCCAAACCCTAACACCCAAAGGGGGAGGGACCCTTCACTTTTTTCCAAGGTGACCCAAAAATGGGACCCAAACGATATAAGTACCGAAAAATTTTAAAAATTTAATTTTTTAAAAATAAAATTAATACTTTACTGTGCAAGTTGGTCTTGATAGGCCAAAACTAATCAAAATAGAACTCTTAGAGTCAGGAAAATTTCTAGAAAGAAACAAATCATATTATTTAATGCCTAGTCATTATATCAAAATTCTTTGTTATAATTAGGGCCCGGATTTTAAGGTATATACCTTTTTTTGCGAACTCATAATGGCTTGAAACCAACATAAAACATTGTTTTTAGTATGGTTTTAAACCAAAAATGATGGTTTTTATATACTTTCACTTTTTTGCAATTTTTATACCTAATAAATACCTTTTTCGCCTTTTTTATACTTTTTTGGTACCTTTTTAAACTTTTTTAATAATTTTCAGAGAAAAATACCTAAAAATTGAAAAATATTCTAGACAAAAATCTTGAATTTGAAAAAATTTAGTATTTTTAAAAATTTTGTTTCAAAAAAAAAATTAAAAATTTCAGCAAATTATGATTTTTTTAATGTAGCACATTGTGACAAAATTGCTACCAAATATAATTGTGAATTTTTTTACCCCAGAAAATCTCGAAATTTACCCAATTTGTAAAAACAACTAAAAAATGTTCATTTGATTTGCCTTGATTTTGAATTTTGATGAATTCATCAATTTAAAATTTTTTTTCGTTATTTATTGGTCTAAAAATAAGTTTTTTTTTATACCTTTTTTGTACCCTTTTTCAATTTTTTATACCTTTTTAATACCTTTTTAGCCATTTTTAGTACCTTTTTTAGGTACCTTTTTCACGATTATTAATACCTTAAAATCCGGGCCCTAGTTATATGAATGAATCGATTTTTGAATAATTGAAGAGTAGACTTTCCATTCAAAGTTATGAAATGT